>JBBBDQ010000741.1:1977500-2217500 GCA_037127315.1 Ascarosepion bandense | reverse complement strand
GATAGATAGATAGATAGATAGATAGATAGATAGATAGATAGATAGATAGATAGATA
The DNA here is from genome assembly GCA_037127315.1 of Ascarosepion bandense. Lineage (NCBI taxonomy): Eukaryota > Metazoa > Mollusca > Cephalopoda > Sepiida > Sepiidae > Ascarosepion > Ascarosepion bandense. The sequence continues at coordinate 2,217,444 of JBBBDQ010000741.1, read as the reverse complement.
GATAGATAGGCAACATTGATAGATAGATAGATAGATAGATAGATAGATAGATATAGGCAAATAGATAGATAGATAGATAGATAGATAGGTATTGATAGACAGACATAGATAGATATAGGCATAGATAGATAGATAGATATAGGCAACATTGATAGACAGACATAGATAGATATAGGCATAGATAGATAGATAGATAGATATAGGCAACATTGATAGACAGACATAGATAGATATAGGCATAGATAGATAGATAGCTAGATAGATATAGGCAACATTGATAGACAGACATAGATAGATAGGTATAGATAGATAGCTAGATAGATATAGGCAACATTGATAAACAGACATAGATAGATATAGGCATAGATAGATAGATAGATAGATAGATAGATAGATAGATAGATAGATAGGCAACATTGATAGATAAATAGATAGATAGATAGATAGTCATAAACAGACATAGATGGACTTTCTAAACATATACTGTTAAATATAAGAGACAATGAATGTCTATTATGTTTAATCATGAGCCGTTTTAAACGTCGTATTTTGGCTTTAATTTCAATTGAAAATAAAGACAAAAATTCTCCAACATTTGGATAATTTTTTATTAATTTAGTTCTTAGCTTTCGGCTCACATAAGCCATCTTCAGGGAGGTTATTAAAACGGTAATACAGTAATATACACCATCACCGACGATTTTATTTTGTGTTGCCATAAAACTCCGCTAGGCAACGGCAATAGTTACCAAAAATAACAAACGCAGTTCGCAAATTTACAATGTGGTTGTATGACGTTACACCGCGTGATAGCACGAAATGACAACAGAACCATGTATTGAAATGCAATGTAACGTGTTATGGCCGGATTTAAAGTTGATTTTATTAAGTGTGGGTTGTTTGGATTTAATGTAGATGGCCTCCAATATCTGAAGGTTTTTTTAGTGTGTTTATGAGTAAAGATTATTGTATTGTTGACTAAAATCTGACTGATATTATCTACATGTTTATGTTTTTCAGAGAAATGTTTAATTGTACTCTGATCAGAAAGATGACATGTAAGTCTACGGGAGAGCGTGGTTGTAGTAAAACCAATATATGTACTGGGTTTTTTATTAGTACCAGAGATGCAATCTGTGAATGGGCATGTAAATTGGTACACTACATTGTTTTTTTTTGTAGAGAATTTAGTTTAGTGCTTGTAGGGTTATTAGAGACTATGAGGTCAATTGTTTTGAATTTTTTTATTATATATAATGAGTTTAATTTGATTTTTACTATCCACTGGTTTAACATTTCTACGTATTATGTTTTTGAGAGTTTTTTCATCTTGTTAGCAATTATTATGTATTTGGTTGCTATAGTATAAGTTAATAGTGTTATGATTATTTTGATGTAAACCATTATTATTAATATTATCAATATTGTTAGAGCTATTGTTAACTTTTTTGGGATACATTTTAATTTGTTGATCAATAACGGGGTTAGGATATCCATTATTGACAAGTGTTTGCTTAATGTTGTGTAATTCTTTATAAAATATAGACTTGGAAGAAGATATCATTTGTGTGCGTTGAATTAAGTGAACTTACATCGTTGGGGGCATTCACTATTATAATTAGGAAGATACGAGTTTATGCTAGTTGGTTTCCTATATAGAGAAGTAGTAAATCTATGTGTGCTAGAATCAATGAATACATCAAGGAATGGGATTTTGTTATTAATATTAAGTTCTAATGTAAATTTGAGGACGGAATGACATTCTATATTTGTTTTTAAGATGTGTAATTTAATCGATATTCTTAGCTAAAACAAAGATGTCATCTATGTATCTTACATATATAGAGGGTTTATTGTTGACATTAATTATTTTATTTTCTAAATTTGCCATATAATAATGCGAAAAGAGTATACCTATAGGAGATCCTATCGCAATACCATCTATTTGAGTATAAATATTGCCTAAAGGATCGTGAAAGGGTACTTGTGTGGTGCATATTATAATAGTTATTTTTAATATAGTGGGTTTAATATTGATTGATGGGAGAGTAGCATCATTGTATAAATCACGAATATAGACAAACATAGATAGATAGATAGATAGATAGATAGACATAGATAGATAGATAGATAGATAGATAGACATAGCTTGATTGATAGATAGATAGATAGATAGATAGATAGATAGATAGATAGATAGATAGAATAGCTTGATTGATAGATAGATAGACATAGCTTGATTGATAGATAGATAGACATAGACTGATTGATAGATAGATAGACATAGATAGATAGACATAGATTGATTGATAGATATAGATAGATAGATATTGATTGATAGATATAGATAGATAGATATTGACAAGTCGATAGATAGATAGATAGATAGATAGATAGATAGATAGATAGATAGATATGGATAGATATATAGATATAGATAGATATGGATAGATATATAGATATAGATAGATATATAGATATAGATAGATATAGACAAACATAGATAGATAGACATAGATATAGACAAACATAGATAGATAGACATAGATAGATATAGACAAACATAGATAGACATAGACAAACATAAATAGATAGACATAGACAAACATAAATAGATAGACATAGACAAACATAAATAGATAGACATAGATAGATATAGACAAACATAGATAGATAGACACAAGTCGATAGATAGATATTGACAGGTCGATAGATAGATATATATTGACAAGTTGATAGATAGATAGATAGATAGATAGATAGAAAGATAGATAGATATTGACTTGTCAATATGTATCTATCGACAAGTCGATAGATAGATAGATAAAACTAGGATATATATGTGTATATGCATTGATAGACAGACGAAGATTAACAATCTTAAGTATAGATACATAGATTGGTAAACTTGCGTGTGTCTTGTGACTATCTTCACACGAGTATTTCGTCTCCACATGTGTCACACGTATTTGGCCTCCGATAAGGACAAAGACAAGACTTTTCGTGACATCTAAAGAAAATAAAATAAAATAATTCACGGATTGTGCTTCCCCATGTTCAACCAATCATTTACAGTCTATGCACTCACGCGCGTGCACACGCAGGAACGCACACACACACTCTCACGGCAGTAATATGATTCACAGACAATCAAGGTCGTTGCAAAGAATACATCCCCATTTAACACGACCTCGGGCAAGCACAAAAGATGTTTAAAAACGCTCAGAAACTGTGACAGACAGATTTCTCCTCACTCCGTTTGCAACACTTTAAGTAAAGCGGGCACGGTACATTGCTCAGCTTGTTACGATGCTAGCTCGATAACAAAGCTATCGGATTCAAGTCGATAGCGTTAGCAGCAGATGTTGTACTGTTCTCTACAAGCTGAGAACATTAACAGAATTTAGCCTTACACGGATTTATGAAACATGAAATAAACTTAATGGCTATCGTGGGACAGCAGTTGTAGTAACGTTCTATTTACGACTGGTTTCTACGTCGTCATTAGCCTCTTTTACAGAAAGATTAACTCTTCGACCACCTCTATATAGTGAGCTCTTCTAGTAACGCAAAATGAGTTACACACAGACATGAATACTCTTCTTCTACCCTGTCACTTTGCGATCATCGTTCTCCACATTTTCCTGTCATTTGTGGCTCTTATTAAATTTTGTCTTTTTGCTATCTCTCCTAAATCCCTGTTAGTGTTCTGCTAACCATTTACACTAGCTTATTAGGTGGGTAGCGCGCTGTTTTCCTCTCTCCCTCTTGTCTTGTGTTGTGAGTGTCAAAATTTGTTAGTCCTCTTTCCTCATTATGTATCCCCAGAAATTTCACCTGTTTCTTTATGGTTTTTAGAAGTGTTCATTTTGTTCCAATTTTCCATAAAACTTGGTCGTTGCTCACATGATCAGTTCATAGTATTCTCAGCATCCTTCTGTAGAACTACATTTCTGTTGCTTCTAGTTTCTTCTTCAACTGTGAGGAGATTGTCCAGAATTAAGTGTCATATAGGAGGATTGATATTAATTACGTAATATTTCAGTACTCTTTTCTTTGTTTCTAATAAAATATTCCTCCGTTTTAATACTTTGTGCACCTTCGGATTTCAGTGTCGCAATTTTTGTCCTGTTAAAAACCCTTCCCAGACATTTGAATTTTTATGCTTACTTGATTTTGATATCTTCAATTTGTAATTTGCATGTTGGTCTGTTTCTCTTGCTAACAATCATACAATATAAAAAAAATTAATTGTATTATTCCAATTTTCGAATAAGGTCTTGCGTATTGTGAATAAAATGTGCGATGTTGATGTTTTATTCATGTATTTTCGACTGTCTTAGTCATTTTCAAGAACAAATGTGGTGTGAATGAATTCTAACCTACTACACAATACTTAATTTGAAAACTGGAAAAATACAACCACAAAAGTATTAAACAGGCCGCCCTTGCCGGTTCTTTTTAATCAAACTTGTTTTGATGAATACACGCTGCCTAAATATACCTCATATATATATATAGGAAAGAATATTAAAACGTTTTGAGTTTAAAAATGTGTTTTTTTTTGTTTTTTTGTTTTTTTGTTTTTGTTGTTTTTTGACAGTATTTGTTTATTTCTACTATATATATCCGCAGACAGATCTGTTTCGCTGTATCACAGCTCATCAGTACAGTTAGACATCCGACTACTTTTTACCCAGGATTGAAACCCGACTGAACTAGCCTCAGTCGACGATTCTACCTCTGAGTTATGGGTAGAAGGAGGTAGACTTTTGGCGTGTGATATACCATGTATTCATACACCAGCAACGAGAGTGTTTTAATTCATTACTGAATAAATGATGCGTAGATACTAGAGTAACTACTGTTTTGTCAAAGTCTACCATTTTTCCAGAGATCTCAATCAGGGTGTAAGAGCGTAATATATAATTCATATTAATGATTATAAGTATTGATTGTTTAATTAGTTTCTGGTCATAAGATTAGACCAGTGCACATTTGTATTAAAAAGTGTTCAATACAATTATATTGTAGAACTTTTGAGTATTTTCCATTTGTAAACTCGTTGTATATTCTTTCTCTCTTTCTTTCTTTTTTTTTCTTTTTTTTTTTTTTCACGCTCCCTCTCTTAGAAACAGATAGATTTCTGAATTTCAATTGTGGAGTAAATAAAACACCCTTGGTGATATAAATGGACTAGTGTAGACACTTAAATAATGAACTCCAGCGAGTAGCTTCTTGATTTTGCCTTTTAGGCAGAATACAGCGGCTTCAAGCAACGACGAAGTGTTAGAAAGAATGGCAACAAAAAGGAAATTGATGCTGAGCATCAGGAAGAGACAACTGAAGTTCCTGGGACATGCAATGAGGAAGGAGAGCCTGGAGAACCTGATACTGACTGGACAGATAGAAGGAAGGAGAGACAGAGGAAGGCAGCGGATAACATATTTGCAGGGTCTGATCAGGTGGATGACGGAACGGGGGTTGCCAGGAGCAACAGGAGCAAACATACTAAGAGCCACAAGGGATAGGGAGACGTGAAGATCCATGATCGCCTACGTCCTGAAGGGACAGGGCACATAGAAGAAGAAGAAGACAGCGGCCTCTTTATTTTTGAAGGTGTGTTTGGGTCCAAATAACATCATGTATATATCATTCTGTTGAAATTGTTTTTTGTTTTGGGGATTTTTTGTTTCTTCATAACCCCTCCCCTCATGTTATTTCATGTAAAAAATTTTTAAAGATATTTTTGTAATTATTGTACATTTACCAAAATTTTTATGTACATTTGGGGTGTTTTTTAGGTCCCAGGTATGCTTTATGGTATTTTGGTGCACAATAAGTATGAGTGTTGATGGACAATTTTTTATGGTGAGTGAGAAATATTGTAACGTATGTGTGGGTCGCGAATCTGATTAGCTAGGTATAGGATAGAGTACCTGAAGACCAACCCAAGTTTTGTTCCCCCTCCCCCTTTTCGGCCTTGTGCCATAATTGTGTATTTATAACGCAATAAATAGACGCTTCTTGATTTGGTCATAAAGACAGAATACAGCGGCCTCTTTATTTCTGTGGGTTGGACGGGTCCAGCTAACATCAATTTATTCATTTTGTATATTAAGTTGAAATTTCTGTTTTGGTTTTTGGTTTCATACACCCCTCCCCCTTTTCATTACATTTCACGTGTAATTTTTATATATCTGAATCTAAATCTAATCTAAAGTTATTTATAAATGGAACTTTGTGTGTGCGTGCGCCCGTTGCCTATAGACTCCGAAACGGCTGAACCGATTTTCTTGAAAATTTACACAGTTGTACTATAAGCGTCTGCGAATGTTCTTAACTAGGTTTTGTGTCAAGGTATCCCCCGATAAATATCGAAAATCGATTATCGATAAAATCGGGTTATAGAAGGAGTGGTCCGATTTTAATCAAATTTGATACACTCATAGAAAAAGACATAAGAAACGATATTCAGAAGATTCAAGGTTGCAGTTCTTACAATAGTGCAGAAAATCGATAATATATATATATATATATATATATATATATATATATATATATATATATAAGGCAAGATGTTTGTGTGTGTCTGTTTATCTGCCTGTATGTTTGTATTTTTTCAGCCCTTTTATTTTAGTTTTTCTTCGGGTTTGGCTCTAAGTAGGTATAATTGTAGTTCTTAGTCTCAGCCATGATACCATTTACTCAGAGGACTTATTTAGCTTTCAAAATTCAGTTCACGACGAAAAACCTTATTTGATATCGATACCAGGTAATCAGAATTTGACTTACATCCATTCATTTTTCTTTCAGTCTATGGTTTCGCTTTAAATGGAAACGACTATGGCTTTTTAGTCTTTCGTGCCAACGTCCAAAGAGTCTGAGCTCCAGGACCATGGATTAGTTTTAAAGTTTTCATTACACTAGGGCGACACCGGGCTATACTGCTAGTTTTTGTATAAAGAAATTTTTATTCATGTGGGGATTCTTTTTCAGGGTCCTTGAACGTATGAGCTATTTTGGTACTTGGAGAATTGATTGACAATGGATGGGTTCTTATTGTGAATGAAACATTGTAAAAAGTGATTGTGTCGTGATTCTGATTAGCTAAGTATAAAATGGTTATTGTTGACCAGCCTCAGTTTTGTTCCACCCTCCAAACACTGGCCTTGTACCAAAATTATTTTTTTATTACAACAAATCCTGTGTAGACAAATCAAGAACTCCAGCAAGTCGCTTATTGATTTTGTCATAAAGGCAGAATACAGCGTGGCCTCCTTATTTTTGTGGATTGGACGGGTCCAACTAACATCAATTTATTTATCTTGTATATTAAGTCGAAATCTTTGTTAGTTTTTTTTTGGTTTCATGTACCCACCTTTTTTCATTGCATATCATGTGTAAATTTTTATATATTCTGTATCTATAGTTTACATATAGAATTCTTTTAATTCATGTGGAGATTCTTTCTAAGTACCCTGAAGGCATGAGGTAAATAGGTACATGACGGATTGATTGGCGATGGATGGGTCTTTATGGTGAATGGGAAATTGTAAAGAGAGATTGGGTCGTAATTCTGACTAGCTAGGTATAAGATAGTTACGAATGACCAACCTCAGTTCACCCCCCCCCCCGCGCCAAACACTCGCCCTGTGCAAAAATTATATAATTGTACATATAATAAATATTCAACTCCATCGAGTCCCAAAATTACTTAGTTGAGTGCTTACTACAGAACAGTTCAAGTCTTAAGTCTTACCGTGTGACTGACGTGATTTTGTTGCTATTCCGTTTAGAAATTGGAGTTTTTTTTTACTTTTGTTTTTAAGAATTGTTTATTTTTCAAACCCTAGATTATATTAGGAAGAAATTTTCAGCCGGAATATTTTTTAAATATATTAAGAAGTTGTGACCCAAAATCCTTTAGTTAAGTTGATTTTGCTCTTTTTTTTTTTATAAATGAACTGTTTGATTTTTATTTCTTTTAGTTTTTTCCCTATCAGTTTTAAGCCACCATCTTTAATTTTATTATCTGGTGTAACAAAGTTACACAAGAGGATTATTTGTTTTATTTAATTCTTAGTTAATTCATAGTTTACTTCTTATTTTAGTTACTTATCAAACATATTTATTTTGGACTAAAAACTTTTAATTTGTTTTCATTCGACTTTTTTTTTTCTTAATTTTTCTTCTTCGTCCCCTCCTCTTTAGAATTTTTATTTTCTAGGAGTAACTTTTAGTTTTTCCCAGGTTACTGTTTCATTTTTTGTTGTTTTTTGTTTTTTTTTTGTTTTTTGGCTTTTGTTTTTTTTTTTGGGGGGGGGGGGGGTTCTGAGTTTATTGCTTAACTTTATTGTCTTTGTATAAATATTGTATTCGTTTTCCATCTTTAGGCGAATTGTATTTTCTTTATTAGTGCAAAACTTTATTTTACATCGTTGCCTTTTTTATTTATTATTTTAAACAATTCGGAGTAATCTTAGTATTTTCACTAAACTTTAATTTTAAATTGACGAACTTTATATTTTTACTTATTTTTTTGTTTCTATCAATTTAAGCCCTACTTCTTTTTACTTTTCTAATTAAACGAGTTTCTTTATTGTATTTTCTAGTTTGAGTTTTATTGTTAATCTTGCATTATTTCTTTCTTATTTTAAACCTTTTGGGATAATCTTTTGGTAGTTTAACCACATTTTACTTAAAATTCGTAAAAAATACATTTAATTTCTGTTATCGATCCCGACTTAGCAGCTCGAATGCAGTCACTTTCTCACCGGCGCAATGTGGCTTTTCTGTGTCTCTTCTACAAATACTTTCACGGCTTCTGCACCGATGAACGTAGCTCTCTGGTGCCCTCTATGTATGAATTTTCTCGAACCACAAGATTAACAACTAGGTCCCACCCTTTTACTGTGAAACCAATTAAATGTAAACGCAAATTTTACCCATCAGCTTCTTTTCTCGCACTTCTCGTCTGTGGAATTCCCTTTCGTTTTCTTGCTCTCCCGACGGCTACAATATCCAGGAGTTTAAATGTTAAGTCAATAATCATCTCCTATCTCACTAACTTGCATCCTCTCTCTCTCTCTCTCTCTCTCCCGTTCACTCCACTCATATTCTCAGCCTTCTCTTACCCACTTCCTGACACCCACTATAACCTGTCACACTTTCTCATAACTTTCCTCCTATGTAACCCCCTATACACCAGTGGCAGTAAACTGCCTTGCTTGGGGTGATACGATTAAAAAAAAATTAGACATAACTTTTTTTGCTGTCCTGGTTAAGCCAATGTCTTTACTGTATTTTAGATTTGAATTTTTTATTGTTTATTTCGTATTGTTAAATTTGTTTAATATTTTTCTCGGCATTTTATTTTATTTTTTTATGTTTATATCTATTTTCTGATATCTTTTTCTCTCCTCCCCTTATTTCTATCTATATTTTTTTACCACAAAGAAAAAAGTATACAATCCTGCTTGCCTTACACTGTTAAAAAATTTATTATGTCCGACAAAAATCGGTCGGATCGAAAAAACGGATCATCCTCTGAGGCAGACTCTCCGGATAAATGCGACTCTATAGATTACTGAGTTACATTAATAAGAAGATAAAAGAGTATGGAGGCCAATAATGGCCAAAATATGAAGAAATAAAAATATGTGGCGGACCATACTAGCCAAAATACTAAAAACAAAAAGAACGAAAATGTTGAGACCAGAGAATCGCCCTGTTGTTGTAAGTACCACCTAAATGTATTAACAATATTGCAGAGTCTCTGGAGTGAGCCAAGAGGCATTCTCACCTTATAAAATAAAGTGAAATCATGGAATACCCCTACGAACGCAGGTGTTCCTCAAGGAACACCTGCGTTCGTAGGGGTATTACATGTCCTACGCTCTTTCTGATATACATTAATGATCTCCCTGATTCCATAATATCCCAAGTAGGTATGTACGCCGATGACACCACAGTTTACTTTCGCCTCGACCAAAAATCTGGTGTAGGCGACAAAGCTAACCTTGCAGCCGAGCTTGAAAAGGGCCTCCAATCCGTAGTGGACTGGGGTAAGAAATGGCTCGTAAGCTTTAATGCTTCTAAAACAAAGCTACTATCAATTAACCATCAGAGACAATCGCACCTACCTCCCATTAACATGGACCAGGCTTACCTCCCAGAGAGTAAAACACTACGCCTCCTTGGTTTCACACTTACAGCGGACCTCAATTGGAATGACTATATCGAATCCATTGCTAAATCCGCTGCTATGAAAGTCGGTTCTCTGTGCAGGGCCCGGAAGTTTTTTCCGTCTGAATCTATTTTGCACATATATAAATCTACCATCCGCCCGTGCATTGAATACTGCTGCCATATCTGGTCGGGTTCCCCTGCTATTCTCCTCGGGCTTCTCGACAAGGTACAGCGGAGGGTCTGTAATGTGATCGATACCAACTTGGCAGACCGCCTGCAGTCTCTCTCTCACCGGCGCGACGTGGCTTCCTATAAATACTTACACGGCTTCTGCTCCAATGAACTTAGATCACTGCTGCTCCCTAGATACGAATTTGCACAAGAAACTAGATTAGCAACTAGATCCCACCCCTTTTACAGTGAAACCGATAAAATGCAACCGTAACTTCTACTCCAACAGTTTCTTTTCTCGCACTTCCCGACTGTGGAATTCCCTTCCACACGATTGCTTCCCCGACGGCTACAATCTCCATGAGTTTAAATGTAAGGTCAATAGACACCTCCTAACACACTAACTCGCTCCCATTCTTTCAAACACTCTTCCTATCTGCCCAACCCTCATCTTCGGTATCCTTACCCATCTATCACCTTCCTTCTGACATTTCCTACACCTAACCACTCCTCCTCTTTACCTTCTCCTATGTAGCCCCATGCGCAATAGTGGCAATGGAATGCCTTGCTTGGGTGAAATTATTTTTTTAAAAAAAGAGCATAATTTAGGGGAGGATGTCTGCCGTATTTCCCGGGTTCAGGTGGAAAGAGCCAAAAGTTATTGGAACCGAATAAAAGAACTGAAATACTTAGTGTTTATCAACAAATAAGGCGATAAAGACTGTGAAATCCCCAAAAACTTTCCCGAAGCAAAACGTGTTCTCACGGTCATCCGAACTGGGTCTGTGTGCGGCAGACATGGGGTATGGTCGAGGAGGTCACAAAATCATACAAAATTTCACCTCCAATTGCTATCATGGAATACAGTGAAATTAACAAACTGAGTTCTGTTCAGGGAGGGTCTCAGTTTTAGTTCACTCTTCCCTCTATATTATCTCTGGGATATTGGCGGTTTCTCCCAAGACGGTACTATCAAGAATAAGATGGATCAACCGAAGAGGCTGTTTATTTCCTTTCTCCGACTATGTTGAACATAGATTCCCAAGCCTAATCGGACTGATAATGGCTTTCTGGTTAGCAAAGTTTAAATGTCTGAAATCGGAATCTTGCAGTGCGAGGCTCACTCGCGATCTTCAGCATTACATTATATGTTGTTTATTTTCAAAATTAGCGACCATGAAAACATTACCCCTAAGAGGTTTGTCCTTTATTCAGCATGTTTTGATGGATGCTCGAGAGGTGTTTCCTGGATGTAGAAAAAGTTTGTGAAAGCGGAGTATGCTCTTATCTTTGCAGATCCAGCGGACAGGCTTTGTGTGCTGTAGATTACCATAAAAGATAAGGCTCTTCATCTGATTGGGGTTTATGCGCATAATGTTGGACGGCCTGATTTGTTTTAGTAGATAGTCGTTTTTGACATCTCGTCGGGTAGTATTAGCAAGCGATTGTAATACCATAACTGACCCCAATATAGATCGTATAAGGAAAGGTCGAGTATTAGCAACCTGGAAGTGAAATCGTTTCGGGAATTTATCGACAGGTTTGATCTTGTTAATAAGTATTGTAATGAGCACCCCCGGCAGGTAGTATGGACATGAACAAATAGAGAAAGCTTGATTTCGGCGGTACGTTCAAACTACATCAGCCTAGTTCTAGTTAAGAAAATCAACTTAGCTCTCTTAGGTTGTCCAAGTTTCAATTCGATATTTTACTCCGATCATAGGCTCGTCTGGGTTCGTGTAAGCTTAGGTAAGCCTGAGGTTCGGATGGTTGGCTACTGGAAATTAAACGCACCATTATTTGGTGATCAAAATTTTCGGGATCAGCTGTTACTAATGCTACAAGAATTGACGAGGGCATTGGTTGGGAATAAGTGGTGAGATTTATGAAAATCCAAACTTAGGTCGTTTGATGGTGATTAGTCGCCGACTATATCTAGCTGGATTAGCAGCGCAAACAGCATGTTAAAAGAAAATTAATCGGGCGATCAAATCCAGTGATAGGGGAGAAGGTCAGAGTTGGCCTCCTTGTTTATCAATAAAGAGCATGCGCTTATGGAGCTAGGTTCAAAATAATGTCTTTCGAGGCAACGAATATGGCCGCTGAATTGCGGGCGAGAGAGGCTCGACGTGCATCCAAGCAACATATCGTGAGCATTACATTGCCGAACCAGTGGATCGTGATTACAAACACCGGCATCATTGAGGCTTAAAAGGGAGACCGGTCTCAGCCCTGCACTGTTCGACGCCTATTTGGACGACTTTCCCTGCGAGGCGGCTGGGTGCGAAGGTTCCATTACAGAGTTTGTGATCTGGGAAGCGCTGAAGCTGATTGGCTGGTTGAAATTCTTGGGGATACGCACGAAAGATATCAGCTAACTCTAGACTTAAAGAGGTCAAGATTTAATTAAGGAATAACATTTAAGAGTTCAGTTGGAAACATTAGAAGTATAGCGTGGAAGTAAACATTAAAAGAAACCGAAAACTCAATCCTAAACAAGAAATAAACCGCTACTCTTGTTCAAAAGACCAAAGTGTAAAGAGGAGGATAGGCAAAACTCCGGGTTTAGATGGTCTTACTTACGAGATGTGCGTTGTGGAGTATTGGATATCGGCTCGGAACGAGAAATCGGGGGGCCAATTTCGAATTCCAGCCGAATTCATTGCATTCACTTACGAGCAAATACCCTTGGGAAAGATATTAATCCGTCTATTCCTTCCAGTTATGGGTTAAATAACAGGACAGATTGCTTTGTCGGCAACTAGTCTACCGCAGAAAGCAATGGCAACCTACTGCGGGATCTTCTGCCTAGTCAGTCATGTTTGTTTCGAGACATGATCGCCCAAACGTGTATCACGTATGGCACTTAACTGACTGACTTGAGACAGTTGCCCGTTTTTGTCTCTTTTTGTTGGCACTGATTCACAACAATTGGATGAAGCAGAGGTTCTGTACTTCAATGCTTCACCCGGAATGTAATCAAGCTGCTTTGCAAGAACGAAAACGGTGGGAATGGGATAGAAAATTATCGGTCTTTGGCGATGTCAAACACCGAGTTAAAGATTTTAGCCTACCGATTACAGACTGTTCTCTCTCTATCCTGATGCGCCCCGAGCAGACTTGTGCTGTGAAGAGAAAGACTATTTAGTTCAATCCAAAGCATTCGATAAGGTTGACCATGGATTTCTGTAAGCTGTCCTTTCCGTCACCGTTTTTGAACCGTACTTTTGCACCTGGATCCGACTTCTGTACCTGTTCCCCTGTGCGCTGTCAGAAGTGAGTGATCAGAACCTTTCGTATTGTCTCGCACCATTCGACAAGGTTGTCCGCTTTCGCCTTTGCTGTACGTTCTTAGGTTGGAGCCTTTTAATTATTTAAATTTTTAAATTGTTATTCTGCCTTTAGTCATGGTGTTCATTTTTCACGAAATCTTTAATCCGGAATCTTTAAACTCTTAGATACGATTTAAAAGGTTTCAAATTAGAAGTAATTGACATACAAATTATGATCCTAGATTTTGGATCCGACTGGATCTGCACCGATCACATTTTGTAAAAATTTGAAAGATGAAATCGCAAGTCCGTCTTCCCTTTTTGCTTTGTTTTCTTTTGGCTGGTGTTGAATTCAAAATTGTTCGACATGGTTGATTTCCAATCCATACTACATAGACAAATCCACATGCAGTTTTACTTAGAAGTGAAAAGGGGAATTGATAGATCCAAGCTTTTCCAAGAGAGCTTGGAAAACTTAAACTTCACGGGGTAACATATTAAGAAATAGGGGAGAGCTGACGAACTTGTGAAAATGGAAGTCAGAACGGGGACCTTAGCAAAAGGAGAAAAACTACTAAAAGTTTCTCGAGACAGGGGATCATGTGTCTTAAAGGGACGCGATTCATAGAAGTCGCAACTGGGGTTTGAACTCTTTTCGCAGATCCCAACTCCGTTACTTTAACCTTTAGGCCTTCTTATTATGTTATTTAATTCAATATCAGGATGATTTATTGAATTCAATCAGTTAAAAGCCATACGTGATACACGCTTGGGCGATCATGTCTCAAAAGAGACATGACTGACTGGGCAGAAGATTTTCCCGCAGTAGGTTGCCATTGATTTCTGCTGTAGACTGCTTGCCAACCGAGGCTACAGAACCCAATCTGTCCTGCTATTTAATCCATAGCTAGAGAGGGAAGATATAGATTAATTCCCAAGAGTATTTGCGCGTAAATGAATGCAACGAATTCAACTGGAATTCGAACTCGGCTCCCCGATTTCCCGTTCCACTGCACCACAACGCACGTCCTTACTAAATTATCCAGGTTAATAACGAAATGCCAAGCTACTGTTAAACTAGCTTTCTTATTTTCAGTAAAAAAAAAAAAAAAACTATTCAAGGCTTTACCAATTTGATACAAGACACTGATTTTTTTTTTACTAATGTCCATCCAACCCAAGAGCCATTCTAAGTAGTTGATTACTGTGTGGCATTGTATGATGGTAAGAAAGGGCAAGAAATGAAATTCTTGTGGATATGCAGGAGAGATAATGGTTAAATCTAGACATGAAGAGGTCAAGATTTAATTAGTGAATAACATTTCAGAGTTCAATTGGAGAGGTTAGAAGCAAGGAGTTTAGAAGTAGACATTAGAAGGAACCGGAAACCCAATCCTAAACAAGATATAAACCTCTGCTCCTGTTTAAAAGACCAGGGAGGAGTGTGAACCGGAAGATAGGTGAACCTATCTACTCCTATTTTGAGAGAAAAGAAAAAATAATTAGGTTGAGTTCAGTCAGAGATGTTAGGAATATAGAATTGAAGTAGACTTTAGAATGAACCTGAAACCCCATTCTAAACAAGAAACAAGAGATAAACCTCTACTTCTGTGCAAAAAAACAAAAACAAAAAAAAACAAAAAAAACTGGGGAGTGCTCTTCGATTAGAATAGCTGGATACTGTAAAACACTTTCACTACTCTCAAAAGAAAACCTTTACGAAACGGTTCTTTGGTTGGTTTGGGTGATTTTGTTTGGTGGTATATCAACACCTCTATGGGTTATTTAATGCTGAAATCTAAATAATTTGAATACGATTTTATGGCTTCAACTAAATGTATTTTGATCGCAGTTGTATACTTCAACTTCAGATGAAATGTATAGCTGGACATTTTGCTTCAAAAATGTATTGTTGCTTCTTTTTTTATATATAAAAAGTATTGCTGGTATTTTCACTACAAAAATGTATTTTTATATTTCTATTGTGTTTTGTTTGGGGATTGACTATTTGCCCATATTTAGGACCCAAACAGGTACTATAACCCCGGGTCAGGGTGAACCTGTCAACAACAACAACTGATAGGTGGTTTCACTCCAATCTCCTAATCATAGCCCTTGCTATCGGATATAGTTTATCGTCATACCCAAGACTAAGTATTATTTGTGGTAAGGGAATATCGATAGATTGAAATCGGTCTCGTTTTGCGTGACATTTGGACATTCGGTCCATCTCGACCAGCGTTTCTTAATCGGCGCACACAAGCGCAAATAATGCACCCTAAAAAGTAGCCAAGTGCACCCCAAGTTAACAGAAGAGGAATTTATAAATTATTTGTTAAATACTTTTAAAGCACAGGATTCATATACAAACATTCATACAAAATTAATGCTTATTTAAGCAGATTTCTCTATTATTTTCCTATTTTCAAATTTCATGACAATTTTTTCTTTATTGAAATTTGAAATCCGCCTCAAAGTATTAGTTCTTCTACAATTGCACCTTAAAGAAGAAGAAAAAAAAGTTTGAGAAACACTGATCAAGATTTTTGTCTGAAGGTTATGTCTAAACTTTCGTTAGACATTTCCGAATTGGCAGATTTCTGTTTTTAAATTTTCGTACAAAATTCAGAGAAAATTGAAAATGTTACAAAATCGAGTTACGGCTCAGAAAAAAAGCATCATACAGAGTATTAGAAAAATGCTTCCTACGTAATGATTAAACAATAGTGACAATGGTGTCTTCATCGTGCATATGTCTTACTATTGCGTGGGAGGTCTTTCTGGAAAGTACTTCTGTTGCACTCTGTATTTGGTGTAAATTTCCAGTTTTTCTGTTTATGGAAACCAAATATACAGAAAATGAGTTGTTTCGCACACGCAATAAGTTCTTTATCAGGAAATAGTAAGCAATAGCGGAAAGAAATAAATAGTCTAGCAAAGGATATCTTTGAAACATTTTATAGACATTTAGCAATCAACCACGGAGCTAAAGATGACTTCACAACCTTTTGCTGAAGCTGGGAACTTAATAGTATACTAAATTGGTCTTCTTTGGTCACAATCTATGACTAAATAGTAGACAAAATTTGTCTTCTTCGGTCACAAACTATCACTAAATAGTAGACTAAATTGGTCTTCTTTGGTCTCAATCTATGACTAAATAGTAGACTAAATTGGTCTTCTTCGGTCTCAATCTATCACTAAATAGTAGACTAAATTTGTCTTCTTCGGTCACAATCTATCACTAAATAGTAGACTAAATTGGTCTTCTTTGGTCACAATCTATGACTAAATAGTAGACTAAATTGGTCTTATTTGGTCATAATCTATGACTAAATAGCAGACTAAATTGGTATTCTTCGGTCACACTCTATGACTAAATAGTAGACTAAATTGGTCTTCTTTGGTCACAATCTATGACAATGCTGCTAAACTGAGCTCAGAATCAGTATTTTCATAAGATTTCAAAATTGTCTGAAACTGGGAACTACACAGAAACTAAATTGGTCTTCTTTGGGCACAATCCGTCAATGCTACTAAATTGAGCTGTATCATTTGTCTAGAATCATTACTGACTGACATTAGTTTTCAAAATAAATAATTTTTTTCATCTTGAAGCATTAGCTTTCAAAACTTGTATTCGTAGCTGATGGCCGTATCAGGTTGAAACACCGGCTCTAGTCCGATCAACGAAGTTAAGCAACGTCGAGTCTAGTCAGTATTTAGATTGGTGACCGCTTGGGAATACCGAGTGCTCTAAATTTAGATTCGCGGATGGTGTAATGAATAACGGCTCAGAATTTGAAATCGGAGACCCGAGTTCGAATTCCGGTTGGGTTCGTTATATTCACTTCTGCACAAATATCATTAGGAAAAGTTAGAATCCACCTCTTTTCCCCACCAGCTATAGATTAAATAGTAGGACTTGCGTCAGTAAATCATTATTATCTCAAAAAAATTCTTACAATCCAAAAATATTTTCTGGCTTTAAATATTCTGCAAAAGGTTAATAAGGCGTAAAAAAAAAACAAATCAAGCAATTTAATGTGAGTCGTGATTCAGTGGACAACGACTCAGGATGAGAAATCAGAGAGCCGAGTTCGAACTCCAGTTGAATTCATTGCATTCACTAACGCGCAAATATCATTGGATCTCTTCTCCCTCCAGTTATGGGTTAAATAGTTGGACAGATTGGGTTATATAGCCTTGGTTGACAAACACTCTACCGCAGAAAGTGATGGCAACTTATTGCGAGAAAGTTTTCGGCAAGCTTGTATCACGTATGACAATTGACGGATACGGATAAGTCTACTCATCTCAGATTTGCCACCTCCATCTTGCTTATTCCAACACCCACCGCTTTAAATTTTAACAAAATTCAAACTCTCCCCGCAGTTATCTATTTTTGGGAAATAATTTAAATTCGAAATGAATCCTACCCTTTCCTCTAATTTTTCGCCAGCCCTGTTTATTCCAGACCCCCCACTTTAGACTTTGAAAAAATCTCCAACATCCTGCTTATTTCAAATCCTTCTTTTATTCAAGATCCGAGAGTAAGATTAATTTTGTGTTAAGAAAATGAAATTAAAAATTAAAAAGGCCGCCACCTCCACCACATGGGGATGATGTCTTGCGTACCTTTTTCAACGTTGAAAAGACAACCATTTAAAATTTCACGTGGTGTCATCTTTACATTCTTCTTAACTGCAACCTGTATCAAAGGGAAAAAGACATGCATTTGTCGAGAGTGACTTGAAATTTCGATTTATTTATTATATTGATATTTACCCTCCTCCCCCACTGGAGTGAGTTGTGACACAAGGACAGTTTTTAACGTGGGAAACCTGAGCGCGTACGTGGGGAACCTGAGCGCGTACAAAGATTACCCAGACCCCGCTTATACGGTAACTGGGCACAAAGCTGGTCTTAGCTGGTCATTGCTTCCAGGCCAGCGAGCAGGTAGTGAGTACCTGAGAACAGGTACTACATTTTGATCCTGCTCGCCGGACCAAGCGCGTCAAAGCTGGTCATTGCTTCCCGGCCGGCGAACAGGCAGTGGGTATCTGAGAATAGATACTACATTTTTGATTTACCCTACTCCCCCATTGGAGGGAGTTGTGACACAAGGTCAGTTTTGAACCTAAGGAACCTGAGCGCATACACTCAGGTCATTGGTCAAAGATTACCCAGCCCCCGCCTACGCGGTAACTGGGTACAAAGCTGGTCTTAACTGGTCATTGCTTCCAGGCCAGTGAGCAGGTAGTGAGTACCTGAGAACAGATACTACATTTTGATCCTGCTCGCCGGACCAAGAATGGTTTCGTGTCAAAAACTGAAGTACATTTTATGACACAAGACCATAGAATGACGAAATCATGCCTGATGATCTAAATATTAACTCTAGCTTACTGACCATAGCACTATCATAGAACCCACCCACCCCATTGCCCGACCTGAATTTTTACTGCCTTGAGCTACTGCTCTTTACACAAATATAGAGTTAAGTAAAATAATAACAAAAAAAGATATCCTGTTTTCCCCCGCCTTCCGCCTCGTTAATCTTATTTCATTTAACCAAAAAGTTCTCAACTCACGTGGAAACAGCTGCCCTTGAATCTTAAACATGTGATAGCCTTTCTTTCTCGTTGACAAAGCACAGCAGTAACCAATCCCACTAAATTTCTAACTCGCCGTTGTTCGTAGTTATTAGCAAGCTAGACTCAGAGAACAGTGGTATTATAGCAAATTCAATCTTTATTCAGCGCCCCTCGTATCTGACTTTGTTCCAGAATAATCTAAGTTTAATTAGCATCCATTTCATTCTGATTTAACGTTTACTTTATTTTCGGGTGGTTGGGGTACGAAAAATTAGATCTATTTGTAAAGATGAAAGGGATGCTAAACGAAAGAAACAATATTTGGGAGTTCTGGAATCTTTTTTAAAGAGAAGCTGGATGACTATGAATTAAATTATGCATGGGCAACCTTTTCCTATCAAGTGGGTCGAATGAAATGTGGCTCATCATAAGTCGGTTCGCACTACAAAAAAAATTAATTTCAGTGATTCAGCCATTTTTGCTACAGAAGACAATACGTACAAGCATCTGCCTTAGAAACGGATTTTTTTTTCTTTGGAGAAAGATTTTTTTTTATCCTCAAATTAAAAAATTGAAGTCTTGTTATCACATTATTACCGATGAAAGTGTGATTAATACATGTTGCTGCGTGTAGTTTGTTTTGAGTTTATTCATTTGAAAATACAAAAAACAACTTTTAGATGAAAAATATAATTTTCTGTTTGTAGAGCAAAAAATGTTTACATGTATGATCTTTCTTAGTGAAAATCGACAATGGTGTAAAATGATAAAAATTTTATGTTCAATGAAAGGGTCTTCTTTATGCGCCATGTCCTTTTAGGACGTAGGCGATCATGGCTTTCCACATCTTCCTATCGCTGGTGGCTCTTAGCACGCTTTCTTCTGTTTCACCATGCAACCCTCGTTCCATCATTCACCTGATTAGGTCCTTCAAATATGTTATCCACTACTTTACCCTGTCTCTTTTTCCTTCTGTCTGACCTGTTAGTATCAGGTTCTCCAAGCCCTCTTTCCTCATTGCATGTCCCAGGAACTTTAGTTGTCTCTTCCTGATGCTCAGTATTAATTTCCTTTTTGTTTCTATCCTTTCCAAGACCTCGTCATTGCTCACATGCTCGACCCATGATATCCGCTGCGTCCTTCTGTAGAATCACATTTCAGCTGCTTCAAGTTTTTCCTTCATCTTTGATGATATTTTCCAGCATTCACTGCCATATTGAAGAACTGACAACATAGCAATCCAGTACTCTCTTCTTTGAGTCTAGCAAAATTGTCCTGTTTCTTAATACTTTATTCAATTTCTGGAATGCTCTCTTCGCCATGCCAATTCGCCTTCGGATCTCTGTGTCGTATTTTCCGTCTTCTGTTAGAACACTTCCCATGTATTTGAATTTTTGTACCAGCTTGATTTTAGTGTCCCTCACCTGTATTTGGCATTTTGAGCTGCCTTTTTTCAGAATTCAAAAGACATTTTACTTGCATGGGGGAGAGTGAGCGAACAAGTGGGAATGAAATAAATCAAACTAAATTAAAAAGTAAAATAAACGTTATTTTCCTCATGAAATTAGGCGTGTTATTAGGAAAGTCAAAATGACTGAATTAATTTTTCTCTTTATGCGTAAAAACATTTTGACAAACTTGAATCTCCATGCACGTAAAACAACTAAGTGTCAAAAGGACGGTTTTCCCTTTGACACCGCTATTACTTTAACTACCTTCACTCCCCAGCAATATTTGTTTTTGAAAAGAGATGATTAGAATTGTCTTAAAATTGAAATATATAACAGTGAATTTTCTTTGTTCTTGAGAATCGGCAACAAAAATAATAAACACTATTTATTTGATATCTTATTTACACTATTATATCATGTTGGTACCTCCCACTCATTTTCGATACCTAACTTTTAAATGGAATCTTTTTTAATAAAAACGTTTCCTTAAATGAATTGAAAGCTAAATGATTAAATTTACTATTTCCAGTAAGCAAAATACTCTGTAATTTCAAACATAAATTATACTGATTGGAATCTAAAATTTTGACATTTTTACAAAATTTTCGATTTTTCGGCGATTTTTGAGCGATCGATACATTTGTAAACAGAAGCTAATTCCCGGTTTTAAAAATCTTGCAAAAATAAAATATACATATGTGACACGTTGTTTTTGAAAAATTAACAAATTTTAAGTTAATTTAATTTACAAAAATATTAATTGTAGCATGAAATTTAGAATAAAACTCTTTCTTAATCAATGAGTTTTTTATCTTTCTGGCCTTCACCGTAAGCGATTGACGTGAAACATATGACTTTTTAATGTAACACAGAAAATACCATACTAAAAAATAAAAAATTCAAATTCAGACAAAAATATTTTTTTTCATTATTTTAAAAATAAGATGGCGCGATGATTTGTATTAAACTTTTCAATTTTCGATTAGTAAATATAGTCTTCACTTAAAAACTTAACCTAACCGCTACAAAGCTTCGTAAAATTTCTTTTTAAAACCTGAAATTTAATAAACTATTATGATTTTAAAAAAATAAAAAAAAATAAAACAGTTATTTTAAAATTTCATCATTCATCGAACTTTTTTTCTTGAGTCTATAAGAACCTTAATATATATTATTCATAAAAGCAATTGAAAGCTTATCTAATTAAATAATATCATAGTTTTATTGCATTTTTTTTTTATTTGATTATTGAAATCAGATTGTGGGTAAAAAAGGCAACTGTTCAAAGATGAAAAAAAAAACTAAGTTATTTAAATGAATTCTGCGTTTAACTAATAAGACAAATTTTCGGTACAAAATTTAATTTCCTGACATTTCATGACTTTACGTGGAGGGGTGTAACAGATATAAAAAAAGAAAAACATATAAAAAATATTTTTACCAAGATTTTCTAAGAATAAATTCAAAAGTAATGTCTTTCATTTGTGAATAAATCTTGAAAGCTTCATTAAAATCCGACAAATGTTTTATTTTTGCAAGAAATTCCAAATTAATTTTTTTTTACTAGAAAAATAAACTGAGTTACGTAATATTACATTATCTATTGTAAACTCTGGTAACGATTCGGTTACCTGCTGACGAAAATAAAAAAAAAACATTTTAACACAATTTTGAACGTGTTAGAAAGAATTAAAAATAAAATTAAATAATTAAAAAATAATTTGATTTTTTTCCTTTTAATAATAACAAAAATATTTTGATGGAAAAACGTTTTTATTAAATTTTGGGCCTTTCTTTTCTTTATACTAAGCTGTTTTTTTGTTTTTTGTTTTTTGTTTTTGTTTTTTTTCTCTCTTTAACGAATTCGTGGAGGTACATAAATTGTGTATTGATATGGTTAGCAAAATATCAGTTAATTGCAAATTGATTCGAACTTTATAAAATGATAATTGATAAGAATTTCCTTTATAGTTGGCTCATATATTTTATTACCTTAGTAAATGTTTATAAATTTATGAATAAAAATTGTTTTCATATTTATTTCTTTATTGGTAAATGGTAAATATTGAATTGCATTAGTTTTAATTGAATTATTTTTAGAATGTTGTAAACAAAATTATTCGTGCAAATAAACAATCGAAGGAGTACAAGTTCGCCGATTTTTTTTTCCTTACCGAAAAAGTTTTTGTTTAAAATGTAAATACACCATAAAATTCATAAAGAACTATCACAAGTTTCGTCTGTTAAAAATACAATATTGTTTTTATGTGCAAAATTAAATAATGAATGCAAATAGTATAAAACTTGTCTCGGCGTTTCGATAATCACATTCACATTGCCTTAGTGGCAACTGGGTCCCATTTCAGGTGAAAATCAGGTATTCGAATACTGATTTCAAAAGCTTAAGCCCTTTCTGACGAGAAGATTGACGCGATACAGTCTTCTTAAACCGTATTACCCAATTTTATTGAACTCTGTTTCAATTTAATAATTTTAAATTTATGCAATCAACTAACCAGAACGGTTAATTGACTAGATTTAGAATTTTAACATTTTCCTTCCTTTTTTTTTTTTTCAAATATAAAAAGTTAATTTTAATGTCTTAAAATTTTTAGTAAAATAAGGAGAAATTCACAAGAAATATTTTACCAAACTTTGTTAGTGAGTCTTATAACTGTGTGAGCGTGCGTGCGTTTGTTTTACTATAGGTGTCGCTGATGTGTAGTAAACAATTCGTTTGCACTTGTTTTGATCAGGCTTCTTCATCGAGGACGAGGTGGTTTGAAAGTCGGAATTTTATACATACCGAAAATCAAAGGGCCAATATGAATAGTGGCAGCAGATGAGTCATAGCTTAAGTATTTCTTAGTCCATCTGCCTGTTAGA
Organism: Ascarosepion bandense; assembly: GCA_037127315.1. Taxonomy (NCBI): domain Eukaryota; kingdom Metazoa; phylum Mollusca; class Cephalopoda; order Sepiida; family Sepiidae; genus Ascarosepion; species Ascarosepion bandense. The sequence continues at coordinate 2,193,876 of JBBBDQ010000741.1, read as the reverse complement.
GATATTCGAAATATATTCTTACCATCATGGAAAAGTTACAGCGTACACCAATGAAATTAAGCTAGTAAGTAAACACACACACACACACACACACACACACACACACATATATATATATATATATATATATATATATATATATAGTGTAATGGTTGTTACAATGGTTTATAAAAGCATAGTATCACTACACAAAAATCTTCGCGTTTCGGACCTACGTTTGCTCCTCATCTGGTGATAAGTTGAAATAAAAAAATAAATGGTGAAAACGATTTATTTTTGGTAATATGATATGTAAGTGAATGTGGTGGGAGTTTAGTACGATTTAGCCGGCAGTTTGTAGCCATAGTGATACAGCCTTGGGTTAGGAGAGGGGTGCGGAGTAGCTTAGTTTTGGACAGGTCACTTTTTAGTTTTGTCTGGGTAATTCTTATAATAAAAAAACGAACATCGTATAAATAAGAGAAAATAAACTCACACAACATTAATAGAAACTATATTCCATCCACTAATAGATAGTAGTAAAATAAAAAGTATCTATCCTTACTCAAAAAAACTTACATCCCAATATAAAAATTACCCAGACAAAACTAAAAAGTGACCTGTCCAAAACTAAGCTACTCCGCACCCCTCTCCTAACCCAAGGCTGTATCACTATAGCTACAAACTGCCGGCTAAATCGTACTAAACTCCCGCCACACTCACTTAAATCTGATATTACCAAAAATAAATCGTTTTCACCATTTATTTTTCATTTCAACTTATCACCTGATGAGGAACAAACGTAGCTCCGAAACGCGAAAAATTTTTGTGTAGTGATACTATGCTTTTATAAACCATTGTAACAACCAATACAATATAAAGCTCTACGTTGTATCCAGCACTCTTTATAAAAGTAAATGCATGCACAGTGGGCTTAAAACCTACGTGTTCCATAACTTTCTATATATATCTTGTGTGTGTGTGTGTGTGTGTGTGTGTGTGTGTGTGTGTGTGTGTGTGTAGTAAATCTTTTTTTTTTAGGCATGTCATAAAAGAGTTTGAAATGTTTAAGGTCTTTTGTGGAAGTACCATATTCTGTCTGATGTGTGTTGAGGTTTTTGAAATATTGTCTTATTTTTTCATCTACAATGTGGTTTGGAAAGTCATTATTAATGAAAGTCTGCTTAATATTTTTTATTTCTGTATAAAATCTTTTTTTGTGGAGGAGCTGATTTGTGCTCAGTTAATTAAATTGTGTATAAGTGCTATTTTTTAGAAGTTAGGGCATTAACTCTTACAGTTGAGAGTGCAAGAATTTTTGTGTTGCTGTTTGTGTCTATTAAAATGTCTAGGAATTTGTAGATTAACAAATAAGACAATATTTCAAAAACCTCAACAGACATCAAACAGAATATGCTACTTCCACAAAAGATCCTAAACATATCAAACTCTTCTATTGCAACCAGATGCACGATAGCTACAAACAGGATGAAAAAAAATTATAAAAATCTCATTCGTACTAAGATATATCTCCCGCTGATCCTAATAACAAAAATTAAATAATATATAATAAAAAACATAATATTACTAATTTAATTATCCGTAATAACTACTCCTCACCAACTGATGCATTACGTAAAACCAACATTATATATCAATTCAAATGTTCCTTGGGAAAATGTATTTCCACCAATATATATATATACATATGTTGGATTTGCAACTACATGAACAAGAAGTCTTACATTAAACATGTCTGATCAGTCGTCCATTTCTAGACATTTCCAACAACATTCCTGTCTGAATTCACTATATAAAAAAATAAAGATCGATAACGCAACTATCCTACACCAAGAAAACAACAAAAGCAAACTACAGTTTCTCGAGGTAATATTCATTAAAAAAACTCAAGCCGTCAATTAATAGAATCATCTATGAATACTGCAGTAATGTTCTAAAATGTTTATAATAAGAACAGTTTTTTCATGCTTTAACACGTGCATGACATCACAACACAAAAAATTCCACTGTGGATAGCTTTCACGTTCTAATGAATGTGAAGTAAAAAGAAAATTTAAGTAATTTTTAGCAACACAGTTTTGCGGCTATTTTCGTAATTTAAAACCAAGGTTGCATAAATAAATGGTTTCCAGATGAAAAATATCCAAAATCTCTACAATATTTATGTATTGAGCACTTTTTAATACAACTGTGTACTGGTCTAATTTAATTATAACCAAAAACTGATTACCAGTATATATATATATATATATATATATATATATATATATATATATATATATATTCAAATACTTTAATCCAAGCGGAAAAAGCAGGAAGGTAAATTCCAAAAGCCCGATCCTAATTAATATTAAAAAATTTTTAATATTAAAAAATGATACAGGAAGAGAGCTCTATGTAATAAAATATTACAGGGCAAATATAAATTAAATAGGATTTATTCAAAGATGTTGTATGCACATTTCGACATGAAATCCCCACAGGGATATATATATATATATATATATATATATATATATATATATAATATTTATGGTACTTATTATTATTATTATTATTATTATTATTATTATAGCATACTGCAACTTAAATGCTATAAAGTTCGGGTGTTAAAACACCATCATCAAGCAGGAAAATGTACTGAGCATTTTTTAAAAGTAAATATCCAACTGTCTAATGTACTTCCATTGTAACCATTAATTATTATTATTATTATTATTATTATTATTATTATTATTATTTGCTCCTTTCATAAATGAGCATTCTCCTTTTTTAATTATTTTGCGACCATGGAAAAACCAACTTTAAAACATTCCAATGCTTCGCAAACGGGATTATTTCGCCAAATTAGTCTAAACAACTCTGATAATCTCATTAGAAGGATGAGATAGAAAACCTATTTCTTCTTTCACAAAAAATAATTTTTCACCGAAACACAATTATTATTATAGATAGATTTAAAAAACTTGAAATAAACTTGACCTAAAAATTATCAACACCAATTCTAAAACAATAAGATATCGTTACTATCAAGCGAGATAGCAACAACAGAGGCAGGAATATACAAAATATACTGCACAAAATGCACATTGATGTACATTGCGAAACATCCAGAAACCTCAAAAAAAAAAAAAAAGATTATATGAACACCACAAAGATACTTCAACGTATTCATATTCCTTTTGAGCAGCATTGTTGAATTTTCGGCGCTAGAGCAAAAGCACCGAAAATTCGTTCACAACTTCACTGACAGCTAAGGGCTCGACAACAATCGACAAATAACCAAATACTACAGAGATATTAGGCATAACGTGTGTGTGTGTGCGTGAGAGAGAGAGAGAGAGACAGACAGACAGACAGACAGACAGACAACGCTATCAGAAACTCTTTTGCTGCCTTACGTTTTTTAGTTGTTTTTTTTTTTGTTTTGTTTTTGGGGGTTTTTTTTTGACAGAACTACCTTAATGGTACATCCACTGAGAAATGACTCGCTGCGGCTAGATTTGCAAGACTGTAATGATAATATTTCCCAAGTATAACCTAGTCTTGCACAAGGGCATTAATGAATTGGAGTGTGGACTTAGCGACGCAGAAAGTGGGATTGGCTTGCTGGGTTAAAATTCCAGCTGAGGCTTTCGCATTCTTAGTAGCAGACTTAGCAATTGTCACGATATAAGCATTCCAATTTATACCAGTGGAAAACGTTACATTGACGTTAAGCGTCACTTAACTTGTTCTTTCACCGCATGCTAGCCGTTTGATTCCAATACAGGTCACGGATTAGTACAATAACATTTGGAAAAATATGAACCCATCTTTATTCTGTCAAGTTAGTAGTTGACAGTAAAACAGTTTGGGCTCTAATATTAGCGAACTGTCTAGGAGAACACCGAATGGACAAGGGGTTAGAAATTCTATCCCATAAAAACTTAATTGCTTCAGAAACCAGAGTAGCACTGGAGAGACTGCGCCCCTATACTTTACACTAAATGGCTTACATTCATAGAGGAGAGGATTGGACTCATTTACAACAGCTTGGCTTGCTTACCATAGGTCTCTGAAGGCACCTCACTTGAGACTAGTACAAGACCTCAATATTAAATCGCTCTATGAAAACCAAGCTCAGTAACAATGGTATGAGCTATAAGATTAGTACGCCATTAGACTGCAGTCTGATCTGCTTGGAAAAGATATCCAAATAATCCGTAACCTGTATTGGAATCAAACGGCTAGCATGCGCTGAAAGATCAAGTTAAGTGACCTTAACGTCAATATAACGTTTTCCACCGGTATAAATTGGAATGCTTATATCGTGACAATTGCTAAGTCTGCTACTAAGAAACTTGGTTCACTGAATTGCGCCAAACATTTCTTTTCGTCCGAACTGTCTTGCACCTTCAGAAAGTCCGTGCATTGAATATTGTTGCTATATCTGTATGGTGCTTCTGCCATGTATTTTGCGATTCCGGACAAAATCTAAACAAGTATATACAATATTACCGAGGGGTCCCGACTTGTCATCTCAACTTCAGTCATTTTGCCACCGTTTATCTGTGCGTTTTCTATAAATATTTTTCCCAGGAATTATTCTGACGTGCTTTCTTATTGAATACATCGGTTTCATGAATTTAAGCGTAGAATTAAATTGGCAGTTAGGTCCCATTATTTTATTGTAGTAACCGATGAATGTAACCTTTAGTCCTATTCTAATAATTTCTACTCTCGTGCTTCTCGATTGTGGAACTCTCTTCTAGTTTGTTCCTTCCAGGTTAATTACAATATACAAAAGATTTCAGTTGTCATTTTTTGTCTCCCTGATTCCTATTCTTTTTATTGTGCATTCTCTTCGGAAACATTTTCTCCATTTCCTTCACCCTCTTGTCTTTCATACTCATCAACCTATTGAGTCTTAGTGGTTTTATCCTCTTGCTTGCAGTGAAATGAAAGAAGAAATAGAAATAGGAAAAGAAGAGTGAAAGTACGTATTCTTTTACTGGATGTATTTAATCTGTATAGCAAGATTATTCTAATCAGTTAAGTGCCATACGTGATACACGCTTTAGGCGATCATGTCTCGAAAGAGACATGACTGAATGGGCAGAAGATTATCCCGCAGTAGGTTGACATTGATTTCTGCAGTAGATTGGTTGCCGACCAAGGCTATAGAACCTAATCTGTCCTATTATTTAACCCATAACTGGAAGAAAGAGACGGATTAATACCTTTTCCCAAGGGTATTTGTGCGTAAGTGAATGCAAGGAATCCAACTGGAATTCGAACTCGGCTCCCCGATTTGTCGTTCTGAGTCGATATCCGCTGCACCACAACGCACATTTTAACAGGACTAGAAAACTTCTTTTGATTTATTACCGGCATACGGAAGTCCTTCTATATGGCAGTGAATGCTGGACAATCTCCTCACAAGTGAAGAAGATACTTAAAACAATAGAAATGTAGTTCGAAAACGTGCTAAGAATACCATGGACTGAACATATGAGCAACGACGAAGTTCTAGAGACAATCGTAACAAAAATGATACTTATGCTTGACTTCAGGAAGTAAAAGTTGAAATTTGTAGGGCACATAATAAGAAAAGAGGGCTAGAAAATTTCGATACTTAAACGACAGAAGGTCAAAGGAAAGTAACGCATTACTTACCTGGCGAGCTTAAGCGAATGGATGGCGGACCAGGATTTAGAAGAGATGGCAAAGAGACAAAAGTTATTAAGAACTACGAATTACAGGGAATTGGGAAGCTCCATGATCGCCAAGTTAGTCCCAAAAACTGAAGACTTAATTAGAAGGGTGAAATGGAAAGCCTATTTCTTCCTTCACAAAAATAGTTTTTCGCCTAAACACAACAATTATTATGGATTTAAAACTTTCATTTTAGCGACCGAAATTTTTTTTTTTTTGTTATTTTACATAAATTATATCTTTTAGACTGCTTTATTTCACTTCATAATCTGACTACGTAAATAAAAAAAATGATCTAAACTTAAATGGAACTCTGTGTGTGTGTGTGTGTGTGTGTGTGTGTGTGTGTGTGTGTGTGTGTCCGTTAACTATAGACTCCGAAATGGCTGAACCGATTTTTTTGAAAATTTACACAGTTGTACTATAGGCGTCTGCGAGTGTTCTTAGCTAGGTTTTGTGTAGAGGTACCCCCCCCCCCCCCGATAAATATCGAAAATCGAAAAAATCGGGTTATAGAAGGAGTGGTTCGATTTTAATCAAATTTATATACACTCATAGACAAAGACATAAGAAACGATATTCAGAAGTTTCAAGGTTGCAGTTCTTACAATAGTGCAGAAAATCGATAATATGTATATATATAAAAGGCAAGATGTTTGTGTGTGTGTCTGTTTACCTGCCTGTATGTCTGTATTTTTTCAGCCCTTTTAGTTTTTGCTTCGGGTTTGGCTCTAAGTATATATAATTGTAGTTCTTAGTCTCAGCCATGATACCATTTACTTAAAGGACTTATTTAGCCTTCAAAATTCAGTTTACGACCAAAAAAACTTATTTGATATCGATACCAGGAAATCAAAATTTGACTTATATCCATTCATTTTTCTTTCAGTCTACGGTTTCGCTTTAACTGGAAACAACTATTGCTTTTTAGTCTTTCGTGCCAACGTCCAAAGTGTCTGACCTCCAGGACCATGGATTAGTTTTAAAGCTTTCATTACACCCGAGCAACGCCGGGCTATACTGCTAGTTTTTTAATCAAGTGAAAACTGTTTTTTTAAATATAGCATACATTTAAACTGTCTTTTATCAAAACATATAGTCATTATCGTTACTGGTTAAATATTGCCTGGATCTAGTAAATATATCAACAAAGTAAACTGTACACCTTGTACAATAAAAGTATGTAAAATCTTTTTTTATTTTATCAAAATATATTTGTCATATATTGAGGAATATTCCAATTTTTTATATAATTGGAAGCACTGGAGTTTCATCAAACAAGAGTGTAAGAATAAATATAAAACTATTTACATACACTTATCATGCGTTGTGATTATCGACTCGGTACGACAAATCTAGGTGCCGATTTCTAATTCTAGTTAAATTTCTTGCATTCACTTACGCACAAATACCCTTGGGAAAGGTATTAATCCGTCCCTTCCCTCCAGTTATGGGTTAAATAACAGGACAGATTGGGTTCTATAGCCTTGGCTGGCAACCAGTCTACTACAGAAAGCAATGGCAACCTACTGCAGGATAAATCTTCTGCTTAGTCAGTCATGTCTCTTTCGAGACATGATCGCCCAAAGTGTATATCATGTATGGCACTTAACTGACTGACTGTAAGCTAAATAGAAAGAATGCAAATTTACATTTAAAGAATTTTTTTTTTTTTTTTTGCATTGCAATCTTCTATGTGGTGTGTCAGAACGTAGGCAATCATGGCCTTCCACATCTCCCTATCCCTAGTAGCCCTTAACAAGATTTCTCTTGTTACCCCTCCCAAACGCTGCTCTGCTATCCATTTACTCATGTCCATCAAGAATGTCATGCATTGCTTTCCCCTGTCTCTCTTTACCTCTCTCTCTTTTTCTTGTGAGTATATGATTCTCTAAGCCCCCTTCCTCATTACATGTCCTACAAACTTCAGGTAACTTTTTACTGATGTTAAGTATACGTTTTTTTTTTTTGTTGTTTTTTTTTTTGTTTTCATCCTCTCAAAACCTTGTCGTTGCTAACATGTTCTGTCAAAGGTATACTCTGCTTCCTTCTGTAGAACCACATTTGTGTTGCGTCAAGTCTTTCCTTCACCACTGATTAGACTGTCCAGCATTTGCTGCCCTAGTGGAGAACAGACATCACATAACAATCCAGTACTCTCTTCTTTGTTCCCAGTGAAATTTTCTTGTCTCTCAATACTCTATTCAGTTTTATGAATGCATCCTTGGCCATGCTAACCCTGCCGTCGGATTTCAGTGTCATACTTTCCGTCCTCTGTTAGAACACTTCCCAGGTATTTAAATTTCTGTACCTGCTTGATTTCAGTATCCTCGATTTGGAGTTGGCATTTTGGGCTCCTCTTTTTTACTGATGACCATGCCTTGTGTTTTTTTTTTGTTTTTGTTTTTTTGTAGTTTCTGTTTAGTCCTTTCTTTTCGCTATTCTTTGTACAATTCTATGTTGTGTTCAACTCGACATGAGGTTGTGGACAGAAAGGTCACAGAGAAGGGAACGAGATATCTCTAAGGCATTATATGGGAAAAGAAAAATACAAAAAGGATAAAACCTTTGCGCTCCCTTGCATATATAACCTTTTATAAATTTCCTTAGTTTTGCCCAAACTTGTATAAATGTAAAATTAGCTTACCAAATGCAAACGCAAACAATATACTGTTTTGGTAGCAACATCAAGCGACCATTAGTAGAAATTCCTTGGCAGACAACTTGGGTAATATTACACATTATTTAACTTATTTTACTGATACAATGTTTACATAATCTGTGATAGACTTAAAAGGGCGATGAAATTTATTATAATGCTTCTCACGGTGAGGGTATTATAAAATTTACTCGCTTACTTCACTCCCTCACCCTCACGGATCTTACCATACCCCGAGCTTCTTTTTCTATCAGTGTCAAGTACCATTGTTCAGAAATAATAAAAATAAGCTTCCAACAACGTTTAAGAAGAAATGATGCGAGTTCAAATATAACCATATGCTTATTAAATTATTCCTTTTTTTTTTATTTCCGATCTCTGCTCTTTGTCGAAATGATTTTACAAACTTTAAAAAAAAGCAGTAAAAAAAAAAGATAAAATAAAAAGTAAAAAAAATAATAAACGTGACACACTGAGTCTTTCTATTTTAAACAACAAAAACAACAAAAAGAATAAATAACACACTAAAAAAAGCAAGTCGAATGCATTCATACCCACATAGTTTTACGTTACATACGTGTATACGGTCATATATACAGCCGTTCACGACAGTATATTCAATCGAAGAGCAGACGTAACAAAACAATTTCAAAAGTATTCCTCTAAGATAAAAGACATTAAGTTTTAAATACAATTTTTAAAAATTGCATGTATTTCTCTCATAATAGACGAAACCGAACAACAAAGAAAGAATGTATTGAAACAGATAATAAATCATATTTAGAAAAAAAGCAAACAAATTCAATGAAAACATGAAATTGTCGTTTCAACTCAAACGCTACGAAAGAAAAGACACGCAGACTACATTCCCGGAGGAAAATATATCCTTTGAAACTTATAACAAATATTTTCAATAATGGTGAAACGACATCGTATTCACTAAAATGAATAAATAAATATTTCCCCTTTCCTTTCAGTAAATAACAATAGTAATAACATGGTTTACGCTAAAAGGTGAGTGACAACAAGTCTCAATATTCTAACACTCCTCCTCTTCATCCTCCTACTTCTTCTTCTTATCATCATCATCTCATGCATATGTTCACACCAGATGTTTGATGGTTATCATTCAATTCTGAGTGACAGCCAGTCTCCTCAAATCCCCAGCACCTTTCTCAGTATCTTCAGAGGATCTGATATTTTTATTATTGTTATTATTTCTTTTTGGATCTTGTAAGATTTGATTGCACAAAAAATTCGACTTACACACATGTATACCTTTTCATGACTTCGATCCTCACTAGGTATCCAATATTTTTGGTCTTGTGCCACATCTAAGCGGAGCTTAGAAAATCAGCCATACCTTTTCATGAGCCAATAAAAAAGCATATACATTTATACATTCACCAATAAAAAAGCTCTTTTCATAAAACAGTTGGCTTACTAAATTTTGCCATTTGCTGGCGTCTGCAAAAACAAAATAAATACTTCTCATTTATTGGCCAATCAGGATCAAGGAAAAAAATCTTAAAAGTTGATCCGATCCTATACTTCACAAATCTTCGTGATTTTTGCCTTTTCTCTTCAGAGAATCACAGGTCATCTACCGGCCGCCAAGTCCAGGCAGCCTGCATTTCTCTTACTTTCTCCTTCTTCCTCATTTACTGCTAACAAAGAAAGAAAGAAAGAACATTACAGAGAGCCGCAAGTCGCCAACTAGACGTCTCATCTAGATGACATCCCTTTTCTTACTCTCTCATTTTTCCCTTCTTCCTAGTGTACGATCAACAATAAAGGAAAGAACATCACAGAGATTCACACATCGTCAACCAGACGTCTCATCTAGGCGACATGCTTTTTCACATCTCTCTCTCTCTCTCACACACACACACACACACACACACACACACACACCGCACTAATTGATTCTCCCCTTTCCTCATTTACTTGTCAGCAACAAAAAAGAAAGAGGAATAAAGACATCATTTCCGTTTTCATTCACACACTGGACGAACTTCACCTACTATAGTTGTACACACTTCAGCGACACCAAACTTTTTTCCGTCACAAATCCATTTCGTCTGACTTTAAGAAAAGCTGAACTCTTAAACACGCATTCAAAAGAAAAACTTTATGCAGAACTTTTAAACATAAATGTTATCTTAAAATAAAATTGATCTCATTCTTCTCATTAAATAAACTTAATTATTAATAAAAACGTGACTCTTTTAACTTTTGTTCAACTTTCTGATTCCTACATTCTTTCGCCCGGTTTTTCGTTTTTAGCCGGAGATCTTGCCTGATGCGTATTTCAAATCGTCATGTGACATTTTGCCCCTACTTATTATTATTAAACCAACTTTATCTAAATTTCGTCAATTTAAAAAATCTTTATCACATATAAAATCTCTAAGAATTTTACCCCAAATCGTAGGAAAATCGTGATTGTAGGAAATACAAGACATTCTGTGCGAGGTTTGGTAGTTTCTTCACTCGCTCACAATGTTTTAAACATTGGCATACTTTTTAACCTTAACTATGTCAAATATTAAAACATTTTTAACCTTAACTATGTAAAATATTAAATCATTGAAAAACGAAACTTGAATCTACTTAATGTTGTATATTATTTTATGGTAAAAGACTTTTTTCTAGTGGTTGTACAAAACTAAATATTTCTTTGTGTGAGATGTAAAACAAAAAATATTTCTATAAGGATCTGTCTATACCATATCACCATAACGTATGACGTCATCAGGTTACGCCATCATACGAATGGCAAATGAACAAATTGCCCCAAACTAAACATGGTGCAAATATAAATAAATAAATAAAAATAAGAAAGTTTACCATCCTGCCATTTTTAAAAATTTGGGTTAGGTCACTTACAAAATATATTATACAGATCACCATCCATAACGAAACTTCGCTTGTGTTGACGTAGTGAATTCGATTTTTATTTCATGTCCTGCTTCTGTAGTCGGATAAAGTTAAACTTGTTTTAACTGGAGTAGATAGACCTATCTATCGCCCGGTTCACACTCCACCCACGTCTATTGAACAGGTTAAGAGGCTCGTCCCTTGTTCCCTGTTTAGGATGTGGTTTCCGGCTTTCTCTTTTCCAATCTTCTCACATTGTTTTTTTTTTTCAATTGGAGTAGATAGACTAAACTATCGCCCGGTTCACACTCCACCCACGTCTATTGAACAGGTTAAGAGGCTCGTCCCTTGTTCCCTGTTTATGATGTGGTTTCCGGCTTTCTCTTTGCCAATCTTTTCACTATTACGTAGCCCCCTGCACATCAGTGGCGTTACCGCCTTGCTCGGGGTGATACGATTAAAAAAAAAAATCAGCTCCCGTATCACATCTTGTCGACCAGTTCGCTAAGGAGTTTAATCCTCTTGAGTACCCTAATACTTTGACTTTGTACCTGATTAACCTGAGCTTAGCAACAACAGCAAAACTAATTTCAAAGTTGCTTTGTTAAGGTTTTTAATATTCCGACGTGCATTCCTTTCACAGGACTTGAACTCTAATCCCTTTTATTTAAAATATGTATTGAGTAATTACAATGCATTTCTGAACTTCTTCAAAAAAGATTAATATATATAAATAAGTATCTGAGTCAAGTAATTTTATCAAAGTTTTCATTCAATGTTTATTTTCAATGGTAGTAGAATTTTTTTCCACATTTCTTACTAAGCCTAAATTAATATATTAGTAACCTCCTAAGCAATGATTAAAAAAAACTTCAAACAAATAAATCCAAAAGACAATCTTTCATTTCCATTTTTATAAGTGAAATATACCTCCGCTTTTTTATTTACTAAGATGAGCGTAGCCCCTACATAAAGTAAAAAAAGGCACTAAAGGCATGAAGACTGTATTGCGACAATCTTCGACATGGAGAAGTTTTGCCTGCTTTATATTTAAGGTCTTTTCCTTGGTTTGAACATAGATCGTTAGCTTATTTTTTCCATTTCAGTGATAATCAACCCTCATTAAGGAAACAGTCATTTAATGACAGTCGAAATTCGAAGAGAATAGACAACAAAAGGATGTCAAATAATAAAAGAAATCGTTCAAATATTTTGTTAAACTTCTTATGCTCAAATATTTAACGATAGAATAGTGACATTTTCAGGGACATTTTATATAAGTGGAAATTGCAGGGAATATATCCAATTATTAAATTTTACACTTATGAACAATCAGAAAAAATTTTAAACAAGAGAAATCCCTTTTTCTTCATTTCCTATGCACTGCCATACATTTTGGGGAAAGATAGAGAAGTGGTTTCCCAATGCCTTCTCCAAGGTGTGGAGTTCAGTTCCTTTTCTCATAGAGTGGTTACCACTGTTTAACCCAAAAATGGGTGGAGAAAATAAGCGGGTATTTTTCCAAAGGCATTAATACGAAAGTGAGCGTGATAAACTCGATTGGAATTTCAATTTCGATTCAACTTACCACGCTGATGGCCGTTACGCTATAATCATATTACCCATAAAAATGACTGTTATTTTACGGTATGATTTAGAACTTCTGTCGAAGATCAGTGTAGAATCTGTGCACTCTGTGAATAATGTTACAAGTACACATTATTGTGTTCTATACATTAGCATATATATTACTAGCTTTACTCAATTTCAATAATAAATTTACGACTATATCGCGTTGAAACACCGGTTCTCATAAGATGACTGAAGTAACGCAACGTCAAGCCTGGTCGAGAATATCAGGTGTTTTAAGCTTGTATGTGCGGATGGTGTAATGGACAATTTCTTCACAGATGAAAAGGATAACTGGGGCAAAAGTAAGAAGTGCTGAGAATACTATAGATGAAACGTGAGCAACCAAGACATTTTAAGGAATATCATAAAAAAAAGGATAACTGGGGCAAAAGTAAGAAGTGCTGAGAATACTATAGATGAAACGTGAGCAACCAAGACATTTTAAGGAATATCATAAAAAAAAGGATAACTGGGGCAAAAGTAAGAAGTGCTGAGAATACTATAGATGAAACGTGAGCAACCAAGACATTTTAAGGAATATCATAAAAAAAATAGGTACCTTTGCTTAGGATTAGAAAGAAACTCCGGAAATTTCAAAGTCATTTAATGAGGAAAGCGGGCTTGGAAAATCTGAAACTCACAGGACATAATGAAGGCCAAAGACGTACAGGGAAACGGCGAGTAACATACCTAACGAGCATGTGTAAATAAATGGCAAAATATGAACTAGGATGAATAGTAAAGTGATAATTATTTTTTAGAGTTACAAAGAATGGGAGGTTGTGGAGAGCTACGCCCCGAAAAGACATAGCACTTAAAAGAATACCTTCTAACCAGAGATTACTAACGACTATCAACAAAGACTTGTAGGTTGGCTTCACCAGTTTCGACAAAAAGTGGTTAAACGGCTCTGTTAAGTGTCTAAAAGAACGGGATATATATATATATATATATATATATAACCCCATCTATGGGTTAAATAACAGGGCAGATTGGGATGTTTAGCCTTGATTGGCAGCCAGTCTACCGCAGAAAATAATGGCAACTTACTGCAAGAAAATCTTCTGTCCCGTCAGTCTGTAAGGTGATTTTCTAAGCGTGGTTTAAATGTGGCACAAGGCCGAAATTATGGGGTATCCAGTGAAGATCGAACTCACTAATCACAATTTAATTGATCTTGCAAGACAAGCTTGTTAACCATTACACCACATCGAAATCCCCAATCTCAATACTGCTATGATTTGCACCGCCTTCATTCTTCAATCACACCTTTAATTCTTCCAATCTTTCCGTAAGAATCTAAATGATGTACGAGTTATAAGTTGTCTGAATTTCTTTAGATGAAGCCTTTTTTGAATATCACGTCTCGTCAAGATGGACGTGATCCTAACTCTCTAGACATTAATTTGCTTTTATCACCTGTGAATTGCAATGACTTCGTGTGAATGAGAGAAGAGTGACTTCTTGATGCTTTCTTCACAGTTTGAATTCAGAATTTTTTTTCTTTCGGATTATCTGCCATCCAAGGCTTTAGTACCCAAACAGATTTTACTATTTAATACAATGTGTTGGTGGGAGGAAAAGCGTTTTATTCCTGCTTTTCCAAAGTGCATTTGTGCGTAAGTTAACTCAACCAGAAATTCGAACTCGACTCGCCGGTTCCATTTTCTGTGCCAATAACTCTTACGCATTATGATTGTTCCCCCTTTTAACTTACTTTTCTTCCTTTTTGTGTCACAGTTTATCGTAACTTTCAGATTGTTTTAATTTTCTACAACCGTTAAGATCTTAACATGGGTCAGAAATAAAGAATAAGTTTCCGATGACATAAAAATGTGTGTTTGTTATCTTTGGGAACCTGTTTTACTGGGATGACACCTTACCGTTTAGACGACAAAAGTTGGATTTAAAAGTTTAAATCAAGTCTCCTGGAGAGTGAACATAATTTTGCGAAACCCAAAATAGAGACAGTCATGAGTTAACAGATTGATTTTTCTTTTATATATATTCTTAAAATTTGATCCATTTCAGTATATATATATATATATATATATATATATATATATAGTGTATCGAGGCAGCAAGGCAGCAGATAATTTTCTAAACAACATATACTGTTAAATATAAGAGACAATGAATGTCTATTATGTTTTTATGTTTAATCATGAGCCATTCTAAACATCGTATTTTGGCTTTAATTTCAGGTGAAAATAAAGACAAAAATTCTCCAACATTTGGATAATTTTTTGTTAAGTTGGTTCTAAGTTTTCGGCTTATATATCCAAATGTTGGGGAATTTTTATCTTTATTTTCACCTGAAATTAAAACCAAAATACGAGGTTTAGAACGGCTCATGATTAAACATAATAGACATTCACTGTCTCTTATATTTAACAATATTATATATATATATATATATATATATATATATATATATATATATATATATAGGGCGACCCAAAAAAAACGAGAAATTTTTAAGTGTGCATTGGCATAAGATAAGCAAGTGTCATCACTGCGAAACAGTGGCCTCACGAAGTAAACACTCTGCCATTTCAGTAACCATGGATCAAGATGAATTTCTAAGCAATTTATGGATGTCAGATGAGGCCCATTTTCATCTTACGTAAATAAGAACTACCGTTACTGGGCAGACACAAATCCTAATAAAGTTCATGAGCGTCCTTTACACGCTAGTAAGGTGGCAGTATGGTGTGCTGTTTCATTACATAGGATCATCGGACCTTATTTTTTGGAAAATGAACAAGGGTCTCAACAGCAGATTCAAGAATGCATTCGTACAGACAGACGCCATCTACAGGACGTAATAAAAAAAAACATGAAAATTCCATCATTGTTTCTTAAATGGCATGTTTTAAGGTTTCAATTACTTTGAATAAAATATTTTTCTTCCATCACTCTTGGTTTTATTGGATTGTTAAAAAGTTCCCTATTTTGGGAGTCACCCTATATATATATATATATATATATATATATATATATATATATATTTCAGATCTCGGGAAATTTAATTTTAATATGCATCCTATACGTGACATCATGCGTAGAATAGTTTCACAAAAAGAAAATTTGGTGTTAAGTTATTGGTAGAACCAGATTGGTAACAAATTCACCAAATCAGAATTTTGATGAAAAAGGCATCTTGATCGAACCAAAAGCCTGTCTCCCTTCCTCCCTTCCTCCCTCCTCTCTCTCTCTCTCTATATATATATATATATGTGTGTGTGTGGGTGTGTGCGCGAGCGCGCGCGCTAATTGATTAAATTCACTATTTCCAGTAAGCAAAATACTCTAGTGTATTTTAAACAGAAATTATATTGACTGGAATCTAAAATTTTTCAATTTCTTTTTTTTAATCTTCAATTTTTCGGCCATTATTGAGCGATCTTCAGATTTGGAAACAAAAGTTAATTCTCGGTTTTAAAAATATTGCAAAAATAAAATATACCTCTGTGACAAATTATTTTTGGAAAATTAGCCAATTTAATGTTAAATTAATCTGATTTACACAAGTATTACTTATTAATAGCATGAAATGTAGAATAAAAGTATTTCTTAAACACAAAGTTAAACTTTTTTTACTCTTTCCAAAGTAATTGAAATGTGTTAACAGATTGACAAATAGGATAAGTGTATGCTGATCACAAATGACATAATTGTATAATTTTTTTACGATAAGAGGAAGAAACCGCGAAACACATGACCTTTTAATGTACACACAAAAATTACCATACAAAAAAAAACTTCAAATACACAAAAAAAAAAAATTTAAATCCGAAGTGACGACGATTTGTATTAAACTTTCTGATTTTCGATTAGTAAATGTAATCTTTACATAATAAGTTTATAATCTAGCCACAACAAATTTTGAAGTATTTTAAAAATATTTTTGAAACTTTATAAATTATGATAATTTAAAAAAATGAAAACAATTTTTAAAATTTTATTATTAATCGAAAAAATATTTTTCTTTAGTCTATAATATCCTTAATTTATATTATTCACTAAAGCAATTAAAAGCTTATCAAATTGAATAACGTCATAGTTATCTTACATTTTTTTATTTTACTTTTGGGAGCAGATTTTCGGAAATAAAGGCAAAATGTTTAAAAAAAATAATAAATGATTCACATTTCCCAGTGTGTTATGTGTTTAACTAATAAAAATAATTTTCGCAACAAAATTTAATTTCTTCAAATTTCATGAATTTACGTTAAGGTGGGGGAAACTGATGTAAAATAAAAGTATATTTTTACCATGATTTTTTTTAAATAATAATTTCAAAAATAATTTCATTTATTTGTGAATAAGTCCTGAAAGTTTCATTAAAATCCGAAAATGATTTAATTTTTACAAGAATTTCCAAATTAATATGTTTGTCACTGGAAAAAAACTCAGTTATGTAAAATTACGGTTTCCCTTATAAACTCTCGTAACGATTTGGTTACCTGCTAACTAAAATCAAAACCATATTTTTACCAAATTTTCGAACGTGTTAGAAGGGATCAAGAAATTTTAAAGGATAATTAAAAACTACTTTGATCCCTCCTCTTAATAATGACATAAATATTTTGATGGAAAAAGTTCGTTTTAATAAGTTTGGAGCCTTTTTCTTCATACTATACTGTGTTTTCAGCGATTTAGTGGAGATACCTACCTAAAAGCTTTGAGTTCCACCTACCTACCTACCTGTCTATCTATAAATGACGAAAAGAACAAATAAACGTGCACATATGTCCTTTATTTCCTGATAAAAAACAAAAAAAAACAGATATCTCGAGAAGTAAATTGTCGACATCTTACATTTTTAATTTCGCGCATACTCGTTGTTGGTTTGTGAATTTTGTCGACTGCACAGTATAGTAAGGTCAGTTGGGCACCGTCTATAAGAAAGGGTATCACCATGACGCAGTTCACATCGCCAGTGGAAACGGCATGCTCTACTGATTGGCATCGCGCCGGAAGCTCCAATACGAACAGTTCAGTGTTTATGTGTCAATCTGAGGACAGTGCAGAAGATTCGGAAAGTGTTAGATGAGTCTAATGGTGATTACGAAGGTGTTTGTAGTGACCACTAGTGATAGCGACGTTATGACTCCATTCAACTTTTGACAGGGCCTCAGACTCAACATGGAGACCCACATTAAGTAGGTGGTGCTGCTCTAGGTCAAGAGAATGGCTTCTAGAAGACCTTATAAAACGCTTTGCGCCATGTCACAAAAGCAGAAGAACCCAGTCATGGTTGTCAGACAATTTCTGCGACCACATAACCTCTTACATCTGGCCATCTAACTCCCCAGACTGTAAACCCCTTGATTATTATATGTGGGGCGTTATTGAGTGAGAAACCAACAAAAAAACTCCTTCTAACACCGAAGATAAACTGAAGGCAAAGATTACGACAGCATTAGCCAACCGTCCTGAAGAGCATTAGCCAACCGTCCAACAAGAAGACCGTCCTGAAGAGTTGCAGAAGATTCCGAAGTCGTCTAGAAACTGTGGTTGAAGCCAATGTTGATTTTATTGAATAAATTTACTCTCGAGTATTTCAAGATATTTTTGTGGAATTTTGGTAAATATCTCTGTTAAAATGAGATGCCAGTGTTATTTTAATTTTAGCGTAATTTAGACGTCAATTTGTCTATCGCACCATATATATATATATATAAACAATAGTTATTTTCTTTTTGCAAAATGGCTTCCGTTTATTGATTTCATTCTTGGCATGAAAATGACTCATTTCAACAGAAAGAAAGTTAGTCTTATTCATAATTAATTAATTTCTGCTTGTGCGTATATGTGTCCGCATGGTTGTCGGGGTGATATTCTAAAGCTTTATATCTCGCAGTAAACATTTCCCCTGAGCGTTCTTCTTAATGTAAATTTTCTGAGTTGCTTTTGTCGAAATATATTTTTAATTTCTACTTTTAGTCTAGTTTCAGTCCACATTTATTTCTTTCCAGTGTGTGTGTGTGTGTGTGTGTGTGTTTTATATATAAATAGTAAACAATGCGTGAGTTCATATATTTTGGATGATATCTTTGAGAAAAATAAGAGTTAACTGATTGTAGTTAATCTCGTTTAGCACTGCAGCTAAAACTTATATTTCAGACTTAAATAAGACTACTAAGAGTATTCGCTATAGCGAATACTCTTATAGCGAATACTCTCTCTCTCTCTCTATATATATATATAGCGAATACTCTTATAGCGAATACTATATATATATATATATATATATATATATATAGCGAATACTCTTATAGCGAATACTATATATATATATATATACATATATATATATAGCGAATACTCTTATAGCGAATACTATATATATATATATATAGCGAATACTCTTATAGCGAATACTATATATATATATATATATATATATATATATATATATAGCGAATACTCTTATAGTACTATAATATATATATATATATATATATATATATATATATATATATATTACACGCCCGCTCCTTGGTGGGCGCATGAGTAGAGAGTCAGGAAAAGAATACAGTTTAAGTTGTGTGTTAACGGTTTCAATCTGTGCTCTTCCCCGACTTGTGATGATGTACACAGGTTAAATGAAGGACATGTGTTCCATTGTCACTCATGTACTCACGCTATATCCACTCTGCTATAATAAAAACCATTCTATATATATATATATATATATATATATATATATATCGACACAACAGGCTTTATTATAATGGAGAGGATACAAATAAATACACAACGGTCTTTATTATAATAGAGAGAATATACATATTCTTCACTAATCGATGACATAATTATTGCAAAAAATAAAATAAATAAATAAATAAAATAAGGCACTGTTAAAGAGCAAACACGTGGCAAGTACTTTTATAACTTATTGTAAAGTTTAATAACTGGTAGTAAAGAGGATGAACTGAGCAGATGCTGCTTCACTATTGTCTTTCTCATCACGAGCGTGACAGGATATATATATATATATATATATATATATATATATATATATATATATATGCATCTGCTCAGTTTATCCTCTTTACTACCAGTTATTAAACTTTACTATAAGTTATAAAAGTACTTGCCACGTGTTTGCTCTTTAACAGTGCCTTATTTTATTTATTTATTTATTTTATTTTTTGCAATAATTATGTCATCGATTAGTGAAGAATATATATATTCTCTCTATTATAATAAAGACCGTTGTGTATTTATTTGTATCCTCTCCATTATAATAAAGCCTGTTGTGTCGATATATATATATATATATATATATATATATATATATATATATTCTAAACATACACTGTTAAATATAAGAGACAATGAATGCCTATTATGTTTAATCATGAGCCGTTCTAAACGTCGCAGTTTGGCTTTAATTTCAGTTGAAAATAAAGACAAAAATTCTCCAACATTTGGATAATTTTTTATTAAGTTTATTCTAAGCTTTCGGCTCACATGAGCCATCTTCAGAGATTATTAAGACGGTAACACAATAACATCCACCATTATTACTATTGCCGTTGTCTAGCAGAGTTTTATGTCAACACAAAGTAAAATCGTCGCTGATGATGGATGTTATTGTGTTACCGTCTTAATCTCTCTGAAGATGGCTCATGTGAGCCGAAAGCTTAGAACAAACTTAATTAAAAATTATCCAAATGTTGGAGAATTTTTGTCTTTATTTTCAACTGAAATTAAAGCCAAAATACGATGTTTAGAACAGCTCATGATTAAACATAATAGACATTCATTGTCTCTTATATTTAACAGTATATGTTTAGAAAATTATTTGCTGCCTCGATACACTATATATATATATAGTCCTCCGCAGACAGTCCTGTTTTGCTGTATCACAGCTCATCAGTACGGTTAATCTGATTCCAGCCAGGATTGAAACCTGACCAATTTGACATGTCGGAGATTCTATCACTAAACTATCGGCGCACGGAGGGGGAAGGCAGGTTTTACTGTGTTATATACATAATGTGTACGAACGCCAGAAGCCAAGAGTGTTCAATCCATTGCTGGAGAACGATGCGTAAACAGCGGTGAGTAGCTAATGTTTTTAAAGTCTACCATTTCCTCAGAGTGCTCAATCGACGGGCGAGAGCTTAAATAGCCATCCGCAGACAGTCTTGTTTCGCTGTATCACAGTTCATCAGTACGTTTAGACATCCGATTGCTTCCATCCAGGATTGAAACACGGCCGATTTGACATACCTCTATGCTATCAGCAGTGGAAGAAGGCAGATTTTAGCGTGTTTCCCTCCGGTCACGCTCATGGAGAAAGAGACAATAGCGAGGCAGTGTCGATTCAGTCTATTAGATTATTTGTTTGCTTTTTAACAGTGTCTTTTTTTTTTTACAATAATTATATCGTGTATAGATAGATAGATAGATAGATAGATAGATAAGTATATATATATATATATATATATATATATATATATATATATATATATATATGTATATATATCCTCCTGTCACGCTCGGGTGTTTCGATTCTTTTTTTTTTATGCCTTAATGTAAGATACTCAATAGCAGGTACATCAATATATGCGTTGTCGTTATTTTCGACGGTATATCGATATAAATATTTTGCTGTCATATTAGATGGCACGGTCCCACTCGTTATATTATGGTTTCATCACAAAGTACTTACTAGTTTCATTAGCACTAGCCCGTCAATAGAGATGCGTAGTGAGAGCAAAACGATAACTCTCTTCATCTACTCCCTTAAAATTCGGAGGATTGATGAAGAAGAAGGAAAGGAAATCGCGAGCCTATGTGAAATTTTTTTGGGACCAATGAAAACCTTGCCTTCACAGAAATTAGCTGGTCAACCAAAACGAAAAAGGAAATAAATTTGAAAACCTACGCAAAATTCCTTTTGATATAAAATGAAGAGAAAAATCAAATTAATCCGTGAAGGGCGCATCACGACCAGCGTGGAAGTTCGTATCAGTGTAAAATTCCAGATCCACATTTCCCGTGACTCATTAAAGTTGTAGGAGCACCACATGTACTGTAACCGCAGTAGAAGGGGTGTTTCTTTGGGCCCGAAAACCTGACAGAGCCCAACCTTCTTCAGGCTGGTTTGAATTCAAAGTTTTCCTTCTCTTATACTGGTTGCCACCCAAGATTATGAAACCCAGTCTGAAATGCTATTTTACCCATACTTTGTGGGAGAAAAGATGGATTCATACCTTTTCTAAGGGTATTAGCACGTCAGTGAATGCAATGTAATTACATAATTTAAAGTTAGTCCGATGAAGTCCTAAAAGACAAAAAGCGCCACAAAAATATTTTTGACACTTTTCATATATATATATATATATATATATATATATATAGAGAGAGAGAGAGAGAGAGAGAAATATAGATAAATAGATAGATAGATCCAGATCCAGATATCCAGTAACTCTTGAGAATCATTGGAGCGCCTCATGTACTATAGCTGCAGTTGAAGTGGTGTTTCTTTGGGCCAGACAGCCTGACGGAGCCCAATCCACTCCAGGCTGATTTGAATTCAGAGTTTTGCCACCCAAGGCTATGGAACCCAGTCTGAACTTCTATTTTACCCATACTTTGTGGGAGAAAAGATGGATTCATACCTTTCCTAAGGGTATTAACAAGTCCGTGAATGCAATGTAATTACATAATTTAATCTGGCCATGTGTCACATTAGTTTGCGACATGGACGTGTGGTTAAATACCTACTTACCTGCATGTTAAATTAGTAAGCTCACCAAGTTATTAAACATACCCTTTCTTTCTTTCTTTCTTTATATATATATATATATATATATATATATATATATATATATATATATATATATAATATTTACGCTCTCACACCTTGATTGAGCACTCTGGAAAAATAGTAGACTTTGATAAACAGTAGCTACTCTGGCATGTACGCATCGCTCATTCAGTAAAATGAATTAGAGCGCTCTAGCTATTGGGTGCATATAATGATATGCGCTAAAAGTCTTCTTCCACCGAACGCCCATAGCCCAGGGGTAGAGTCGCCGACTGACGCCATTTCGGTCGGGTTTCAATCCTGGGTAAAAAAAAAAAGCAATCGGAGTCTAACCGTACTGATGAGCTGTGATACGGCGAAACAGATCTGTCTGCGGATGACAATATATATATATATATATATATATATATATATATATAGAGAGAGAGAGAGAGAGAGAGAGAGAGAGAGAGATCCAGATCCAGATATCCCCTAATTCATTAGAGTCGTAGGATGTACTGCAGCAGCGGTAGAAGTGGTGTTTCTTTGGGTACGACAGCCTGACGAAGCCCAACCCTCTCCAGGCTTGTTTGAATTCAGTTTTTTCCTTCTACTAGACTGGTTGCCACCCAAAGCAATAGAACCCAGTTTTTTTACCCATAGCTTTGGAGAGAAGACATGGATTCATACCTTTCCCAAGAGTATTAGTACGTAAATGAATGTAATGAATCCGACTGGAATTCGAACTCGGCTCTCCGATTCCTCAATCCGAACCGCTACTCCATCAATTACTCACCATTTTATAATTCAGCCTCTAAATAGCAAGCGGCGTTTCATAGATTTTTCTCTCAACAATCCAAGAAAGTTAAGTATTTCAAAAATTCAAACCATCTCTCTTCGTCTACTTTTGAACATATGCAACCATATCCCTTTGGGAGCAACTAACTCTCTTCTTACCTTTGTCTTCGACATTTTTTAATATTATTTCGTTTCTTTAATTTGACTGACGCACGAACATTTCCACTTCATGAAAATACGTTAAAACCACGGACTTTAAGAATTTTTATTTATTTTCTTGAAACAAGTGACTGACACCAGTTCAAGCGTGTTAAATTCATGAATAAATTCTTTCTTTTGTTAAAATTACTTATGGTCCCTAGTCATTATCATCCCTTCATTAAGCTTTAGCGCAAATAAATCAAGTGTTCATTTTAACCCGTAAGCTCGCGCCAATAGAAAGCTTTTATATTTCAAGCCAAAGAAAAGCTGTATATTTTAAAGATGCCTTTTTCGATTGTTGTAGTGAAAGATTTGTTTCCACCTAAAAAAAATAATGAATAGTTTCATTTCATAAAAACTAACCGATCAATAGAAATAAAAAAAAAACATATTAAACGGTACTGCTTGCGATTTTTTTTTCAATTCGTTGTTCATGAGAACAATAAAACTTAAACAGACAGAAAAAATATGAACCCAAAAACCTTGTCGCTTCTTTTGATTAATTCTTACTGCTTCTCTATCTATCTATCTATCTATCTATCTATCTATCTATATATATATATATATATATATATATATATATATATATATACAAAAATTTGCTAACAAATGAACATATATGATGAAAAAATGCCCAAAACTTAATAAAAACAAAGTTTTATCGTCCAAATCATTGTCATCATTAAAAGGAAAAAAACAAAAGATGTTTTTACTGTTTACTTATTTCTTTAATCCTCTTTAAAACCTTCGAAATTTTAGATAATTTTTTTTTTTTGCATCAACGGCTGACCATCAATTAGTATGGAAAATATAAATTTTAAATTTTCCAGACTTATTCACAAATAAATGAAATTATTTTAGTAATGTTTCTTTTTTTTTTACATCTATTTCCCGCCACTTATTTAATTTTTTGAAATTTCATTTTTATTTTTTATTTTTGTAACACTTAATGTTTAGACTAGTTATACGGAGAATTTAAGTAATCATTTTTTTTTTTTTTTTTTTATCAAGCAGGAACACCAAATCTGCTTTGAATCGTAAATTAAAACAGGCATTATTTAATTAGAAACTATAATTGCGTTTATGAATATATATGAAGATGTATTATGGACAATATTGTCTGAAGTAAAACTTTTTTTTTTTCGGTGAAAAATGAAATTTTACAATTGACCTCATTTTTTAAAATTATAATAATATATAAAGTTTTAAAACTTTTAAAATTCTGCATTCATTTGTAGCGATTATATAATAGTATATCTATATTTGATTATCATAAATGAAAAAAACCTACTATAATTTAACACCCTCTATTAATATTTTAAAAAGAATTGTGTGTGTGTGTGTGTGTGTGTGTGTGTGTGTGTGTGTGTGTGTGTGTGTGTGTGTGTGTGTGCGTGCGTGCGTGCATATGAGCGTCCATACATAAAATTATAAGAAAGGTACCGATAGTAAATTTCAAATTTATTAGTAATTTTCTCGCATTGCCTCAACAAATGCCTTCGTAAATTAGACTGTAAAACCCAAAGTACTTAAAATTCAATAAAACATTAGATTACTCAGAATATTTCCCTAATTGTTACTTTACTCAACTGCGTAGTTAAAAAATTATATTAAAAAAAGGCGTTCAAGTTGTATTCAAGTAATTTTTACAGTTATGCACCCTTTACTTAAAAATGCCAAACATTAAGTTGTCAATAAATTAATCAACACCTCATAAAATCACCCATCTCCGTGTTAACAATGCTTTCTTTCAATATCTTAAAGTAAAAATAATATTTGTTTAAATTCAGATTAATTAAACTATAAATCATTTAAACTTCCTGAAGTAAAGTTTATGAGAAGTATATATTATTATTTGAAAAAAAATTGTAATAATGAGAATTATGTTGTCCATATAGTCAATTTTAGCGATTTAAAATAAATAATTCTAATCAATTTAAATTTGGTTTAAAATACAGTAAACTATTTTATTTATTAGAAACATTAAATTTAATCTGTTAACAAGAAATTAAAGCTAAAATTGAAGCTTCAATAAAAATTTCATTCTAAAACGCATTAAAAATCTTAGGTATCTCGCTTTTTTGTATTTTATTTTTATGTACCTACATATAATAAATCAATGGATTTTATTTATAATTCGACATTATTTTTATGACTTTTTGTGTTCCATTTAGTGGATACACGTGTTTGAGTAGACATCCTTGTTTTTATTATTTTTTTTTTTTTTTTTTTTTTTTGGTTGTGACAATTTAACTCTACCAACTACACAGGTAAGTAGACGTGCACTGGTAAAAAAATCAGTGCTATCAACTCCAACACGCACATCCGCTCAGTATAACATATAAAGTAAACAGTATATACAGAGTTTTGAAAGTTTAAATAAAAAGTAGACAGACGCTCGCACGATGCCCGCATCACGTGACGGCTTTAAAGAACTCTTCTTTAAAAAAAAAAAAAACTAAAAATAGAAAAATTACTTTACAGTCAAACACCGGAAAAATGACATCCTTGAAAATGGCCTGTGAAGAGGCTGAAAGCGCTTGGAAAATTGAAAATTATGGAACATTTTTACATTCTCCATCTCCAGCAAAAAGGAAACATTTAAGAATACTGGGAAAAAAATTAAATAAAAAAGTAATAAAATCTTCCTTATCGGTTGTTTTTAACGAAACATGTTTAAATTAAAACATTGCTGCCCAATTTTTATATATATATATATATGTGTGTGTGTGTGTGTGTGTGTGTGTGTGTGTGTGTGTGTGTGTGTGTGTGTGTGCCTATTTAGGCAGTAAATTTTCTTTTATACATGTCGGATTAAATAAATTGCAAACATTATGTTTGCTCATTTTTAATAAAATCCGTTGATACTCACGGATAATCTTTCGCGTATTATAATTGAAAGATGTCAGAAATGAGGTGTAACGTTGACAGATGTTATTATCGTACATTTCCCAGGGTACCCAAGTACTTTCAATCTCTTTCCGAGATCATCTTCAGGGGTTTGAGTTGTGGTAACAAAAAAATAACCGCAAAACTGTGTTGCTAAAAATGAAAATGGCAGACAAGGTTAATTTAATGAAACCCGTATAAAAGGTAGATTCTTGCATAAATACACAATTTTTAATATATATCTATCCAGTGGAAGGCAAATGTAGATCTACCCAGGTAATCTACCAAGCCCAAATCCCACCAACAAATCACAGAACAAATTACCAAACCTATATCGGTATCTCCGCTATGGAATTTAAACAACGTTATTATAATCAGAAGCACTCCTTTTCTAACCCCAATCTAAAATTTCAAATATCCTTTTCCCGAAGATTTTGGGATATTCGAGGCCATAATCAATGCTGAAATAGTTCAACATCTCACTGCCCACAAACTCTTCTCTGACAGGCAATATGGCTTCCGCTTTGCCAGGTCCACGGCCGACTTGATAACAACCGTAACGGAGTACATGCTCCAGGCCCTTGATGAGTCTGACGAGGCTCGCGCGGTTGCTCTGGACATCTCCAAGGCTTTCGACAGGGTTTGGCACTCTGGCCTCCTATACAAGCTACGGGGTTACGGTATTACCGGTGGCCTGCTTGACCTAATCCAATCTTTCTTAAATAACCGCAAAACGAAGGTCGTTCTGAATGGGCGTGCCTCTTCGTCCTACAGCACGAATGCTGGTGTCCCACAGGGCTCTATTCTGGGCCCGACGCTCTTCCTTATTTTCATCAACGACCTCCCAGATGAGATCAAGTCCCAAGTAGGCATCTACGCAGATGACACTACAATATACTCCCGCGCCAGTAAGAAACCTCTCGTGGCGGACAGACATAATCTTGCTGCTGACCTTGAACGGGATCTACACTCTGTGGTGAACTGGGGCAAGAAGTGGCTTGTCAACTTCAATTCGTCTAAGACCAAGCTATTGTCTGTCAACCATTACAGGCAACCTCTCCTGCCTCCCATAAGCATGGACCAAGCGATTCTCCCTGAGAGCAATACACTACGCCTCCTCGGCCTTACCCTCTCCTCAGACCTCAAATGGAACCACTATATTGAATCCATAGCAAAATCTACTGCTAAGAAGGTTGGGTCACTATGTCGATCCAGGATATTTTTTTCCGCCTGAATCCATCCTGCATATATACAAGTCAACCATCCGTCCGTGCATCCGTACTGCTGCCATTTATGGTCAGGTGCCCCTGCCATTCTCCTCAGTGTTCTTGACAGGCTCCACTCTGTAATGTGATAGGTACTGATCTGGCGACTCGACTGCAGCCACTTCCCCACCGTCGAAATGTGGCCTCCCTTTGTCTGTTCTATAAATACTTTCATGGCTTCTGCTCCAACGAACTTAAGTCACTGGTGCCTCCTCAACAGGTGTTTACTCGTGCAACCAGACTGGCAACTGGAACTCGCTCCCATATTCTTGCTTTCCTGACGGCTACAACCTCCAGAAATTTAAATGCAAAGTCAATGCTCATCTACTAACCACTGGACTCTAGCTCTCTCCCCACCCCGTATATCCTTCCCTTTCTCTCCACCTATGTATCTGTCATCGCACCTGCTTTCTCAGCTTTCTATTGTTCCTTTCTAACTAGTTTGTACTCCTCACTCTTTTCTAATTAATCTTTTTACAGTTATGTAGCCCCCCGCTCATCAGTGGTATTTCTGCCTTGCTTGGGGTGAAATGATTAAAAAAAAATGATGGAAGAAGAACTAAACCCCATAATAATTTGGAAACTGATTGGCTCGGCCTGCACCCGCAGAAACCTTTACGACAGATATAATCTATGTTTAGTTAAAAAATTAAACTAAAAAAGTATCCCAATCAAATCCTACTTTTAAACTGCCATAATTTTTTTAATTAATTTTTTAATGAGAATTTTATAGAAACCTACTTTAAAATTTATTTTACATATGTTTAGAAATTTCCATAACAAATTTTCCTAAGTCAGGTAATTTTCTTAAAATTTTGTATATATATATATATATATATATATATATTGTATAAAAATATATATGTATGTGTATATATGTGTATTTGAGTTGTATATATATATATATATATATATATACATGTGTGTGTATGTTTTTGTTTGCGTATGTGTATATGTGTGAATGTATGTGTATGTATATATATGTAGTTAGATAAATATGTGTGCGCATGGTGTATATATGTATATTATTTGGTGTGCTGATGTATGTATATTTCTTATTTCGATATAAATCTGTATGTGGGTAGTGTGTGTATGTAATCGTATATAATATATATATCTACATATATATATGTATATAAGTATATGTGTATGTATAAAATTATGTATTTTATCTGTAGGTGTATGTATTTGTATATATGTTAGATTGTGTGTAAGTGTATATATATATATATGTGTGTGTGTGTGTGTGTGTGTGTGTGTGTGTGTGTGCATATATATATATATATATATATATATATATATATATATATATATATGAAGAGATATATAATATATTGTGTCTATTCTTTCCTCCTGTTTCCTCTTCTTCTTTTTTTAAATATGTTTAACTTTTCCTTTCTTTCTAAAATAGGCCCTATCAGTATGAGCTTCTGGAATATTTTTCATGTCTTATTTCTTCCTTAACTTTCCCCCGTGGGCTTTCCCATTCCTTCCTTTTCCTTTTCTTTCCTACAACTTCTTCCTTTTCACCCCACCAATTCCTATTCCTAATATATTTAACTTTTCCTTTCCTTTCACCATCTGAAGCCCTGTCGTCTCGGCTACGGGAATATTTTTTCGTGTCTTGTCTTCCTTGCTTTCCCCCGTCGACTCCATTTGTCCTTCCTTTTTTTCTTTTTCCTTTTCCTACAACTTCTTTTTCACCCACTAATTCCTATTCCTAATATATTTAACTTTTCTTTCCGCTTACCGCCAAGCCCTGTCGTCTCGGCTACGGAATATTTTCCCATGTCTTATTTCTTCCTTAACTTTCCCCGTCGACTCCATTTGTCCTTCCTTTTTCCTTTTTCCTTTTTCCCTTCTTTTACTTTTCACCCACCAATTCCTATTCCTAATATATTTAACTTTTCCTTTCCTTTCACCATCTGAAGCCCTGTCGTCTCGGCTACGGAATATTTTCATGCTCTTATTTCTTCCCTTAACTTTCCCGTCGTCTATTTGTCCTTCCTTTTTTTCCCTTCCTTTTTCCCTACGGCTACACTTTTTACTACAATTCCTATTCCTAATATATTTAACTTTTCCTTTCCTTTCTGCTCCAGGCCTGTCGTCTCGGCTACGGAATATTTTCATGTCTTATTTCTTCCTTAACTTTCCCCCGTCGACCCCATTTGTTTCCTTTTTTCCTTTTCCTTTCCCTACAACTTCTTTTACTTTTCACCCACCAATTCCTATTCCTAATATATTTAACTTTTCCTTTCACCTGTACCATCTGAGCCCTGTCGTCTCGGCTACGGAATATTTTTTCATGTCTTATTTCTTCCTTAGCTTTCCCCCGTCGACTCCATTGTCCTTCCTTTTTTCCCTTTTCCCTACAACTTCTTTTACTTTTCACCCACCAATTCCTATTCCTAATATATTGCTCTATTTCCTTTCACCATCAGAAATGCATCGTCTCGGCTACGGAATATTTTTTCATGTCTTATTTCTTCCTTAACTTTCCCCCGTCGACTCCATTTGTCCTTCCTTTTCCTTTTCCTTTTTCCCTACAACTTCTTTACTTTTCACCCACCAATTCCTAACCTAATATATTGCTTTCGCTGCTTTCGCTCTGACCCTGTCGTCTCGGCTACAGATATTTTTTCATGTCTTATTTCTTCCTTAACTTTCCCGTCGACTCCATTGTCCTTCCTTTTTCCTTTTCCTTTTTCCCTACAACTTCTTTTACTTTTCACCCACCAATTCCTATTCCTAATATATTTAACTTTCCTTTCCTTTCACCATCTGAAGCCCTGTCGTCTCGGCTACTGAATATTTTCATGTCTTATTTCTTCCTTAACTTTCCCCGTCGACATTTTGTCCTTCCTTTTTCCTTTTTTTCCTTTTTCCCTACAACTATTTTTACTTTTCACCTGATTTCTATTCTAATATATTTAACTTTTCCTTTCCTTTCACCATCGACCCTGTCGTCTCGGCTACGGAATATTTTTCATGTCTTATTTCTTCCTTAACTTTCCCCGTCGACTCATTTGTCCTTCGCACTTTTTTTCCTTTTTCTTCCTAAACTTCTTTACTTTCACCCACCAATTCCTAAACTATATATGTTAACTTTTCCTTTCCTTTCACCATCTGAAGCCTGTCGTCTCGGCTACGGAATATTTTTTCATGTCTTATTTCTTCCACCAACTTCCCCGTCAGCTCATTTGTCCTTCCTTTTTCCTTTTTCCTTTTTTCCTACAACTTCTTTTACTTTTCACCCACCAATTCCTATTCCCTAATATATTTAACTTTCTTTCTTTTCACCATCTGAAGCCCTGTCGTCTCGGCTGCAGACTATTTTCATGTCTTATTTCTTCCTTAACTTTCCCCCGTCGACTCCATTTGTCCTTCCCTTTTTTCCTTTTTTTCCTTTTTCCCTTCCTTCTTTTACTTTTCACCCACAATTCCCTATTCTAATATATTTAACTTTTCCTTTCCTTTCACCATCTGAAACCCTGCGTCTCGGCTTTGAATATTTCATGTCTTATTTCTTCCTTAACTTTCCCCGTCGACTCCATTTGTCACCCTTTTTCCTTTCCTTTTCCCTACAACTTCTTTACTTTCACCCACCAATTCCTATTCCTAATATATTTAACTTTCCTTTCTTTCACCATCTGAAGCCCTGTCGTCTCGGCTACGGAATATTTTTTCATGTCTTATTTCTTCCTTAACCACATCGCTCCATTTCCTTTTAACTTTTCTTTTTTCCTTTTTCCCTACAACTTCTTTTACTTTTCACCCACCAATTCCTATTCCTAATATATTTAACTTTTCCTTTCCTTTCACCATCTGAAGCCCTGCTCGTCTCGGCTACGGAATATTTTTTCACTGTCTTATTTTCTTTTATGGCTTTCCCCCGTCGACTCCATTTGTCCTTCCTTTTTTCCTTTTTCCTTTTTTCCTACAACTTCTTTTACTTTTCACCCCTTAATTCCCTATTTCATCTTTCTTCCTTTTCTACTCCTTTCACCATCTGAAGCCCTGTCGTCTCGGCTACGGAATATTTTTTCATGTCTTATTTCTTCCTTAACTTTCCCCGTGAGCTCCATTGTCCTTCCTTTTCTTTTTCTTTCCCACAACTTCTTTTACTTTTCACCCACCAATTCCTATTCCTAATATATTTAACTTTTCCTTTCCTTTCACCATCTGAAGCCCTATCGTCTTGGAATATTTTTTGCTGTATTATTTCTTCCTTAACACCCCCGTCGACTCCATTTGTCCTTCCTTTTTTTCCTTTTCCTTTTTCCCTACAACTTCTTTTACTTTTCACCCACCAATTCCTATTCCTAATATATTTAACTTTTCCTTTCCTTTCACCATCTGAAGCCCTATCGTCTCGGCTACGAATATTTTTTCACATGTCTTATTTTCGCCCTTAACTTTCCCCGTCGACTCCATTTGTCCTTCCTTTTTTCTTTCTTTCCCTACAACTTCTTTTACTTTTTCACCCACCAATTCCTATTCCTAATATATTTGTATTTTCTTTCCTTTCACCATCTGAAGCCCTGTCGTCTCGGCTACGGAATATTTTCATGTCCTTCTTCCTTAACTTTCCCCCGTCGACTCCATTTGTCTTCTTTTTCCTTTTCCCTTTTTCTACAACCTAACACTTTTCTTTTAATTCTACTAATATCTTCCTTTTCCTTTTCCTTTCACCATCTGACCCTGTCGTCTCGGCTTCTGAATATTTTTTCATGTCTTATTTCTTCCTTTTTCCCATCGTCATTTTATGCCTTTTTTTCCTTTTTCTTTTTCCCTACAACTATTTTACTTTTTCACCCACCAATTCCTATTCTAATATATTCAACTTTTGCTCTTTCCTTTCTACATGAAGCCACTGTCGTCTGGCTACGGAATATTTTTATGTCTTATTTCTTCCTTGCTTTCCCCCGTCGACTCCATTGTCTTCCTTTTTACTTTTTCCTTTCCCTACAACTTCTTTTACTTTTCCTTGCAATTCCTATTCCCTGTCTGTTAACTTTCACTTCTTTCCTGCATCTGAAGCCCTGTCGTCACCAACACGGAATATTTTTTCATGTCTTATTTCTTCGCTTAACTTTCCCCCCGTCGACTCCATTTTAATATTCTTTTTCCTTTTTTGCTTTTTCCCTCTTCTTCTTTTACTTTTCTACAAATTCCTATTCTAATATATTTAACTTTCCTTTCCTTTCCACCATCTGAAGCCCTGTCGTCTCGGCTACGGAATATTTTTTCATGTCTTATTTCTTCCTTAACTTTCCCCGTCGACTCCATTTGTCCTTCCTTTTTTCCTTTTTCCTTTTTCCCACCACAACTTCTTTACTTTTTCTTACAAATTCCTATTCCTAATATATTTAACTTTTCCTTTCCTTTCACCATCTGAAGCCCTGTGATATATGGAATATTTTTCATATCTTATTTCTTATATACTTTCCCCGTCAAACTCATTGTCCTTCCTTTCTTTTTTTCCTTTTCCCTACAACTTCTTTACTTTTCACCTGATTCCTATTCCTAATATATTCCGCTTTCTTTCCTTTCACCATCTGAAGCCCTGTCGTCTCGGCTACGGAATATTTTTTCATGTCTTATTTCTTCCTTAACTTTCCCCCGTCGACTCCATTGCTCCTTCCCTTTTTTTCCTTTTCCTTTTTTCCTACAACCTTTTTTGCCTTTTCACCACCAATTTCTATTCCTAATATATTTTCCTTTCCTTTCACCATCTGAAGCCCTGTCGTCTCAGCTTTGGAATATTTTTCACTTCTTATTTCTTGTAACTTTCCCCGTCGACTCCATTTGTCCTTCCTTTTTTCCTTTTTCCTTTTCTAACTGCTTGCTACTTACAGTACTATTTCTCAATATGTTTAACTTTTCCTTTTAACACCATCTGAAGCCTGTCGTCTGGCTGAATATTTTTCTGTCTTATTTCTTGCTAACTTTCCCCCGTCGACTCCATTTGTCCTTCTTACTTATTTTTTCCTTTTTCTCCTTCCTTTTACTTTCACCCACCAATTCTATTCTAATATATTTAACTGTACTTTCCTTCCACCATCTGAAGCCCTATCGTCTCGGCTACGGAATATTTTTTCATGTCTTATTTCTTCCTTAACTCCCCGTCGACTCCATTTGTCCTTCCTTTTTTCCTTTTTCCTTTTTCCCTACAGCTTCTTTTACTTTTCCACCCACCAATTCCTATTCCTAATATATTTAACTTTTCCTTTCCTTTCTGTCTGAAGCCCTGTCGTCTCGGCTACGGAATATTTTCATGTCTTATTTCTTCCTTAACTTTCCCCGTCGACTCCATTTGTCCTTCCTTTTTTCCCTTTTCCCTTTTTTCCCTACAACTTCTTTTACTTTTTCACCCACCAATTCCTATTCCTAATATATTTAACTTTCCTTTCCTTTTCACCATCTGAAGCCCTGTCGTCTCGGCTACGGAATATTTTTTCATGTCTTATTTCTTCCTTAACTTTTCCCCCGTCGACTCCATTTGTCCTTCCTTTTCCTTTTTCCTTTTTCCCTACAGCTTCTTTTACTTTTGACCCACCAATTCCTATTCCTAATATATTTAACTTTTCCTTTCTTTCACCATTCGAAGCCCCCGTCGTCTCGTCAGGAATATTTTTTCATGTCTTATTTCTTTTTCCTTAATCCTCTCTCGTCGACCCATTTGGTTCCTTCCTTTTTCCTTTTTCCTTTTTCCTACAACTTCTTTACTTTTCACCCACCAAATTTTCATTCTCAATATATTTAACTTTTTCCTTTCCTTTCACCATTCGAAGCCCTGTCGTCTCGGCTAATATTTTTTTCGCGTCTTATTTCAACTTTCCCCCGTCGACTCCATTTGTCCTTCCTTTTTTCCTTTTTCCTTTTCCTACAACTTTTTTACTTTTCACCCACCAATTCCTATTCCTAATATATTTAACTTTTCCCTTTCCTTCACCATTCGAAGCCCTGGTCGTCTCGGCTACGGAAGGCTTTTTCTGCATGTCTTATTTCTTCCTTTAATCCCCCCGTCGACTCCATTTGTCCTTCCTTTTTCCCTTTTTCCTTTTTCTCTCAAATCTCTTTTTACTTTTCACCCACCAACTTATTCCACCAGTTCCTAATATATTTAACTTTTCCTTTCCTTTCACCATTCGAAGCTCTGTCGTCTCGGCCACGGAATATTTTTTCATGTCTTATTTCTTCTCAACTTTCCCCTGTCGACTCATTTGTCCTTCCTTTTTTTCCTTTTTCCTTTTTCCCTACAACTTTTTACTTTTCACCCACCAATTCCTATTCTCAATATATTAACTTTTTCCTTCTTCACCATCTGAAGCCCTGTCGTCTCGGCTACGGAATATTTTTTCATGTCTTATTTCTTCCAACTTTCCCCGTCGACTCCATTTGTCCTTCCTTTTTTCCTTTCTTTTTCCTTTTTCCTCACAACTTCTTTACCACCCACCAATTCCTATTCCTATTATATTTAACTTTTTCCTTCTTTCACCATTCAAGCCCCGTCGTCTCGGCTACGGAATATTTTTTCACGTCTTATTTCTTCCTTAACTTCCCCGTCGACTCTAGGCATTTGTCCTTCCTTTTTCCTTTTTCCTTTTTCCCCACAACTTTTTACTTTTCACCCACCAATTCCTATTCCAATATATAATATTTAATCCTTTCCTTCTCACTCATCTGAAGCCCTATCGTCTCGGCTACGGAATATTTTTTCATGTCTTATTTCTTCCTTAACTCTTCCCCGTCGACTCCATTTGTCCTTCCTTTTTTCCTTTTTCCTTTTCCCTACAACTTCTTTTACTTTTCACCCACCAATTCCTATTCCTAATATATTTAGTCTTTCTTCCTTTCACCATCTGAGTTTCTCCTGTCGTCTCGGCTACGGAATATTTTTCATGTCTTATTTCTTCCTTAACTTTCCCCCGTCGACTCCATTTGTCCTTCCTTTTTTCCTTTCCCTTTTTCCCCTACAACTTCTTTTACTTTTCACCCACCAATTCCTATTCCTAATATATTTAACTTTTCCTTTCCTTTCACCATCTGAAGCCCTGTCGTCTCGGCTACGGAATATTTTTTCATGTCTTATTTCTTCCTTAACTTTCCCCGTCGATCCATTTGTCCTTCCTTTTTTCCTTTTTCCTTTTCCCACAACTTCCTTTTACTTTTCACCACCACCCCTATTCCTAATATATTTAACTTTTTCCTTCTTTCACTATCTGAAGCCCCGTCGTCTCGGCTACGAATATTTTTCATGTCTTATTTCTTCCCTTAACTTTCTCCCGTCGACTCCATTTGTCCTTCCTTTTTCCTTTTTCCTTTTCCCTACAACTTCTTTACTTTTCACCCACCAATTCCCTATCTTAATATATTTAACTTTTCCTTCTTCTCCTTTTCACTATTCAGTTTCTCCTTCGTCGTCTCGGCTACGGAATATTTTTTCATGTCTTATTTCTTCCTTAACTTTCCCTCGTCAGACTCCATTTGTCCTTCCTTTTTTCCTTTTTCCTTTTCTCCTTTGCCACTTCTTTTACTTTTCTTCACCCACCAATTCCTATTCCTAATATATTTAACTTTCCTTCCTTTCACCATTCGAAGCCCTCGTCGTCTCGGCTGCTTTTAAATATTTTTTCATGTCTTATTTCTTCCTTAACTTTCCCGTCGACTCCATTTGTCCTTCCTTTTTTCTTCTTTTTCCCTACAACTTCTTTACTTTTCACCCACCAATTCCTATTCCTAATATATTTAACTTTTCCTTCTTCACCATCTGAAGCCCTGTCACCCTGGCCAAGGAATATTTTTTCATGTCTTATTTCTTCCTTAACTTTCCCCGTCGACCTCCATTTGTCCTTCCTTTTTCCTTTTTCCTTTTCTCCTCACAACTCTTTTACTTTTCACCCACCAATTCCTATTCCTAACATATTTAACTCTTCTCTTTCTTTCGATCATCTGAAGCCCTATCGTCTCTGGCTATGGAATATTTTTTTCATGTCTTATTTCTTCCTTAACTTTCCCCGTCGACTTCATTTGTCTCTTCCTTTTTTCCTTTTTCCTTTTCCCCACAACTTCTTTTACTTTTCACCCACCTATTCCTAATATATTTAACTTCTTCTTTCTCCTTTCACCATCTGAAGCCCCACTGTCCTTGGCTATGAATATTTTTTCTGCCTTATTTCTTTCCTTAATCTTCCTCAGCTTTATTCCATTTGTCCTTCCATTTTTCCTTTTTCCTTTTTCCCTACAACTTCTTTTACTTTTCACCCACCAATTCCTATTCCTAATATATTTAACTTTTCCTTTCCTTTCACCATCTGAAGCCCTATCGTCTCGGCTACGGAATATTTTTTCATGTCTTATTTCTTCCTTAACTTTCCCCCGTCGACTCCATTTGTCCTTCCTTTTTTCCTTTTTCCTTTTTCCCTACATCTTCTTTTACTTTTCACCCACCAATTCCTATTCCTAATATATTTAACTTTTCTTTTCCTTTCACCATCTGAAGCCCTGTCGTCTCGGCTACGGAATATTTTTTCATGTCTTATTTCTTCCTTAACTGTCCCCCGTCGACTCCATTTGTCCTTCCTTTTTTCCTTTTTCCTTTTTCCCTACAACTTCTTTTACTTTTCACCCACCAATTCCTATTCCTAATATATTTAACTTTTCCTTTCCTTTCACCATCTGAAGCCCTGTCGTCTCGGCTACGGAATATTTTTTCATGTCTTATTTCTTCCTTAACTTTCCTCCATAAACTCCATTTGTCCTTCCTTTTTCCTTTTTCCTTTTTCCCTACAACTTCTTTTACTTTTCACCCACCAATTCCTATTCCTAATATATTTAACTTTTCCTTTCCTTTCACCATCTGAAGCCCTGTCGTCTCGGCTACGGAATATTTTTTCATGTCTTATTTCTTCCTTAACTTTCCTCCATAAACTCCATTTGTCCTTCCTTTTTCCTTTTTCCTTTTTCCCTACAACTTCTTTTACTTTTCACCCACCAATTCCTATTCCTAATATATTTAACTTTTCCTTTCCTTTCACCATCTGAAGCCCTATCGTCTCGGCTACGGAATATTTTTTCATGTCTTATTTCTTCCTTAACTTTCCCCCGTCGACTCCATTTGTCCTTCCTTTTTCCTTTTTCCTTTTTCCCTACAACTTCTTTTACTTTTCACCCACCAATTCCTATTCCTAATATATTTAACTTTTCCTTTCCTTTCACCATCTGAAGCCCTGTCGTCTCGGCTACGGAATATTTTTTCATGTCTTATTTCTTCCTTAACTGTCCCCCGTCGACTCCATTTGTCCTTCCTTTTTTCCTTTTTCCTTTTTCCCTACAACTTCTTTTACTTTTCACCCACCAATGTTTATTCCTGTGACACGGTTAAATTTTGATTTTTGGTTCTTTAATACAGACGTAATATAAAAGTCTTCTTCGAATATCGAGTCATGAATCTCTGTCTCTGTTCCTTTTTTATGTCTGGACGACAAATTTTAAATTTTTTTTTCTTTCTTTATCCTCCCTCCCCTTTTTCTTTTTCTTTTTTTTTTTTTACTTCCTGTGCATGGATATGTTTTGGGGCTTCTTCCGATATGTGAATTTTTGTACCATATTTGAATTAATAAATTTTTGTTTTTGATCATTGCTGATGAAACGAGAATTTTTTCTCTGAAATAACTATTCAAGAAATGTAAATTTCGAAATTTATTGATATTTTATAAGAGAGAGCGAGATGTATTATATCTAAATTATCTGTATGACAAATTACGTGAATTTGTATTTTTGTTTGTAAATATTTGCTTTAAAAAAAAGGCAAATAGATAAAATAACAAGTGAACTCTGGCATGAATCAGCTGTAACCAGACAAGGTTGGGTAGAGCGCACAATTACTAAACTGTTGATTTTCTAAGCACCGCTTTGATGTGGCACAAGGCCGAAAGTATTGAGCACCCAGTGAGAATCGAGCTCACTACTGAGTTGTAATATGTTCTAACTAATAGGTTTTGCTAACCATTACACCACTTCGAGGTGCCCCAAAATGAATTTCTAAGCGTATCTTAGAAACGGCACGAGGCCTAATGTATGGGGTGCCCAATGAGGATAGAACTCACTATCCAATTGTAACTAATCTAGTGAGACAAGCTCGCTAACCTTTACCACGCATCATTGCTCCCGCACAAGTTACTAAACTGATTCAAGATACAGATGACGATTTAAACGAAATTAACAATGTGTATAGATACATAGATTTGTACTAGGTGGTCCAGAAGTGGGTGAACAGTTTAATTCAAATAACTTTTATTCCCACCAAGATGGCGCCTTTCCACATTATTCAAAAGCAGTCCTTGAGTATCTTGATTAAACATTTCCTGAGAAAATCTTAGTAAATTGTTTTTGTTTTTTTTTTACATATGTTACCCCACCACTAATTAATTTCCTGAAATGTCTAGAAATTCGCAAAAGTTAGCCCATATACTTAATAATAATTAAATTCAGGAGTCATTGGGGAATGCTAATCAACGGGCTTCTTTTTTCTTTTTTTTTTTTCTTTTTTTTTCCTAAATTAGCCCTTTTTCAGAAAATCTGCTCTGAATGGGGAAAACAAAAATGCAATAAAACAATGCCATTTTTATTTAGATAAATGTTTAATTGGTTTTATAAACAATATATATTAAAGATATCATAATCTGAAAAGAAAAAACATTTTCAATGAATAATTAATTTTTACAAGAATTGTTTTCATTTTTATTATTTTTTATTATAATAATTTATAAAGTTTCAAAAATGTTTTAATGTTTCCTCTTTTATCGTCCGCTCTGATAAGTTAATACGTGAAGACTATATTTACCAATCAAAAATTGAAAAGCTTCATACAAATAATCGAGCCATTCGATATTTAAAATAATTAAAACATTTTAATTGTGTATGATGACCCGTATTTTCTTTTTACGGGTGACCGTCCGTGATATATATCTTTAAAAGTTCACTTGTTTCAAAGGTTGCGTTCCTTACAGGAAAAAAAAAACAACATAAACATTTTCGGCAGAGTACAATTCTTTCATCTCGCTTCCGTGTTTCCTATGCCCTACGTTTCAAAATTCGACGACCTTTACAAATCATCTCTTCAAAATTTAAAGCAAGTTTTATGTTTTAAATTCTTGTTTTCTAATTTTGTTAAAAAAAAGAATTGTGAAATTCACAATTTGTGGAGGGACCTAATAAAGAACATGAAAAAATAGATGTTTAAAAATAAAAAATAATAAATGCCATAACATTTCATAAATTATTGAGTTACCTCTGTTATCTAAACTTATTTATAAATGGAACTTTGTCTCTCTCTCTCTGTGTCTGTGTGTCTGTGTGTCTGTGTGTGTGTGTGTGTGTGTGTGTGTTCGTTACCTATAGACTCCGAAACGGCTGAACCGATTTTCTTGAAAATTTACACAGTTGTACTATAAGCATCTGCGAGTGTTCTTAGCTAGGTTTTGTGTCGAAGTACCCCCGATAAATATCGAAAATCGATAATCGAAAAAATCGCGTTATAGAAGGAGCGGTCCGATTTTAATCAAATTTGATACACTCATAGACAAAGACATAAGAAACGATATTCAGAAGTTTCAACATTGCAGTTCTTACAATAGGGCAGAAAATCGATAATATATATATATATATAAAAGGCAAAATGTTTGTGTGTGTGTGTGTCCGTTTATCTGCCTGTATGTCTGTATTATTTTCAGCCCTTTTATTTTATTTTTTGCTTCGGGTTTGGCTCTAAGTAGGTATAATTGTAGTTCTTAGTTTCAGCCATGATACCATTTACTCGGAGGACTTAGCCTTCAAGATTCAGTTTACGACCAAAAAAACTTATTTGATATCGATACTAGGAAATCAAAATTTGACTTACATCCATTCATTTTTCTTTCAGTCTACGGTTTCGCTTTAACTTGAAACAACTATTGCTTTTTAGTCTTTCGTGCCAACTTCCAATGAGTCTGAGCTCCGGGATCATGGATGAGTTTTAAAGCTTTCATTACACCCGAGCAACGCCGGGCTATACTGCTAGTGTTATATAATTTCATTCTGTTATTAAATTGTAAAATTATTTTTAAAAAAGTTTTATATTATTTTTATTTTTATTTTTCATAAAACATCTTCAAACGTAAGGCTATAAAGCTAAAGTAACTAACATTCTATAAAATATTAGATAATTGCTGAAAATATTGTGTTAAATGTTTAATTTTACTTTCTAGTTAAAAACCAAAAAACGAAGCGTACGATTAAGCTACATAAATTTATGTCAAATTCGTCTTCCATACTCAGCATTTTTTACGGTTTCCGTCTGTCATATCAATTATCGCCTCTGATAACACGATGATAACACCTGATAAAAGGTTACCGTAATTAAGAAACGATTTTATAGTTCATTTCAGGCAGTAAGCAAGTAACACTTGTTTCAAATCAGATTAAGGTAAGTTTAAATTTGCTAATTTAAATAAAATAATGTGTTAGTGAGGTATATTTTATTTTTGCAAGATTTTTTTAAAACTGAGAATTGATTTCTGTTTACAAAATGTTTCGATCGATGAAAAATGGCCGAAAAATTGAATGTTTTTTTAAATCTGAAAACATTTAGATTTCAATCAATAGAATTTCGGTTTGAAATACACCAGAGCATTTTACTTATTGGAATTAGTAAATTTAATCTCTTGACTTTCAACTAAAGCTAAAATTAAAGCTTCAAGTAAACTTTTTTATTTTTAAAAATTCAATTTAAATTTAGGTATCGAAAATGAGTGGAGTTATTTATCCTAATTATTTCATGTGTAAAATATTTCAAAATAGAAGAGAAGTGGGGACTATTCTGACAAACCCCCCAAAATCAAAATATATTGTTTCATCTGCCGAATCTATCACAGCTACAATTAAACATAACATAAAATTTGTTACAACCACTTCTAAAACAATAAAAGACTTAATTAATTCAAAACAAAATAATGATAAGTTACAATTTGAAAGAGGAATTAAATAATTGCTACAAAGAATACGTAGGAGAAATTTGGCATCTCGACGTGGTGTAATGGTTAGCAAGTTTGTCTCGGTAAAAGTTATTACAACTGAGTAGTAAGTGCGATCTTCACCGAGTATTCCATATTTTCGGCCTTGTGCTACACGCTTTGGCAGTCATGTCTTGAAAGAGACATGACTGACTGGGCAGATGATTATCCCACAGTAGGTTGCCATTACTTTCTGCGGTAGACTGGTTACCAGCCAAAGCTATAGAATCCAATCTGTCCTGTTATTTAACCCATAACTAGAGGGAAGAGACGGATTAATACCTTTCCCATGGGTATTTGCGCGTAAATGAATGCAAGGAATTCAACTGGAATTCGAACTCGTTTGCACTGGCTTCTTAAATAAAAGACTATCTGAACAGAAAGGGGACCTTTAATAAAACAATACACTAAATGCTTTAGTTGCTCACTGTAATGAATCTGACCAAAAATCTTGATTAAAAAAATGCTACTTTAATTAAAGAGAAAGCAATTTACTAAAACGAAAATGTCTGAAAGGTCTTTTAATTGCTAGATTTTCCACAGTAAATTTATGTCTGTATTCTTACAACATTTCATCTATCTACTAGCATCATAGCCCGGCGTTGCCCGTGCAACTCAGAACATTTTAGTAGGAGAAGATGCCACATTTTTTCTTTTTTTTTTACATATTTTGTTTTTGTTTGAAAAAACATTTTTTTTTTTAATATTTCTTTTCTTTCAAAATTACGGAGAAAAATATTCACATTTTTTGTTGACTAAATCAATTTTTAAAACGTCGGAATAAAAATTAAATATAAAGGCTCATTTTTTTTTTTTTTTAATAAAAAAATATTTTAGTCGCGTTTGACACGTGTGATTTGCTTTCTGTGATGTAACCTAGCAACCATCTTAGATCTTAGATATTTTACGGAGCAAATGTAAACAATCTGCACCATTGGCCAAAAAGTGCGAAAGGGAATATTGCTGAACTTAAAAAACTCAAAAAGTATGTGTCGACCTGGCTTCCCTGTAGTTATGTGTCCCTAGAAAGTTTGAATGGCGTAGCTTAAAAAATGTAGGCGTGCATAGGGAACAGTCGCACATAGACTCACAGATTGCCTTTTATATAGAGAGATTATCACAATGTAGAATATTTAAT
Source organism: Ascarosepion bandense (assembly GCA_037127315.1). Classification (NCBI taxonomy): domain Eukaryota; kingdom Metazoa; phylum Mollusca; class Cephalopoda; order Sepiida; family Sepiidae; genus Ascarosepion; species Ascarosepion bandense. Next base: position 2,150,891 of record JBBBDQ010000741.1, on the reverse strand, counting down.
AACAAATGTGATAAAAAAGATGAACAAAAAAAAATTAATTAAATCCGCTAGAGTATATACGCAATCACATATTAAAAATAATAATTTTCAAATTTCAGCATTCCCTCTTCTTCATGCGCATGTGCAATTACATCAACATAAACATTAATTTAATTCCAATGAAGTTCTAAATGACGAAACGTGTCACACGAAAAATGTTTACATTTTGTCAATGATTTTCCTAAAATTGTTCTGATATATAAAAAATATTATATATATATATATATATATATATATATATATATATATATATATATGAATTTACTCGAGCCAAAAGATTAGCAACTAGATCCCACCCTTTTACTGTGAAGTCAATAAATTGTAAACGCAAATTCTACTCCATCAACTTCTTTTCTCGCACTTCCCGCCTGTGGAATTCCCTTCCATTCACTTTCTTTCCCGACAGCTACAATCTCCAAGAATTTAAATGTAAAGTCAATAGTCATCTTCTATTTCACTAACCTGCATCCTCTCTCTCTCTCTCTCTCTCTCTCTCTCATGCTCCTTTCTCCGTCCACTCCACTCTCATCAGTATTCTCATCTTTCTCTTACCCACTTCCTGACACCCTCTATAACCTGTCACTCTTTCTCATAACTTTCTTCCTATGTAACCCCCCCCCTGCAAAACAGTGGCAGTAAAATGGCTTGTTTGGGCGATATGATTATAAAATAAAGGAAATATATATATATATATATATATATATATATATATAGTTATCCGCAGACCGATCTGCTTCGCTATATCACAGCTCATCAGTACGGCTAGATATCCGATTGCTTTTTAACCCGGCCGAATTAGCGTCAGTCGGCGATTCTACCTCTGAGCTATGGGTGCTCAGTAGAAGAAGGCAGGCTTTTTTAGCGTATGATGTATCATACGCCAATAGCCAGAGTGCACTAATTCATTACTGAATGAGCGGTGCGTAGGTGCTAGAGTAGCTACTGATTTTTCAAAGTCTGCCATTCTTCCAAAGTGCTCAATCAGAGTGTGAGAGCGTAAGTAATGGGAATGTTGTAGTGGTTCCAACGAGAGAAAAGTGTATATTTTAAATAAAAAGAGAAACCGCAAATGTTCTTTTATAAAATACTAGCTGTATAGCCCGGCGTTGCTCGGGGGTTTTTAGTGGTTATGTTGAAATGGTAAGGTAAAGTGCTTATTCAAAAAGCTCCAATATGAGGTTGCTGTGACGCGTAAGTTAAAAAATGCTAAGTATTGGTCTTTGTTTTTATTTGTAAAATGGGATTGATCAATTTTGCCAATAAACCGGAATGATGAAGAACGGGGACTGGTGTTACGGGAGTCTGTAATGTGATACGATAACGTTGTGACGCTGAAGTAGATGCATTGTCCCTGCAACGTCGGAAGTGTTGGTACCTTGTAGAAAACATGAAATTGTTATGGTATATGATAAGGTAGAAGTTACAAAAAGACCCGATTTTTGTTGGAATACAACTAAGCGTTTCGGAGAAATAAACGATCGCAAAAAGCAACATTTTTCATTAATTTTTTCCGCACCCTGTGTGTCAGTTGAAATTTTTGTTCGCATATCAAGGCATCGAATCTTGATCTACCAGTGACTCGATTTTGGTTGAGTTTAAAGCGTCTTGGAGAAATGCATGAAAGTGCGCAAAAGATCACCCGAAATTATGTTTGTTGCTGATTTTTGACGGACCCTGTATATTGATTCGAAAAAATTTTGTGTACATGAAAGGTTCAGATCTTGATCTACAAGTTACCCGATTTTGGTTGAATTCACATAAGGCGTCTCGGAGGAGAAGAGTTTGTAAATTCTAAGCGTTTCGGTGATTTCTGCTGTACCCTGTAAATCAATTCGAAAACTTTTTGCGTACATCAAAGGGTTATGCCATGATCGACAAGTTACCCAAGTTTGGTTGAAATCGGACCAAGGGATTTCAGAGGAGTAGGGTTCGTTAGAATGGACACACACACACACACACACACACACACACACACATATCCATTTTTCTTATTGTATTTTATTTTTATATTTCATATTCTACTACACGTGTTTCTGGTCTCGCGACCTTCATCGGGCAAAGAGTGATTATTAGTCATCGTCTTGTTTGTGTGTGATAATTGTTCACATCTTGTATTTTTTAAGTAATCTCTTACTGCTTTAAGAGGTATATATATATATATATATATATATATATATATATATATATATATATACCTCTTAAAGCAGTAAGATGTTGATTTCAGGCAGGTAGTGTCGAAACAAAATAGCTACTTTTGTAGTGATATAACATATTTATGTTATAAATTCTAAATAAATATTACTCGCTCTAATTTGTATGAAGCATTCTTTTTTTTAGAATAGTGTTTTTGGGGTACGGAATTTTATTCTAACCATACCTTATATAGTGTGTGTGTGTGTGTGTGTGTGTGTGTGTGTGTGTGTGTGTGTGTGTGTGTGTGTGTGTGATTAAAATAAAAGATTGATTAAACAGGGATTTGGGTTTACTCAAAGAATATAGTTTCCTCAGGGAGCCCTTTAATCAACAACAATGATATTCCCCAGAAAAGTGAGTCCTACTTTTCTTCTTTGGCGTCCCGTTGAAAAATCCCGAAACGCTTCACAAGAAAACTTTTTCCATTTTGTCACAAAATTTATGTAATGCCGTTCATGATATATAAAAACATACACATATATCTTCATCTCATATTTCATTTTGCAGACGAGTTTTTACGCAACCCAAGTTTCTGACTTTCGCTGTCTTCAGACGATTTATAATAATAAGTGTATTCAATAATTTTATTGAACACTTTTCAATACAACTGTCTCCTGGTCTAATTTAATTATGACCAAAAACTAAATAATAATAACAATAATAATATATATATATATATATATATATATATATATATAATAATAATAATAATAATATATATATAATAATAATAATATATATATATAATAATAATAATATATATATATATATATATATATATATATAATAATAATATATATATATAATAATAATAATAATATATATAATAATAATAATAATAATATATATATATATATATATATATATATATATATATATATATATATATATATATAATAACAAGACCGACTCTGTAAGTATCTAAATCCTTAAATTATACGAAAATAAACTTTGAGGACAACAAATAACAGACAGAATCTAACTCCGTTATTGTCCGTCGCTATAAGGCGTTGGACAAGAGGGGGAAAAAAAAAGAAAACTGCGGAATACAGACAATACATACAATACCCCGCAGTAAAGAAAAAAAAAACCCAAACGGAACCAACCACAAAGAAAGAAAAAGTGCTCGATACAGAACTAACCAAAGCGGAATAACAAAGAGGAAGTAATGTAGAGCAAAGACACGTAAAAAAATCACAAGATCGCCAAAACCTACCGCGGTTTCACACAACGGCTCGTCAGGGCAAAGGCAAACCAAGGACTAATCAAATAAATAGACACCACCAAACAAAGACTAACAGACCAGCCTACCCGATGGGGGAGGGGGAGGTTAAAAAAAAAAACAAAAAAAAAAACAAGAAAAAATAGCCAAAGACTCTAAGCAAAAAATTTAGCTTTATGGAATCTACACCTATTCAATATTTCAGTTTTTTTACGTATATATATATATATATATATATATAAAGAATCAAATATGTGTCTGTTTCCACATGAGACAAAGCTGAGTTTCTATCTCAGTTTGTACATTATCTGTTTATATCAATCTTTTGTAGTTTTATGTTTATTATTACTATTTTTATTGTTATCCCTCTCTTCATTTTAAAAGACTCATTCCGGTAGAAATGTTGTACCAGATGGAGGATATATTGTAAGGTCTGATGATATGAGCTAATTAAACTCATTGAAATGAGCTATCGTTTATAACCGACTGAAATGATGTATTGAGTTTTCCTTTATAAATTTTATATCGCTCTGGTTAACACCCATCGAGCTCTCTATATTACCAATTAATATTTTATATTAAGGTAATCTTGTTGGATTATCCACACCGTTTACGGAGTGACACCTATATATAGTGGTTCAAAAATAGGTGGACAGTAAATGATAAAATTTATTTTGAGATTACATATTCAATTATATTTAGTAATACAATTATTATATTGACAATTAAATTTTATTTTACAGAATACTCGCGGACTACTCTTGAATAATATGAAGGGTCCTCATATTGTTGGAAATAAAGTTCATATTTCACCTACTGTTCACCACTTTTTAGCCATTCTGTATATGGTAATGGTTTCTGCATTAAAAGGAAACTTATCGTTTCTAATGACACATTTTAGAACCACTTGTATCCCTTGTTCCCTGTTTAGGATATGGTTTCCGGTTTTCTCTTCCAATCTTCACTTTTTTTTTTTCAATTGGAGTAGATAGACTAAACTATCGCCCGATTCACACTCCGCCCACGTCTATTGAACAGGTGTAGAGGCTCATCCCTTGTTCCCTGTTTAGGATGTGGTTTCCGGTTTTCTCTTCCAATCTTCACTTTTTTTTTTTTCAATTGGAGTAGATAGACTAAACTATCGCCCGATTCACACTCCGCCCACGTCTATTGAACAGGTGTAGAGGCTCATCCCTTGTTCCCTGTTTAGGATGTGGTTTCCGGTTTTCTCTTCCAATCTTCACTTTTTTTTTCAATTGGAGTAGATAGACTAAACTATCGCCCGATTCACACTCCGCCCACGTCTATTGAACAGGTGTAGAGGCTCATCCCTTGTTCCCTGTTTAGGATGTGGTTTCCGGCTTTCTCTGTTCCAATCCTTTCACTCTTAAGTAGCCCCCGGCACATCAGTGGCGTTACCGCCTTGCTCGGGGTGATATGATTAAAAAATAAAATAAAATAAAATTTATTAAAACTCTTTTCTTTTTCTTTATCCAATATTTATGTTGTGTGTAAGAAAAAGTTTCCAAAGCGTTTTAATCGAAGCAATAAAAAACCGGTTGTAATTTATTCAAATTCCAGTTGCCTGCTCCTTTCGAGAACTTTTCACCACTAATATACGCTCTGTCTCTGATATTGAGCACTTCCCCTATAAATATAGCAAATTTAAACAAATATATTATATATATGAAATTAAATGATTTTATTTCTAATCCAAAATTTCTTATTATTGGTAGCAATACGAAATAATGTCGGATTATAAATAAAACTCGTTAATTTCTTGGAAACTAATGTATTAGATACGAAAATAAATGTTAGCATATATGAGCTTCAAGAGTTCGGAACAACGGATGGGCGTTTCTAAAAGAGGACAATGAAACTTTACTTGACTGTAAAAGTCTTCCACAGCTGAGCGGTCTAAAAGCAATAATGTTTTCACGAAACTTCAAAATCGGGATAACACTGCACAGTTAAAAGACAAACTTCTCTGCATTATATATATATATAAGGCATTATATATATATATTAAAAGGCAATCGGAGTCTAACCATAATGATGAGCTGTGATACAGCGAAACAGATCTGTCTGCGGATGACAATTATATATATATATATATATATATATATATATATATATATAATTTAGTTTTTGGTCATAATTAAATTAGGCCAGTACACAGAGTGTTCAATATGATTATATTGTCGAACTTTTGAATATTTCTCATTTGTAAAAGTGTTATTACGCAACCCATGTTTCTACCTTTCGGTATCTTCAGGTGATTTACACAATAACTGGTTTTACCGGTTAATTTTTTTTTGTTTGTTTTTTTTTTTAACACGCTCACGTAACTGGATTTTTTTATGAACGCACAATTTTCAAAATTAGAAGTTAAACATTTTCATCCATGATTGATAGGTATTTGTTGATATGGTTACATTTATTTCTGCTAATAACTTCTGTTCTTTCATTTAGTATGTTACGCGAGCGTTTTCAAAGAAAATGGTAAAATCAGTTATTAGAAATCGCCTGAAGACAGCGAAAAAAGGTAGAAACCTGAGTTGCATTTAGAAATGAAATATATATATATATATATTGAACAGTCCGCTCAAAAATGTGTACACACGCACCTCAGTGTAATAATTGTAATTGCAAGTCAAAATTTCTAGTTAGTATTTGTTTTAATGTGTTTATGTTTATTTCTGTTAACCAGTGTATTTCTTTCTCCCACACTCACTCACTCACTCACTCACTCACTCACTCCAACACTCACAGTGCACGTTTATTGTTTTGTATACGCGTTGTCGAGTAGTAAAACCAAACAGTTTGTCACAGATATTCTTTCCCTATTTCTTCTTGTGTGACTGAATCGAAACAACGCACACGCACATACGCTATCAGAACTGATTTTTTTTTTTTTTTTGTTGCTCGACATTGTATTAATTATAATGAAGAGAAAAGTGATTTCAGAGTTAAGATTCAAAACTATAAAGTTGAAAGAAGAAGGCTATTCTTTGAATTAATGTTGCGTATTTCCCTATTCTGTCTGGCCGAATCATGACAACACACGCAAACTTAGAGAACATTTCCGTTTACCCTGACAAATTATTTTTCAGAACACCGAATTTTTTTTTTGTTTGTTTTTTGTTAGTTTTGTTTGTTTTTTTTTTGTGTGTGTGTGTGTGTGTGTGTGTGTGTGTGTGTGTGCGTGCGTGCGTGCGTGCGTGTGTGTGTGTGTGTGTGTGTGTGTGTGCGTGCGTGCTTTGATCTCATTTATATTAAACGAACAAATGAATTTCAAAGGCAAGATTTAAATAAATCTATTAAGTTGAAATTTTTAAAAAAAGTCAGATAAACATAGAAAAACATGCCCGTAATAATAAAAGTAAAACGTATCAAAAGTTTAAAAGGCATTTTCCCCATTAGACTGTTTTTTTGTTTTTTGTTTTTTTTTTAACTATCTTATTCTTCAGACTTCGGCAATGTTTCTTCTTCTTCATGTGCCGTGTCCCTTCAGGACGTAGGCGGTCATGGACTTCCACTTGGCTCTGTCTCTTGTCGCTCGCAAAATTCCTCCTCATGGTATCTCAAAGCAATGATTAGAAATAGAATTGTTTGTAACTTATAACCTTAAACGTATAAACATTTTTTATACACGCTGGAGTTTTTTAAAGCTCGTAATTTGATAGAACAAATTTCTCGCGGAACTGAGTTATGCTATTTTAAATCGGGTAAAGCACCCGGTTCGTGGAATCCAGCTCTGCAGCAGCACCTTCCTCATTGCATTAAGAGAGTGGGGGTCAGTCTAATATCGACACCATCGTAACAGTGGTCGCGGAGCCGGAGACCGAGCAATTGTTGTTCATGGCGCATATGCCTACATATGTTGCTGTATGTCTGATGATGTAACTAACGTAAAAACTACCTTATCATATGTTGTCTTAGTAGGGAGTGTGGGTAAATACGCTTGTCATTTTTTTTTTTTTTCAATAATGTTCACGCTTACAAGGCCCGGAGGCCATTCGATATAGAAAGTTATATTAAGGAATAGTTTATAAGGATAGGAGGGGAAAATAACGGTTGAATCTAGACTTGAACATGTTAAGATTGTAATAATGATGAGGGAAATACCCTCTTAGGAGTCTGTTCCCCAGAGCAGAGGTTGTTCGAGTCGACTTACTTCTCGTTGATGGAATACGGTGGGGGTGGGGTTGCTACAGTGTAAGTGGCATGGCGGGACCAAGCCTTGAAGGTTGGGAGCTAGCGGAACCAAGGAATGCAGCTCGTCTGAGCACTTTCCATAGTAGTAGCAATAGAGCAGGGAGAGGCTCGCCTGTGAGAGAGCAATAGGAGGGTGGGAAATCATTCGTCAAACACTTGGCAGTTAAGTATTTCTTTTTGCCCTTTGACCTTACGAATATTCGAACCGTGTAAAATCACCCTTGTCTATTGAACAGGTGAAGAGGCTCATCCCTTGTTCCCTGTTTACAGCTTACAAGTTTTAAATGCAGAATTATCATCATCATCATCAGAATTATCATCAGAAGTTTGGTAGTCAGTCGGAATGTGTGGATTAGTGTAGAAAAGTGAAATAATAAAATATACATTTTGAATGTTAAAATAGAAATTTATTAAAAGGTAAGACTAACATAAATTGTAGGAGTTAATGTGCAATTAGAAACATTATTAACAGGTCAAGGGTAGAGTTCGTACAAAATGTTCATAATAGTAATTGTTGAAAGAGATAAGGAGAATGAGAACAAGGTGCGACCTGACCTTATCTCCAGGTCGATTTGAAGTTGAAGTGACATTTTAGTTGTTTCGTCTCGCGGCTCCCATCTTTGACTCTTGACTGACGCCGAGGTCCTTTTATATTGTCATTAGATTTTCGCACTGACTCGCGAAGTTCTCAAGTCTTGCAAGTTGCTTCCATTGGTAAAAAAAAAAAAAATTCACACCTACTTGCGAATTCTGGATTCGACTTTTTCTTTAAACACATGGTCAATCCTTTTTCCATTTTGGAAAACCAGGATTTCATTTTTGTAAAAGTGAAGAAGAAGAAGGTTGATTTTCATTAATTTCTTATCCGCTACAAAGTGAATGCAACGAATTTAACTGGGATTCGAACTCAGCTCTCCGATTTTTCGTTCCAAGTCGATATCCATTAAACCACAACGCACATCCTTATGCGTTATGATAAGCCAACATTACAGAATATGGATTTAAAACAAAACAATAAAAAGTTTATTTTTTGATAGTTCGGGCCGGCCATGATTTTGCGTCCAACTAAATATCAAGAACAAATGGTGTATTCGTATATATTTTTTGGTTGGTTTGAAACCGATACAGTTGGATTTACTCAGGCTCAACCCAACTAGCCCGATCCCTGGAGTCGCCACTGATATAGAATAAAAAAATAAATAAATTTAAAATTCCAGCGTCCCCTCTCCTTCATGTGCATGTGTACTCTCATCAACATAAACATTACTTTTTTAATCCGATGAAGTTCTAAAGATCACACAACAAGTATATATATATATATATATATATAAAACGTAAAATAAACAAGGTAGGCAGAAATAAGCAGAAATCACGTAAACGTAACATTATTTGGAAACCACCCTTCAGGCGTAACATTCAAACCAAACTAATATTGGTAAACTATTTCTTTACTTAATTCATAAACATTTCTACCATTCACCCTCACAAAAAAAATCTTCAACAAAAAAAAATCAACGTCAAAGTTAGTGGCTTTAAAAAAATAAACACATTTTCACAACATAATGCTATGATATCAAATAAAATATTTGGCCTACATAATCAACATCTGTCACCCAACTAATAGCAAAAATGACCCTTCTAAAAACAATTGCAACTGCCGAAAAAATAAAACCTGCCCATTAAATGGCCAACGTATATCCGAACCGAAAGTATTGTTTTTAGAGCTTGAGTTCATTCGAATGATAATAATGTTAAATTTTACTTTGGAAGTGCTTCTAACAGGTGGAAGATAGATTTAACAACCACATGTTGTCTTTAAACAACAGTAAATACAGCAAAGGTACTGCTTTGTTCATGTACATTATTGGAAATTAAAAACAACAATAAGAACCCAATTATTACCTGGAATATCGTAGCTAAATCCAAACATTACAATGGAAAAGGTGATAATGATTTTAATGTAATGAATGAATCTATGCCTTTTTAAAAATCTTGTCATCTTAAACCATATCAAGAACCAAAATTTGCTTAATAAAAAAAAAGTGATTTAATGACCACATGCTGTCATAAAAAAAATACTTAAATTCTTAGGCCCAGATTGCATAGGACCCTCTCTGGTTTATTTCTTTGTCTCTTTCTTTCTTTCTTTCTTTCTGCCCCCCCACCCCCGCAATATTACTTTTAACAATTATGAATTAAACCCCCTTTTATTTTTGCTCCTTGCATTTTTAATTCTTAATTCTAAATTTTACCTCTTAATTTTTTTTTTTGTTTTATCTTATTTTTATTTTTATTTAAAATTTTAACGTTCCCTATATTTCTATGTCTGCTTAATATTTTAATTTTTAAGAATCATGATTTACGCCCCTTTGATTTCTTCTTTCATTTTATTTTTATTTATTTTTTATTTTTATTTTAACTTTTAAATTTAAATATTAAATTTTTATCTACATGTAACTGTAAAATATTTAAATTTTCAATCTTGTTATGAAAAAAAAAACAGTAACTTAACTTTAAAAGATTTAATTCCCATGAACATCGAGTGAACTTAAATTCAAATCTATTAAGCTGTCTGTTTGAAGCTTGAAATATGCACCTGATGATTTCATCACGTATGAAACTCCGAGTCGTGCCATAGACGTATGATACCATGTATATTTATTAATATATATATAAAAAGCAGTTTGAAATTGTCTTGACGGGGGAATGATATCACAACGGTGCCTTCACGAAATTTTGAAGTCGGCATGACTTTGCTCACTTAAGTGACAAAAACTTCTCTAAACTCCAAGAAACATTGCTGTAATTGAAAAATTATAATTATAAAATGTCTGCAAATTTTTAAAATATTATTTTACACAAAAAACAAAAATCAGCCGTTGCAAGGTAAGGACGACCCCTACTTTTTCTCTAAAAGAACATAGCATTATGAAAAAGGCCCCATGTGGTGCAGTGGACATCGACTCGGAACGACAAATCGGGGAGCCGAGTTCGAATTCCAGTTGAATTCCTTGTATTCACTTACGCACAAATACCATTGGGAAAGGTATTAATCCATCTCTGCCCTCCAGTTATGGGTTAAATAATCGGACAGATTAGGTTCTATAGCCTTTGCTGGCAACCAGTCTACCGCAGAAAGCAATGGCAACCTAGTGCGGGATAATCTTCTGTCCAGTCAGTCATGTCTCTTTCGAGACATGATCGTCCAAGCGTGTATCACGTATGGCACTCAACTGACTGACTTGTCAAAATGTTTGTTAAGAGGAAAGACCAAAGTATATTTTTATTAAATGTTTAATTCTTTTTAGTACGTCCGAAATTTTGGTTAAAAATCTTTTATTTCTTTTTCGCTAAATTTGTTTTAAGTCAGCTAATATTTCTCAAACAAAATTTCAACAAAGTATATTATATTTTTGCGAAAAAATGAAAATATATTCCAATTAATATAATTTTTTTTAATACACCAGAGTATTTTGGTTACTGGAAATAGTAAATTTAATTCTTTAGCTTATCGCCCGGTTCACACTCCACCCACGTCTATTGAACAGGTGAAGAAGCTCATCACTTGTTCCCAGTTTAGGATGTGGTTTCTGGCTTTCTCTTTTCCAATCTTTTCACTCTTACGTAGCCCCCTGCGCTTCAGTGGCGTTAACGCCTTACTCGGGGTGATATGATTAAAAAAAAATAAAATAAAATAAAAATAGAAGCTAAAAGATGGCTTTTTTCATTTTTTAAAAATTAATTTTAAACATAGGATATAGCAATTTTTTTGTGGATGTAAATACCCTTGGGAAAGGTATAAATCTGTTTCTTCCCTCTAGTAATGGGTTAAATAACAGGACAGATTGGGTTCTGTAGCCTTGGCTGGCAACCAGTCTACCATAGAAAGTAAAATGGCAACCTATTGCGGGATAGTTTTCTGTCCAGTCAGCCATGTCTCTTTTGAGACATGATTGCCCAAGCGTGTATCACGTATGGCACTTTAACTGGCTGAAGGTGAAATGTTTTTACTCCATGTTGTGAAACCACTTTGTGTCGAGAAATAGTCCTGTCACTGATCTTGTTAGTTATTATATTTTTCTTCGTAGACTGCACAGCATTCAGAATTGGTATTCTAAAATTTATAATTTCTGGTAAATTTCTGTCTGCCAATGTATTCGTTTTAAGATTGATCCTCCAATTTTCTCAAACAAAAGAATTAAGGGCGGTCGAATAAAAGCGATCATTTGTGTCTTTGAAACCTATTTTATTTTATTTTTTAAGATTGGTTGGCTTCCTTGCTGAATCTGGCATCTCAACTCAACTCTACAGTAACCACTTTTAAAGCATACAGATTTTAATTGTGCGTCTTAGTCACAAAATGAAACAATCTTTTCCCAATCTGTCTTCAATTCCTCTCTAACCATTTTTTTTGTTTTAATAGTAGAAATAATCGTGTTTTGTGTTTGTGTTTCTTGTTATTTGTTTGTTTATTTGTTTGTTTAGTTTTTTTTTTTGTTTTTTGTTTTGTTTTGTTTTTTGCTTTCTTTCGCATTCTTTTAGTAATAAGCGCCTGTAATATTGTTAGAACGATTTCAAAACGAATGCTTATGTTAATAACAACCTAGTAAGTGGTAAGTACTGACCACAAAGTTGACCATAAATAGCTAAATAAATTTAATTATGTTCAAAATGCAGAATTCGTGAAAATTCACTTCTTGATGCGAAATTTACAAAAAAAAAAAAAAAAAAAAAAAAACAGAATAGAAAATTATACTCAATTAAATTCATGATTTTGAAACTTTTCCGAATAACAAATGAATTATATTAAGAAGAGTGAAAATTTGAAAACATGACGTCATATTTTAAGGAATATTCATTAAGTACAAAAAAAATAACTTCTTGGTGAAATTCGATTTTTCGCTAAAAGCTATCAGGCCAGAAAATAAAACTATTATTCAATCAATGACATGCTAAAAAAAATGTAACCTCATAATGTTAAAGTAACTAAAAAATGTGATATTTGAACACGAAAAAAATGTTTGTTTCGAAACTTTCGATTAAAAAAGCTTTTAATTTGGCTATGGAAGAGATGCTAAATTTTTTAATCGTATCATCCTTTTCCTTTGTGGGGTTTCATCAAAATCATATTTATTGACGTTCTCAATTCCCGTTATTTATTTATAAACTTCAACAAAAAGTTTCACGTGTCAAGTTTTTAATTTTCAGTTGACTTATGGCCGACTCAAACTAAGCGCTCGATGTAAAGCGCATTTCAGCTTTTATTTTAGACATTTGCTTTCAAATAATTTTTTTAATGATTAACTTCCAGTCAAAGCAACTAGATTCAACAAGTGGCTAGTTTCTTTATGGAAACATTACCCACCAAAAAAAAAAAAGTGAAAGAACAAAACAAAACATTAAACAATCTTAAATTTAGAAACTGCACATGGTTTTGTGATATTAGTATAGGCTAAGGGAGATAATCGAATGGTAGATTTGCAGTGATTATTTCCCTTCTTCTTATACCTGATGTTTGATATATTTTCATAAAATTTTGTTTTATGAGTGAATTCAAATCATAATGATAAATGTCATATGTTTTGTTTTTTTCCCATCATATATTGATGTAATTTTTAAGAGTCATTAACAAGGACGTTTTAATGAATCTTTAGTTGTCTGTATTTCATCAATGTAGCATTAAAAATTATATGTTTCTCTTTCATTTCATTTTTGTTTCTATAGCAATATTCAGCTCACTTCCTTCACTTTTTCTATCAGAATATTCAGGTCATTTAACATGAATTAAAAAATAGAGAAATATTCTCAAAAAAGATATGAACTTGAAACAATATCATTTGAATCCTGAATGCTGGTTTCAGTTAGAATTTATTTATTTATTTATTTATTTATTTATTATTTTGTTACTGTTGTGGGGTTCCAGGACAACCCAGATTAAAAAGCCGTTTTAATGCGGGCTATCCAGCCCACAAAAATACAACACAAATTTCGAGAAAAGACAGAGCAATAAGAAATGTTGTATAAAAATATGAAAATTTTGTATTTGACAATATACAATATAAACAATTTATACAATTTGTGTATCTTTTGTTCGATAGCAAAGTCTCTTTTTTTTTCTTTTTTTTTTAATCATATCACCCCGAGCAAGGCGGTAATGCCACTGATGTGCAGGGGGCTACATAAGTGTAAAAAGATTAATTAGAAGAGAGTGAAGAGGAAGATGAACCAGTTAGAAATGAGCAATAGGGGGATGAGAATGCAGGTGTGATGACAGTTTCAAAGGTGGAGAGAAAGGAAAGGATATATAGGGTGGGGAAAGAACTAGAGTCAAGTGGTTAATAGATGAGTATTGACATTGCATTTAAATTCCTGGAGGTTGTAGCCGTCAGGAAAGCAAGAATATGGGAGCAAGTTCCACAGGCGGGAAGTGTGAGAGAGGAAGCTGCAGGAGTAGAATTGTCATCTGCATTTGGCTAACCTAACTGTGAACGAGTGGGACCCAGTTGCCAATCTGGTTGCACGAGTAAACACCTGTTGAGGAGGCACCAGTGACTTAAGTTTGCTTGAGCAGAAGCCATGAAAGTATTTATAGAACAGACAAAGGGAGGCCACATTTCGTCGGTGGGGAAGTGGCTGTAGTCAAGCCGCCAAGTCAGTACCTATCACATGACTGATTCTCCTTTTGAGCCTGTCGAGAACACTGAGATGAACGGCAGGGGCGCCTGACCATATATGGCAACAGTATTCCATGAACGGACGAATGGTTGATTTGTATATATACAGGATGGAATTCAGGCAGAAAAAACATCCTGGCCCGACACAGTGACCCAACCTTCTTAGCAGTGGATTTAGCTATGGACTCGATGTAGTGGTTCCATTTGAGATCGGAAGAGAGGGTAAGACTGAGGAGGTGCAGTGTATTGCTCTCAGGGAGACTCGCTTGATCCATGATTATGGGAGGCAGGAGAGGTTGCCTGTGATGATTGACAGACAACAGCTTGGTCTTAGACGCATTGAAATTGACAAGCCACTCCTTGCCCCAATTTAACACAGAGTGTAGATCCCGTTCAAGGTCAGCAGCGAGATTATATTTGTCCACCACAACGGGTTTCTTACGGATGCAGGAGTAAATTGTGGTGACATCTGTGTAGATGCCTACTTGGCACTTGATCTCATCTGGGAGGTCATTGATGAAAATAAATAAGAGCGTCATGGCCAAGAATAGAGCCCTGTGGGACACCAGCATTCATGATGTAGGATGAAGAGGCATGCCCATTCAAAACGACCTTCATTTTGCAGTTATTTAAAAAAGATTGGATTAGATCAAGCAAGTGTCCAGTAATACCATAACCCCGTAGCTTGCATAGAAGGCCAGAGTGCCAAACCCTGCCAAATGCCTTGGAGATATCCAGAGCAACAGCACAAGCCTCGCCTGACTCATCAAGGGCCTGGAGCATGTACTTCATAACGGTTGTTAGCATGTCAGCTGTGGACCTGGCAAAGCGGCAGCCATACTGCCTGTCAGAGTAGAGTTTGTGGGCAGTAAGATGTTGAACTATTTCAGCATTAATTATGGCCTCGAACACTTTCCCGAAAATTGGTAGAAGACTGATAGGGCGATAGTTGGATGGGTCCGAGGGTTCACCACAGTTCTTATATACAGGAACGACTGAAGAGAACTTCCAGCCTGCAGGAAAACAGGAAGCAGAAAGGCAGTAGTTATACAGATAAGAGAGGACAGGGGAGAGTTCAGGAGCACACCTCTTAAGGACTATCACCGCCGCTCGCTTTATGGGGGTCAAATTTTGAAATTACTCAGGATACTACTGTCGGGGTAATATATATGTCATACAGTTTGGCCTCAGTTCTAATAGGGAAGTCAGGTGAGGGCACTCCAGATGAGTCAAATGTGGATTTGGATGAGAATCTGCAAGCAAAGCACTCAGCTTTGTTCACAGATGACGTGAGAACCTCAAATTCATTGATTAAAGGAGGTATTGAGGTTTTATATTTGCATGAATGTCGGTTGAATATAAAAATGTCTTAGATTTGAACGAATGTCATTGAATATAAAAGTGTCTGTTGTATTTGAATGAAAGTTGGTCGAGTATGAAAGCGTTGGTTTTGCATCTGTAATTACACAGAGTAGTAGCACAAAGTTTCTTTCCTTTTTATGTATCAACCGTTAAGTAGGTGGAAAAGGAAAGTGTCTCAAATTGTGTTGAAAAGGAGTGTGAATGAGAATTCCTGATGGGAGAGAGAGAGTCAAATGGAGATAGTAGTAATTGGTAGTGTAATGTGTAAAACAATGAATCAGTACACTTAACTTAGTAACTCTATTTTACTTCTCCATTCTGGTTGTTGAGAGATGTGAAAAATTTATGGCCGTTGCAGATGTTTCCTCTCTTCTTTCCATTCGTAACGGTTCAGTGGGTGAAGGCTTAGTTTGTCGTCACTGGTCTCTTTATCATCAACGCCTATCAGAATGTGTGTATCTGACACTGCACCTTTCCCTTTCGGGGTTTACTGGCGTGGCTGACTGTTTCACTAACTGACAGATCGACTACTTGCTTGAGTGATGGATCGATCAAACTGCTGTCTCTCACTGACCCTCTTGACTGACTTGACCGACTGCCATGACCGGGCAGAGGACCTCCTTAAATATGGAATGCTGGTCACGTGGGAGGATCCCAGAATTATTTTTTCTTTAACTGTGAAAAAGACCGTTTTGAATATTTTGAATTTCTCGATTTGTCAACCAATCAGGATCCAGAGTATTGCTTTTCACACTGACTTGTGAGAAAAAAAAGCATTCAGCCATTTGAATCCATTTTTGCGGGTGTGCAATTTTACTTTGGGCTTTTCCCAAATGTTGTAGTTGTTTGAATTTGATTTTGCGGGTGTGAAATTTATTCTGCATTTTTTTGCTGGTTGGTGTGTGATATAGGATTTGTATTCTATGCCGTGTAAAAAAACTATAATATTTAAAAGCAGTCCACAGATGCACCAATACACAAACCCACTATTGTATGCCAATAAAGTATGTGGCTTACCTTTTGAATGTGGCCAATGAAATTTTGTCACTGGTATAGTTTGTGGCCTACCTTAAAAAGTTTATTACAAGGAAGTATTATAACTGTCTGGTAGGGGTTAGGGAAAATAATTAGTTTCAATAAATAGTCGAATACTTATATCTATAAATATACTCTTATTGAGGTAGGACACATTCAAACCGGGTAGACCACATACTATACCAGAATCAAAGTGGTAGGCCACATACTATACCGACACCCACTATTTGAATGAAGAAATTTAATAACATGTAAAATACATTAAAAATTATCAGTGTATGGCAGTGCTTACATTGCACAGAGTTCAAGAATAAAAGTTTCCCCTTCAAATTCTTTGTTCTAGAACTAGAAAAGTTAGTAAGTTAACTGCCATATGTGATACACGCTTGGGCGATCATATCTCAAAAGAGACATGACTGACTGGGCAGAAGATTTTCTCACAGTAAGTTGCCATTTCTTTCTGCTTTAGAACCTAACCTGTCCTGTTATTTAACTCATAGCTAGAGGGAGAAGAGATGGATTCATACCTTTTCTCAATGGTATTTGCGTGTAAGTGAATGTAACAAATTCAATTAGAATTCGAACACAGCTCTGTCGATCTCTCATTCCAAGACACTATGCATTGCACCACAATGCACAGTATAGTGATCTTTAGATAATTTATTGGGATAATATAAAAGTTTGTAGTGATTTTCAACAGGTGACATTTGAACATGTGATTTCATTTCACAAGTAACAGAAACTTCTGACATAAAGGTAACATTGCACCATGCCTTTCTATGCATTTTATGTGCAGATTGTTAATTTTAAATGTTTTTGTTTTTTCTGGAAAGGAAAAACAGCAAAATGACAAGTACCATTTATGGAGAAGGTGCCCAAACTGAGAATACTTTCATCAGTGATTCTCTATGTTCAAAAGTGTAAATTTTGATCTGGAAAACTGAGATCCCCCACATACCCCACATATCTCATGGACATTATAAGATAGTTGAAAACACTTGGACACATAAATTGGTATGATATTTGGGTGCCTCATAAGTTAATTGAAAAAATGTAATAACCTACATTTACATCTGTGACTCTATGCTCAAATGAAGCAAAGATGTCGCAAGCAATGAAAAAAGGATTGCTTATAATAAAGTGGAGCAAAAAAAGGTCCAGGAGAAAACAAAAACCAGTCTGCAACCAAAGAAGGTAACGCTATGTATCTGATGGGATTGGAAGTGCATTTTGTATTACAATGTTCTATCCGCAAAATCAGATGTTCAGTTCAAAGTACTGTTTTGATTTGAACCAAGTAAAAGCAGCAAATCAAGAAAAGCAACCAGAATTAGTCAATCAGAAGGGTACCATCTTCCATTAAGACAATGCCAGGTCTTATGTCTCTTTGCAAACCTGGCAGAAATTGGTACAGTTTGGCTGGCATGTCCTACTAGGCCCACCATCCATATTCTACTGATCTTACATGTTCAATCCAAACAAAATTTGTTTATATTTCTGAGAAGAGGTACTGTAATTATTCACACTAGTTACATTATTCAGTTTTCCTCATCTTTGTTGCTATATTCATGTCATTTCAACTGCTGTAAGCAAGCTACTTAACATATATGATCTCCCCAAAATTCACAATGACATTATTCTGCTCAGGCTAATTGTTAGCTGCCAAAGCTCTGTGTGCCACCATCTGAGTTGCTTCCTTGTGCATATAATTGACCCATTAATAAGAAAGTTACCATCATATCTCCAAAAATCAAAGATTCTCCCATCCAATTCAACCAGATGGTGAGCCTAGATTTTTTTTTTTGTTTAATCATATCACCCCGAGCAAGGTGGTAACACCACTGATGTGCAGGGGGCTGCGTAAGAGTGAAAAGATTGGAAAAGAGAAAGCTGGAAACCACATCTTAAACAGGAAACAAGGGATGAGCCTCTTCACCAGTTCAATAGATGTGGGTGGAGTGTGAACCGGGTAATGTGGTGAGTTTGTTAACCAAAGTACTCACAGAGGAGGCACAATTGGTAGTCAGGACACACTAGCCTCAGACTCATCCCTAGAAGAACATACCAGTGTACCAATAGATAACCTGATGGGGATGCTGACTTTCTGTACACAAACAACACACTTCAGAATGGAATGACATATATCAGCAGGATAATGGCTTAGTAATGGGCTTGCCATTATTACCAGCACTGGTTAACATATAAATGGAATACTTCAAAGAGATGGCATTAGAATTCCCATCACTAAAGCCAACCCTATGGCTGAGATGCATAGATGACACCTTCATAGTCTGGCCACACCAGCTACTACTGGACCATATCAACTCAGAATATTGATACAGTTCCCAGTGGAGATAGAAAAGAACAATAAACTGGTATTCCTGGATGTACTAACATTTCAAACAGAGCACAGATTCAAGATATTTGTATATCACAAGCCAACATTCACCAAACAACACCTCAACTTCTACTCTTGCCATCCATACAGTTTAAAGAAAAGGATTGTCTGCTGCTTACAACATTGAGCAAAAATCATAAGCAGTGACTCAGAGAAATAGTATAAGCAGTACCCTATAATATAACAACTACCCTGGGTACTTGACAGCAGGCCCAACAAGTTTGGATAGAAGAGTGTGGGGGGATAACAACACTCAGAAAACAATCTCGGTCTGTCTACCCTTTTCACAAAGGGTAGACAGACCGAGACTGTTTCTCATCAGAGATCTCCCGAAATTCTTCATATCTGCAGTTTCATAAAACAGAGTGAATTTTTTAATGAGGTTAATGGATTTTTTATTAATCCAATAAATTGTTTATCACCTTTTATATCAGAAAAAATACAAAAGATTTGTGGTCCATATAATATCATGACGACCTTCAAAAGTGGTTCAACACTTCACAGACACCTTTTTCGAGTAAGACCTTCCATAGGGGAGAACATGACTAAGAACTGTGTGTATGCGGTCCCATGCAGCTGTGGTAAGAAATAGAAAGGAGACACAGGCCAACCCCTCAAGACAAAACTGCAAGAACACTGCAAGTTCATAACATGAAAGGAAATAGAAAATCAGGTGTAGCTGACCACATATAGAGGTGGAAGGGAGACCACTGCCTCCGATGGAATGAAGTTGAAATAATAAATAGAGAACACCAGTGGAATATGTAATGGAATAAATCTACATTTATTTCTTTAAACATAGTTTTTAGTGGAATACATGTAGATGTTCCATATATTTATTTATTTTCATCTACCAGCCTAAATGTTTGAGGAATTTTATTAAATAAAAATTTACTCTCACAGGATTTGAAACTGAGTCTCTCTGGGCAGAGGGAGCTACCACTGGTGTGATCTAAGCTGCAGAAAACCAGTTGATCAGGTAAAGCCTAATTGTGCAGTCTCTCATCATAGATCTCCCAAAATTGTTCATATCTGCAGTTTTATAAACAAAGTGAATTTTCTAATGAAGGTAATAGATCTTTTATTAATCCAATAGATTGTTTATCACCTTAAACGTTATTTTTTAGTGGATACTCGTACTTGAGTAGACGCTCCATTTATTTATTAAGCAGTATTTTTATTAATTTTCATCTACTGAACAGTCACTCCATTTATTTATTAAACAGTGTTTAGTAAATAAATGTACGGTCTATTCAAATATGAGTATCCATTTTAAAAATAACATTTAATGTCATAAACAATTTTTCGGATTAATAAAAAATCCATTATTTCCTTAATAAATGTATGCACAAAAATAATGTATGGCTGGCCACTTATATTCTAGGAAGCCTGGCTACAAGATAGCTAATCCCCACTGCAGACGCTTGCTCAGGCACACTTGTGTTTGCTCAACATCCACAGAGCCCACCTGTGATTTATACTGCAACTATGCTGAGCGAACCTTAGTTGCAGTTCCTGGGTGAGTGCACATTATCCAGCATGAACAACAACAATCTGAACAAGGCCAGCACACTCAAACCCTCAGTCATGATGACTTGTGGCTTCAAGCTAGCACAACCACCAACAGTTCCTCAAAGGGAGCTGTCTACCCATTTTCACTCACAAGGCTTTAATCAACCCATGGTATGGTTTTCAGGTACTTTTCAAAGCTGCCGCTTGCTGGGATCACTTACTCCAGATTGATAACATCAAGAAGTGGTAAATTTTTGTTTTGTTCCCCGAAGGCCTTTACCCCTTCAAATTTGTCCAAAACATCCCTATTTCCATGCAAATGTATATGCTGAACTCAAATCGATAATTGTTTATTGAAAAAAACCTACCTTTTTTTCATTTTATCGAGAAGAAAAATATGAAACTTCTTGTCACTGTTTATCTCACCCCCTAACCATGGTTCAAAAATGTTATTCACTGCAGACTGACCACGCGTAATTTTATGATTTTTCTGCCTTTTTACTTCCATTTTGCGATTAATGCATGGAAAATGTTTTCCAAAACACAACAAATCGCAGAGCAATTGTTGAAACGGGAGTAAATAGAACGAATTCAGAATCCTACGCCTCAAGTCATTCAGCGGTTAATCAGATATGAGAACGGTGGGAAGGGGTGAGATATAGTCCGATTTATTTCTGGTCGATAACATGAAAAAAAGGTACGTTTCTTCTATAAACAATTATCGATTTGAGTTCAGCATATACATTTGCACGGAATTAAGGATGTTTTGGAAAGATTTGAAGGGGTAAAGGCCTTCAAGGAACAAAACAAAAGTTTACCCAAGAAGTCACCTTCCTGACAAATTCACCATGGTGAGATCTAAACCCAGACTTCAAGATCAGAAAACAAACGTTCTAACCACTCGGCCACAACCTGATAAATATCTTAATATTGTCTTTGAAATTCAATTAAAAATAGTTATGCACTTGTGTTCTGATCCAATATATTGTCTTTTAGAATTTTATTTAATAAACCAAACTTTTTAATCAATTCAATATATATTGGAACCCCACTGAAGAGATAAAAGGGCTCTTTTAAAAGAACTTCTATCTTCCATGAAATCAACTACCACAGTAAGAATTAGAGACAGTCAGTAGGATGACTTGAAGACATAACAAGGCTCGATTGAGCTAGTGTGAGTCATGTAGAATATTTTTACAATGATCCTAAATTTAAAAAAAATAACATATAAATATTAAATCATTAATTACTAACTGGCATAGTGATAGAAATTATAAAACACGTAAATATTTTGAAACTTCTATCAACATAACAAACAATCCCAGAAAAATATGAAGCAAATTTAACTCTATACCTCTAATGTCTGAACTCAGAAATGTTATTTACTATTTATTTTTTCTTCTCCTCAATAGGAGTAAATAGGTCTTTTGAACAAAAGTAGAGGTTTATCCCTTGTTCCTTGTTTAGGATCGGGTCTCTAGTTCCTTCTAAAGATTTTCACTCTATTTCATACCCCTTGCATTTTAGTAGCATTATTGCCTTGCTTGGGGTGAATTGATTTTTTAAAAAATGATTCTTATGAGATATTTGAGCAAATTTAATGGCTTCAATATAATGTTACTTGAAATGAAGAATAATTAAAGATGCAGTTTACCTGACAGTTAAGCATCCGTAATTGCCAGATTGTAAGGTACTGACTTAACCTGACATATTTAAAGTATTTAAAAAATGTCATTCTGTTATGCTACTTTATTAAGATCTCTTTCTGATTGGGGTCCTGGGCATGATGATAAACTGCATCTGGCAGCAAGGCCACTGATTGGGAGGTTGTGAGGAGCATGGAACCACCTCTTAATTGCTGTTGTTCCTAGATCCACTCTGACCCAGAGTGGTAGCACCTGTTAGGGTACCAGCTATGGGCAAATAGTTAACCCTCTAACTGGGGTCAAAACACTATGAAAGTATAAAAATAAACTTTTATAGAAATATATATACATAAAAATAGACTTTTATAGAAAAATATACATTTTTGAAAGGCTTACGGCCATATCACATTGAATACACCGGTTCTCGCTCAATCACCAAAGTTAAGCAACGTTGAGCCTAGTCAGTACTTAGATGGGTGACGGCTTGGAAATACCAGGTGCTGTAAGCGTTTAGTGACGGATGTGCGTTGTGGTGCAGTGGATATCGGCTCGGAAAGATAAATCGGTGAGCCGAGTTTGAATTCCAGTTGAATACCCTGCATTCACTTAAGCACTGGTACCCTTGGGAAAGGTATTAATCCATTCCTTTCCTCCAGTTATGGGTTAAATAACAAGGGTAGGACTTGGGGACCCTGCCCTTAAAAAATCAAATCCCAATGAATCCTGACACTCGAAAAGGAAAAAGTATTACTAGACACAAAAACTTATATAAAAAAAACAACAATAAATTGTTGAAAGAAAACGGTATTACCAGCAATAAATAAATAAAAAAAATTAGTTGGCAATAAATGACCCGCCGAGGTTGATATGCCATAAAAACAAAACAACCAACCAAAATCTTTGAAGGAAAAAAATTATTCACTGCAAAATATTTTTGAATACAAACCAAAAAATAAAAAAATAAAAACAAAAAATTATCATTAAAATCTGACTGAAAAAATACCTTAAACCCCACCTTTTTGGCATTAAATAACCCACAGAGGTGTTGATATGCCGTTAAACAAAACTCAAACTTTCTGATTGAAGAATACATTTTGCTAGACATGTCAACCATATGTGAGCACTAAGAAAGCAAAACACAAAATAAAAAAAATCATATTCTGTGCAGGATCCCTGAACATCATATCTGGTCCACAAAAATAATCCTCCAAAAACTCAATAGCTAATCATGAACATTCGTCCCCACCCACAAGGATGACCTGGGTAGCCTGTTAAAACAATGATATAAAAATAGCACATTACCAACTATAGGCAGTTTGGCTTCAATATTTCGGGCTTGACAGATTATAAAATACATCACAATAAGCCTCTCGTCTGACCTCACCATAAAACTGTGACCTCAGTGATCCAACTCAACAAATTAGCTAACTCCTGGCCCTACAGACAACACCCTTACATCTAATCACTTTCCTTACAAACAGCAACTAAGAAACTGCATAGGAACGATTTTTTACCACCTTTCATACACCTATGTATATATTCTGAATTTTTACCAATACATGTTGTTGAAATTTTAATCCTTGTTTGTTCCTTTCCAACTAAACCCTCATTATAACACCTCTAAAATGCAGAGTTGATAACATTTGCTACTAAGCACTAAGGTACAAAGTCATTCAGTCAACTGAAGCTAGCAACATTCAAAAAAACAAAGGAAAACAGGCAACTTTGCCAGATTCAAGCTTCCATTGGCTGCCAGACTCTATCTGGAAAAATCATTATTATTCTCAAAAAATTGTTAATGCAATATTAACTCATGAAAAAATAAATATTCTTACAATTAAAAATGTTTCAGTTTTAAATAATTCACCAAGGATTAAAGGTGAAATTTCCATCAGTTCAACTAGAATTGAATTATCTTGAACTGGAAAACATTTTTCACCAAACTAGAATGCTTTGAGTGAATAATGAGCACTATATCTCATGAGTCCAATAGCCTTGAGTCATTACCACTAATCCAAAATGGTTTAATTACAAAATTGGTCTAGTTATTAATATTAGCAAATTAACATAGTTATTGTGCATTGTGGGGCAGTGGATATTGATTCAGAATGAGAAACTGGGGAGCTGAGTTCAAACTCTAGTTGAATTCCTTGCATTCACTTATAATCCAACGCCAGGGCATGGCTCAACCAATCCTTCTTGATTCTTAACCAGTCTGCCCATGTTGTGTTTGTTTTGATCTTGGACCAGCCAAAGTAGGATTGCTTGTTATCGTCAGGCTAGATTAGTCCCAACACTCAATTAAGACTGGATTTATATGATTCTCAATACGGAGCATAATCACTAGACCACTGCAACGCCACAGGTACCAGAAATAACACATAATCAGGGGTTTGTTTTTATATATATTTATATATCGATTATATACACAGATATAATAAGCAAGTCAAAGCTGGTGACACTCAACAGTTTGCTGATATTGTAAAAATACTTCAGTAACAATGTTCTCTGAGCTGGGGTTTACTCAATTGTCTTTTAGAAGCATGTCCATTTCAGTACAACCATATTATTTTAAACTGCCTCTTTCAAATCACTTCCTCCAACTTATCTCTTCTAGCAGCAAGCCTCGAACAAACTAATTTCATCCAGCACCCCGGTTTTATTAAAGAAGCACAAAAACCGTTGGGGGGGGGGGGGTTAGTAGTAAAAAGTAGTTTAGGTGGGGAGGGGAATTCTCCCTTACTGTATAACTTTTACCAGCTTGAAATGAAAAGAATAACAGTTGTCCATTTCGACTGAGTCTCTGGGCCCTTCACTAATGAGAGGGAGTGAACTCACTCTCCGTTATCAGTAGCTTGTCCGCTTACAATACCCAGCAGCTCCAGATAGGAAATTCTCACAGTCCAATTTTGACCTAGGGTCACACTTATTCAAAACAGGATGACAATATTTTGATTAGAATTGTTTGACTTGGATTCAATCAATTCACTTATTCTTCCCGTCAGAAAGAATTGAATTTTCTCACTTTGCTCACTTTTCCTGACAAAATAATTGTATTCTCCTATTTCAGAGAAATCTCTTCTTATCTTTAAAATTAATAAAAAATTAATACCAGCCATCTGGAAATAGGGTGACACACTTAAGCACAAATGCCCTTGGGTTAAATAGCAGGACAGATTGAGTTCTATAAACTTAGTTGGCAACTAGTCTACTGCAAAAAGCAATGGCAACCTACTGTGGAAAAATCTTCTGCCCAGTCAGTCATGTCTTTTTTGAGACATGATCACCTAAGCGTGTATCATATATGTCATTTAACTGACTGACTGACTGATGTAATTATTGATGTTTAAAAATGGTTTATTTACTAATGTTACCAAATTGGACTATTTACTAACATTAAAAATATACCAGTTCCCATATGATCACTGAAGTTAAGCAATGTCTAGCCTGGTCTGTATATAGATAGGTGGCTGGCCAGGAATACCAGGTACTGTGAGTTTAGATGTGCAGGTGGTGCAATGGATAATAGCTTAGAATTGTTAATCAGAGAGCCAAGTTCCAGTTTCTGTTGGGTTCATTGTATTCACTTCTGCATAAATACCCTTGGGAAAGATATAAATCCACCTCTTTTCCTCTCAGCTATAGTTTATTTAGTAAGACATAAAAAGACAAGACTAATCAATCAATCAACTCCTCAAATTACCACGACTCTCTTCACATGTGTTCTATAAGGTGTTTAAATTTAGGTTTGCTGTAATGGGTAGAGGATATGCATTGTGGTGCATTGGGTACTCGGAATGAGAAATCAAAAAGCCAAGTTCAAATTCCAGCTAAATTTGTTGCATTCACTTATGTGCAAATACCCTTGGGAAAAGTATTAATCCATCTTTTCTTTCTTCAGCTATGAGTTGAATAGCAGGACAGATTGGGTTCTATAGCATTGGTTACTAATTCGTCTACCACAGAAAAGAATGGCAACCTTCCTGTTAGAAAATATTCTGCCTAGTCAGTCATGGATCAAAAAAGACATGATCACCCAAGCATGTATCCCATATGGCACTTAACTGACTGTAATGAGTAGAACCTGCTAAATATTCTTTATTAAAGTACTTTATTTTTCAAGCCAAACTTTAACCAAATGTGTGTATGCACGTGTTCATTTGCTCCAACACTCAGGAAACCAAGCTTTTAATAACTCCTTGAATTTAAGTGCATTCTTTTATACATTTAATTCCAGAAGAATAATTACCATTTCTAAAATTATTCTGTTTGTTCCTTCCTGCATTCAAATGCATCATAATTGGTTCACTGTGTTGAGCCAGAAAATTTTTTTTCCCATCAGAATCCATCTTGCACATTTATAAATCTCCTATTTATCCAAGCATTGAATATAGCTGCCATATCTGGTTTGTTGCTCTTGCTATATGTCTCAAGATTCTTGACAAAATTCAAAGATTCTGCAATGTAATTGGTCCTGACCTGGTATCCTGACTTCACTTTCCCACTGCCATCATGTGACTTCCCTCTGTCTTTTCTATAAATATTTTTAGTCAATTGTTCTTATGAGCTTTCCTCCTTGACTGTATGAATTTCAGCATGCGACTAGATTGGAAAATCTGTACCATCTTTTTATTTGTTGAACTAGCAAGATATCTATTCTAATAGTTTCTTTTCTTACATTTCTCACCTGTGGAACTCTCTTCTGGCTTCTCCCTTCCCTGTCAAGGCCTCATCATTTTACTGTTGAAATAGCTAGATGTAACCATAAGTTCTATTCTAATGGTTTCTTTTCTTACATTTCTCACCTGTGGAACTCTTTTCCAATTTCTTACTTCCCTCCCACCTACAATCTTCAAAGATTTAAATGCAATGTAAGTCAGCATATTCTGTCTTCCTAAATAATGTTCTTTTACTGTTCGTTCTCTTCACTAAAATCTTCTTATTCTCTTTCACACCTAGTAACCCCTTGCAACTCAGTGACATTATCACCATCATCTGTCTTCCTGAAATCTGTTGTTTTATTGTCTTTTCTTCTCATTAAAATCTTCTCATTTTCTTTCATTCCCATTAACCTCTTCTGTCTTAGTAGCTTTATCCCCTTGCTTGGGGGGCTTACAGTCATATCACGTTGAATACACCGGTTCTTGCTCGATCACTGAAGTTAAACAACATTGAGCCTGTTCAGTACTTAGATGGGTGACCGCTTAGGAATACCAGGTGCTGTAAGCGAATAGTGACAGTTGTGCGTGCTTACGGCCATATCACGTTGAATACACTGGTTCTCGCTCGATCACCGAAGTTAAGCAACGTTGAGCCTGGTCAGTACTTAAGATGAGTGACCGCTTGGGAATACCAGGTGCTGTAAGCGTTTAGTGACGAATGTACATTGTGGTGCAGTGGATATCGGCTCAGAAAGAGAAATCGGTGAGCTGAGTTCGAATTCCAGTTGAATACCCTGCATTCACTTATGCACTGGCACCCTTGAGAAAGGTATTAATACGTCCCTTCCCTCCAGTTATGGGTTAAATAACAAGGGTAGGACTTGGGGACCCTGCCCTTAAAAACAAATCCCAATGAATCTTGATACTTGAAAAGAAAAAATATTACTAGACACAAAAAACTTCTATAAAAACAACAATAAATTGTTGAAAGAAAACGGTATTACCAGCAATAAATAAATAAAATTTAGTTGGCAATAAATGTCCCAGCGAGGCTGATATGCCATAAAAACAAAACAACCAAGCAACAACCTTGCTTGGGAGGAAATGATTTAAAAACAGTTACACATTCAATAATAACTGTTGTAATGAGGTTACAACAGTTATTATTGAATGTGTAACTGTTTTTAAATCATTTCCTCCCAAGCAAGGTTTCAATAGTTACTGCGAGAGCAATTACTCTCTTCTTCTCTAATAGTGTCCATGTGTTTAAGAGAATAGGAACATTCCATTATTGTATATAAGCAGGTATACAACAATAACCAAAAAAAAAAATGTTGTGTGTTTGTCAGTATTTACATTATTCAGACTATTGTCCTCATTTTTGTTGCCATTTCTATGACATTTCGGCCATTGTATACTCCGGCCTTCTTCAGGTGCTAGAACCAAACCCTTTATTACAATCATTGGGGTATATGAGCTTCATTCCTTGCATAGTAGTGCCTCTTTAAGGATACATGGCCCAGTGGATATAGACATAAGTTAGTTCCTGTGACTTGACCCAAAGAGTTGTGAGTTCAATATCAGGTTACAGCAGTGGTGAACAAGTAACTTATAGAGTTAGAGGGAGATAACTCATGACTACCTGAAGAGGTACTACTACACAAAGTATGGAGTTCATATATCCAGTGATTTTAATAAAGGTTTCCTAATTCCTAACAGCTGAAGAAGGCCAGAGCATACAACAGCTGAAATATCATACAAATGGCAACACAGATGAGGACAATAATCTGAATAATGTAGATATTGTAAATACTACTTCATCTCAGAGATATACACAGATTCTGTGTGTTTGTCAGTATGCCTGTTAGCTTTTTTGCTTAGTCACTAGCACTTCCTGAAGTGAATCCTGGCAAGAGTCAAATCTGCAACTTGGAACTAGCAATGCAAAGGACATATCTGTTACGCCATTATTTTACTTCTTTTTATGCCATGTCCCAATAGGACGCAGACAATCATGACTCTCCACAACTCCCTATCTTTTGTAACTTACTCTCCCTCCTAGTCCAGGTTCTGCCAACAATTTACACAAGTTTATTAGGTTGTTACATGTATCATTTTCTTTTGTTCTAAAGTGTGGATGTTTTTCAGTAAATATTTAATGACTCCTCAAACATTTGTCCTGCAAACAATATTTGACAGACTCATGTGAGTCTAGGTAAAGTGTTTTCTTTTAAATTTCTTTGTTCCTCACATTTTCTGTCTGTTATTCTCAGCATCCTTCTGGAGAAACATGTCTTTGTTGCTTCAAGTCACTTCTTCATCCGTGGGAAAACTGTCCAACATTCATTTTCATACAGGAGGGTTGATATTACATAACAGTTCAGCACTCATTTCTTTGTTTGTAATGAATTTACTGTTCATTTAATATGGAAATAAAACACTGAGAGATTTGTTTATGTTCATAATTATTTGAATTTGTTGCTACTAATAGAATTGAAATTTAGCTTTACATTAATTTTAAATGAGTTTAATGTAGTAATATTTTCTGAGCAATAAAACAAAACTAAATATGAATGACAAATTAAAATAATTAAACCTTAAAATATGTGAATTCTCAAATTAGGATGTATTTCCTGTGGCAGCAATCATGCAAATCTATGAAGAAAGAGAGTAAGAGGCATGCCATGTATCGTCCATTGGGGAGAGACCCGGGATTGAAACCAAAGTGAACTACTCTGCAAGAGAGAATTTTCTTTTTCTTTTTCCTTTTATTTTATGTGTTGGCCGATGATGAGAATTCACTTTTGCACATGATCACTGTTTTGCATAAGCGAATTATCAGTGTTACAAAATGAGCATGAATTTTCATCCCAGGAGCAGAGAGAGGGGGGGGAGAAAAAAATTGTGATACAGTGACATTGGATTACGTGCAGATAGAGACATCCAAGACACAACGAAGGTGAAATTCTTACATTTACATTTTTACCATTTAATCAAGTAGGAGAATGGTGGCCTAGTGGATATGTTATTTGCTTGCCTCTCTCCAGATTAGAGACAAAATTTTCAATGATTCAACTAGAATTGAATTTTTCTTGAACTGGAAAACATTTTTGAATGAATAATGAGCACAATATCACATAAGTACAATAGTCTTGAGTCATTATCTAAAATGGTTTAGTTACTAAAAATCACTAAATTGGTTTGGTTACTAATGTTAGCAAATTAACTAGTATTAGCAAATTGATATAGTTATTAATGTTAAAAAGTGTTACAAATGTTACCAAAATTGGTCTACTTACTAACATTAAAAATACACCAGTTCCCATATGACCACTGAAGTTAAGCAATGTCAAACCTGGTCTGTATATAGATGGGTGATTGTTTTGGAATACCAGATACTGTGTGCTTGGATGTTCGGGTGGTGCAATGCATAATAGCTCAGAATTGTTAATCAGAGAGCCAGGTTCCAGTCCCTGTTGAGTTCATTA
Source organism: Ascarosepion bandense (assembly GCA_037127315.1). Lineage (NCBI taxonomy): Eukaryota > Metazoa > Mollusca > Cephalopoda > Sepiida > Sepiidae > Ascarosepion > Ascarosepion bandense. The sequence goes on along the minus strand of JBBBDQ010000741.1, from coordinate 2,120,443 downwards.
TATTCACTTATGCACAAATACCCTTTAGAAAGGTATGAGCCCACCTCTTCTCAGTTATGGGTTAATTAGTAAGATTTGTATCACTAAACCATTATTTCCAAAAGCAAAAAAAGAGATTCTTACAATCTAAAAATTTTTTCTGACTTTAAATAATGTGTAAAAGTTGATAAGCTGTAAAATCAATGAATCAATAATATTAAAAAAATTGATCTAGGTATGTTACAAAATTGCTCCTATTATCAAACTTAATTTTTAGACAAATTAAGTTCATCATATTTCATTTTTTTTTAAAGAAGCCAGTTTTTTATTAAAACTGTCTACCAAGACACCCACAAGGTGGCATTCTATTTAGTACTATAAAAGAAAAAGGACATAAACAAATTTCTTGTTCTCTTTACTCAGAGATGTACTTGTAACAACAAAGCACTCTTCTCATCTGGAAGACACTTTGCATACAGCAGACTACTTAATTTCAACCCAACCACGTAGTGCACCACACATACACACACACACACACTCACACTACATCTAAGCACATAAAAAATTTTTCTTTAATTTTTTAAGCTATCCATTTACACTTAAAATAAATTTTTTTAATGTGTAGATGGTGTAATGGATAGCAGCTCAGAATGATAAATCAAAGAGCTGAGTTCAAATTCCAGTTGGATTTGTTATATTTAGTTACATGCAATTACTCTTGGGAAAGGTTATGAATCCATCCCCTCCCCAGCTACGGATTAAATAGGACTTGTATCTTGAAAAACATTGTTATTTTCAAAAAAATTATTAATGGAATGTTTACTTACAAAAGAATTATTGTTACAATCAAAGATTTGTTTTGTCTTTAAGTAAGCAACAAAGGGTTGAAAATCAATCAACAATGTCTTCTTTTGTGAACAAGGAGATAAAAACTCAAGAGAAGGAGTTGAATATTACTGCCTTCATGACATATTATTATTCTCATTCTAAGATCCTGAACCTGTAGAACAAATCTGGATGCCTCCTTATGTTATTCTTAATCACAAATTTCAAAGGAAATGTAGTTTATTTGTTGGTAAAATATAAAAAACACATGAAAGACGCACTGTGTTTGTATATCATGTTCACTATAAAGCACAACAAAACTTTATTTAATAAAATGTAACAAACTGTTCATAGTAGAAATTTGTGCATATTTAATTAACTTGACAAATTTGGAAGAAATTTCTTCTTTCTTGACAGCCAGGAATGCTGATGTGCAGTGTCTCTTTTTCTGCTCCAGTAGTAGTCTGCCATCATTCTGATGTGCCAATGCCCTTGGTACCTTTCCTCTGTTAACTTGATGTCTTGGCCAGTGGCAATTCTACAGGGATGGCAGAAGGGGGCCAAGGCCCTCCCAGAATTTTCGGCTGGCCCCTCGGTTGCCCCCCACCACTTTTATAAACTTCAAAACTTCATGAAACTTATCAGTCTCTGATTTTGATAAGATTTGATTTTCAGTACTTTTCCCTCTGCGTTTTCTTGTTCATTTACCTTTTTAAGGACACATACAGAGACCAGTTTGGAAAAAAAAAAAAATTAAAAAACAGATAGACATAAACAAACATGCTGTTAGGGAGAGAAAGAGACTTAATAGTCAGACTTTCATATCTGAAGGAAGATGTTAATTAGAAATAATGTCCCCAACTTGATATGTAGTTACATAGACAATCAGTGATTTATAGCCAAGTAAAATAATTGTTCAGTAATTATGCTACTTGACTTTACCCTCCACTCCTCAGAAAAATCTTGGATCCTTAGTGGCCTCCCCACTCTGCAAGTTCCACAATCACCACTGCTCCTGGTTGAATCACTCACCATATTCATCGTTAGCATCCCTATAAGTTTTGGGGGAATCTTTCTGGGTGGCAGTGAAGAAAATGAACTTTGATGCTTATGTTAGCACTAAGGTTTTGAAAGCATTCTCACATGTTTGCAACAAGATCCGTGTAGTTATCAGATTTGTGATTACCCAAAAAGTTTTTAACAACCACTACAAATGAATTTTAAGCCTTTGATTCATTTAAAGTCATACTACTTACAAAGTTTCATCTAGAATAAGTTTCCTGATGTCTGGACTGTTGAAAACTCCTGCTTTAAGCTTTTCAATGCTCAAACTTCGAAACACTTCACAGATTATACTTGAAACAATGATTGTCCTTATCAAGAGCTTTTACAAACTGTTTCCTCAATCCCAATTTCATGTGGAGATTGGGAAATGATTTTTTTTTCTCTGGGTATGAGTGCAGCACATGCAACATTTTTATCTCCCACTGTCAAAGCCTCTCAAATAGGCAACTCAGTTCTTTGGCAGTGTTGATCCTTGGCACAACTGTCCCATAAACATAGAAAACAGGGAAAATTTTCTGTAGCTGAACTGATTCACTATTTCTTACCATTTCTTGTTACAAAATGAGTCATTCAACAATGAGTTATTCAATTCCCAAAACAGGCATATGTGGGAAAAATGCCAAAATGTCTTGTGATAAAAAAAAAGCCTGATGTGGAGGGGGGAAATGGATGTGATTTTTGTATTCAGTGTACTAAAATTAGCTGAGAAGGATGCTTTTTTATCAAATAACCAAATTTTGTGTTGATTAATGTAATGCATTTGTTTATGTGTTTGGGAACTTAGCTGTTTTCTGACATGCATACGGTGATATTATTCTTCTTTGAAATTGTGTTTCTCCCTCTCAAGCTTAATTTTATATATAGTGTTCTTTGTAATGGAAAAGAAAGATTTTCATTTTTTATAATGTGCATGGATATATTCATCTTTTCCTTGTTTAATCAATCTTGTTATTGGCCTAAAATTTCATATTTTTGATACACAATTCACTAACCCAGGATAACCCATAGCAAGTTTGTTTTTTTTTGCAATAAACTTTTTTTAATTCTCTACCTGTCTTCTGAGTCATGCATGCTGCTAGTTTTCTTTCCTCATTTTTTTTTTTGCAATATTATTAGCTGAACATATTACAGATTTACAAATTTCTAAATGAAGCAACAAAATAATTTATTCTAATATTAAGAAAAAATTCACACCATTCAAGTGGTTTATCTAATTCAGGATTATATTAAAAAACAATGTATGAAGCATTTGCATTAATAAAAGTTTCATGGTAATTAACTGAACATTAGATGCTCAGAATAGACCTATTCAGAGCGTGTGATAATCATTTACTGTGAAATTTTTATAATGTGAATCCTTGACAGATTTTTCTTTTTTAATAAGATCAAAATATATATCACTATATGTGGCTCTATCTAAAGGATATTGAAAACTCAACATTAGCTTGTGTTTGTCCAAATTGTATTTCAAGTGAATGTTTAAAAATATATATATATATATATATAATTTTTGCTGTCTAGGCAATCAAGGCATTGTAGTAGATACTGAGTAGATAGGTGTGATTGCCTTTAGGATCCTGCCGAATGACACACATTTTCCTAACATAATTTTTCATAAATATTCAACCTGATAGAGATATATATAAATATATTGTTTAATTAAAAACAGACTATCTACTCAAATATGAATATCAATTAAAAATAATGTTCAAACAAATTTAAATATGTTGGTTGTTAATTCCATTTCGTTAATCTCCGGAACTTGTTTACATTACTATACATTTCAGAGTAGAGATGATTATGTACAAGAAATGGAATATTTATATATATATATATATATATATATATATATATATATTGTATAGCATACAAATTATAAACAAAATGAAAATATACTAAAAAATTAGTAAATACTAATATATCTACAACATATCCTAGCAAAAAAATTAAGTTAATCATATACTACTCTAAATCTAATATATCCAACTCAATTATTCGCAATGATTCTTCTCCCCCGGTTAGCGATTTGCAAAAAAAACAATGTAGTTTACAAATTCAAGTGCCTTTTGGGAGATTGTATCTCCAACAGATTAAATAATATTTATGTTGGTCACACCACAAACTCACTTTCATGATGCTTGACACTACATTTGAATAATTTTAAAATGTTTAGGCATTTAAAACAACATGCCTGGCCACATACACAATTCCGGAAAACCCTAGTTGAAAACACAACTAAACTTAAACATGAAAACAATAAACAAAAACTAAAAATTCTCGAAGCTATATACGTAAAACAGTTGAAACATAACCTGAACAAGATAAACTATGAAATCTCCACAAATATCCTTAAATTCTTGTAATTCATAACAGAAGGGTTATTCCAATGGCTTCTCATACTTAATATTTCTTGTTTTCACTCTGACTTGGTTATGTGTGATGTTACAAGCTCTGATGTGACATTCAATTCCAGCGTCTTATAAGCATGAGTGTGTTGTTACTTGGAAATCTTCCATGTAAACAAAAACAGTTTGTCATTATCATTTGTCTGCAATTATAATATATAATGTAATTTGGCATCTTTTAAAATGGCTTATGTAAGCTGAAAGCTTAGACTGAATTATTAAAAAATTATGTATCAATATTGTAATGTTCTTTCTTCATTTAATGATAATGCTATTAAGCTTATCAGAGAATATGAAAAAAGTTTGCACAAAATAAATAGACAAAATTTGTCTATATTATTTAATGAAACATGCATTAATATATATATATATATATATATATTCATCACTCAATAAATCCTGGGCTTAACTAATAAAACTTTTAGGCAAAATTCGACTTTATTCATCAACATAGTCTTCTTCTAGAGTGATACACTGATTTCAATGCTTCTCTAACAATGTCTTTTTTGTAGAACAATTTGTCTTTGGCCTCAAAATACGCTTCAGTTTCTAATATCACTTCTTAATTGGAGCCTAATATGTTTCCCTGTATCATTCTTTTGAGGTTTGCAAATAACCAGTAGTTGCTGGAGGCCAGATCTGAAGAATAGGTTGGATGTGGAAACAATTTGAAGTGCAATTCAGGTAGTTTTGTCATCGTTGCAATTGACTTATGACACTGTGCATTGTCTTGGTAAAAGATCACTTTTCCTTCTTCATTTGTGGATGTTTTTTGGCAATTTCTTCCTTCAAACATATCAATAATGCTATATAATATTCATGATTGATGGTTCTTCCTTTCTCAAGATAATTGATGAACAAAATACCTTGTGCATCTTAAAATACGAAGACCAAAACCTTGTCTGCTGAAGTTTGCATCTTTGGTCACTTTGGATGGCTTTCATCTGCTTTCACCTGCTGCTGTCCACTCGGCTGACTGCCAATTTGACTCCAGAGTGAAGTGGCGGGACCATGTTTCATACATTGTCACATACTTACACAAAAACTCTTTCTTTTGTGTTGAAATAGTTGCAAACACTGCTCTGAATTATCGATACATTTTTTGATCGACTGTGAGCAAATGCAGCACCCACTTTGAATACAGCTTTCTCATTGACAAATGTTCATGCTAAATGATGAATACACTGCCTTCTGATATGTTCAATTTCTCTGCTATCTCATGCAACTTCAATTTACAATCAGCCAAAATTATTTTTTCACTTGAATAACTGTAATTTGTAAACTAATAATCCGATTGTGCCCAAATTTTGTCACATGCCATTTGAAGGTTATTACTTGATAAAAAAACATATTAATTTTTTATTAGTGGTGCCATCTTTATGTCAGGTCCAGGACTTATTGAGTGATACGTTATACAGGCTGTTTCAAAAATGGATGGCATAACTTCAGGACTGAGTTCCCTATATCTAAATAATGAAAAACCTCCCCATGGACATATGTACGGAAATGCTTGGTTTCTGAGTTATCTGCTATTCAAACAGGTGCTAACCAGAATACCTTTATTTTCCACAGGTGGCACCTAACTCACTAAGCAGCAGACAAGACAAACTTTTTTGCTGCCAACCGGACATGGCTTCCTTCTTGTTTCTTGAGTGTGAAGTGTTGCTAGACGACAGTTAGTAGTGCATGTTGTTTGGACATATACTCAAATCAGGAGAAGTCAGATGTGCACTTTGTGTATGATTGGCTGATGGTAACACTGTACAAGTTCATCATCTCTACCAGGAAAGGTTCCCACACCAACAATGTCTCGATAGGAAAATCTTTGTGAATATCCATTGCCACTTCTGTGAACATGGGACCTTCAGACCTCATGCTGGAGGCAGAGGATGACCAAGGCCTACAATGCCTGAGGAAGAAGAGCAGATACTAGATATTGTGTATGATACTCCTGAAATCAGCACATGATAGTTGACACGGCAAGTGCCTATTCCCTATTCGAATGTCTTGAGAGTATTGAGAGAACAACAGTTGTACCCATGTCATCTACAGCATGTACAGACATTGTCACCAGAAGGTTACTCTGTACATGTTGCGTTTTATATATTATTGCGTTATATATATTAGCAACTTTTTATATACCCCTATACATAAAGTTAATGTATGCTTGTGTACACTTAACTCCCAAAATGAGGTGGTATATTTTCTTTTCATACGTCTTAACAAACACTACACATATATATCCATACATATAGGCATACCTCATTCGAATTATTGATACTAACCTGTACACATATGGGTAGAATGATCAGTACATGAAGGTATAATCAGTTCAAGAATGCACAACTGACTGCATCCAAGATTAACATAACCCACATATAATCAGGTGTTCATGATGGAAAAATGTATACATAATTGGGTCAATTCTTATACATGAAATAATCTAGGTCCGGAATTCTAAACGAATGCAGCTGTAATTCTGTGGATGCCTGCCTGGTGGAGGGAAAATACAAATCCACTCAGGTGATTTATGAAGCCCGCATTTCTCCATCTAACAAAAAAAACGACTTCCGGACCTATATCAGTATGTCCGCCGGTCCTTTCAAACAAAGACTGTATAACCACAGGTACTCCTTTTCAAACCCCAGTCAGAGGTAAATTTAGAATTTAAATCCCCGTTGACTAGATGTTAAAATATAAATTAAAAGGATTCAATTTAAGTTTTAATCTTAATTTTACCCTAACGTTAAACTTAAAAAGTATTTTAACCCCCCTACCTTCCTATCCTAAGTTCCTTTAATTGCCTATCTTTAGAAAATATGGATTATTTTACTAAACCCTTTTTCCTTGGTTAACACATATATGTATATATATATATATTTTTTTTTCTAATATTTTTTCTCTAATATTTCTTCTCTAATAATTTTTTTCTCTAATAATTTTTAAACTGATAACTTCCTGTAATTGGCATTTAGCTTGCTTCTACCTAAAAGGTTTAATCAAATAAACTTTTTTTTTTAATTTTTAAAATCTTATATTGAAACCCATTCCTTCTCGCCTAAATACACCTCTTCAAACAGCCCAAAATCTTAACCTTAAAAAAGTAATTTAACTCATTTAGTTGTCTATCTTTATAAAATATGAACTCCTATTCCTCCCCTTCCTAAATATACCGTTTCAACACCCTGTAACCCCGCAACTACCAGCTCTGTCGTATTCTACTTTATGACCGTTATTAACCAAAAACCTCTCCACACTTTAGCCCAGAGCCTTTGCCATTTTGAAAAAAATAATGTCGCTGACGTGACGTAGAATCTCTATTAGAGATCCTATGTTGAAATGTACATCTGACACCTTTGAATTCTGAAAATTTTCTCTAATTTATATATATATATATATATATATATATATATATATATATTTATATATGGATGTGTATAAATGTATGCGCGAAGCTGCTCCTTATAGAATTGCGAGTGTCTGAACACAATAACTGTATGTGGATATAAAGAGATAAATGTACGTATGAAGAACACATTTATAAGCATATATACGTATGGATGTGAGGATGAATGGAAGTATGAAAATATATGCGTATTTTGGGAGTATGTGTGAGAATTACTAGCATAATTATATATATATATATATATATATATATATATATATATATATAACACTATTTGTACGCACGGAAATCCCGTCTTTATGAAATATATATATATGTGAGTATATGAACGCAAGATCCGTATGTAGACACGAAAAAGTGTAGGTCAGTAAGTATGTATAAGCATAAACAAAGTCACATTTGTATACATATGTGGGGATGTATGCATATGTGTATATGGATATAAGTTAGTGTACATGTGTTAATTTATGGGGTTACACATACACACATATCCATGGAATTTAGAAGTTTCTTTAGCGGTCAACATCTTCACAACTAGTCTGAATACCCCCAGCTGCTCTGATGCCAATGAATAAGTCCTGACTCTCTTTTCCTTTTTCTCTTTTTTTCCTTCTTCTTATTTTTATTTTTTATCTTTCTCTTCAGTTAAAGAAAATGCTTACTCTGGCAAAATTTTTTGTACCAAATGGAAGGAATATTATGTGGTCTGATGAAATGAGCTAATTAAGCTCATTGAAATGAATTATAATTTATAACCAATTTAAATGACGTGTTGAGTTTTCCTTTTTATATATATTTATATATATATATATATATATATATATTGGGTTTTCCTTTATATATATATATATATATATATATATATATATATATATATACATTACTGGCCATAATTATTAGACCACCCTAGTTTTTTTTAAAAGAAATGATGTATTTCATACTATTTGTAGTATTTATTTCCAAATGAAAATAGAATGGTTCTTTTGTTATTATTACTTTGCAAAATTTTACAAGGCATGGAAGCAAAGATGAATTCATCTGAATCGCCCTAAATTTTCTTCATTCTTTCATTGATGAAACTGCACTATAGGTAATTATTAAATGTTTATAAATTCATTTGGTGCACATGTTATTGTGCAATATTAACAAAAGAACCATTCTATTTTCATTTACAATTATTCACTTGGTAATAAATTCTAAAAAATATGAAATACATCATTTTTTAAAACACTGTAGTGTCCTAATAATTATGGTCGGTAGTGTATATATGTAGATATATATAAGTGGACACTAAGGTCAACACCGAGTGGCAACAGTCTGTTCCACGCTTTAATGCAATCTTCAGGCCATAACATATTGCAGATTTACATAGACTGAAAACTGACTTCAATGTAAATCTGCAATATGCTATAGCCTGAAGATTGCATTCAAGCATGAAGCAGGCTGTTGCCACTCAGTGTTGACTTTAGTGTCCAATTTTATATTTACATACATGCTATTCCTGATATTGAAAAATGTTACCCATAAATATAACATACTTTAAAACTATATTTTTTATCATGGGTGTGTTCCCTGTGCCTTTTCTATAAATATTTTTGATGATAATTATTCTGATAAGCTTTTCTCTTTGATACCTTTACTTTCCTAATTGAAGTGCAGTAAAAGATTGGCAGATAGGTCTCATCATTTTACAGCTGAAATGGCAAGATGTTCCTATAAATTCTATGCTAACAGTTTCCTCTCACTTTTCTTGCTCGTGGAACTCTTCCGGCCACTTGCTTTCCAGTTAACTATGATCGTCAAAAATTTCAATGCAATGTCAGTTGTTATCTTTTGTCTTCTTGATTCTTGTTCCTTTATTGTTCTCTCTCCTTAATAATGTTTTTGTTTTTCTTGTGTTCTTTCACAATCAATAACTTGCTTGCATCTTAGTGGCTTTATTCCTTGGCATGACTTGATTAAATGTATGTATTTATGTATAAGAAATAGTATAAAATGGTAAAAAGCAAAAGAAATTATAATCTACTCTTATAATCGAAATAGAAGTTTTCATTTTTAGGAAAATTAGCATCATCAATCTATCTAAACTTATTTATAAATGGAACTTTGTCCCTGTGTGTGTGTGTGTGTGTGTGTGTGTGTGTGTGTGTGTGTGTGTGTGTGTGTCCGTTACTTATAGACTCTGAAACAGCTGAACCGATTTTCTTGAAAATTTGCACAGTTGTACTATAAGTGTCTGTGGGTGTTCTTAGCTAGGTTTTGTGTCGAGGTACCCCCGATAAATATTGAAAATCGATAATGGAAAAAATTGGGTTATAGAAGGAATGGTCCGATTTTAATCAAATTTGATACACTCATATATAAAAAAGGCAAGATGTTTGTGTGTGTGTCTGTTTATCTGCCTGTATGTCTGTATTTTTTTCAGCCCTTTTATTATAGTTTTTGCTTCGTGTTTGGCTCTAAGTAAGTATAATTGTAGTTCTTAGTCTCAGCCATGATACCATTTACTCAGAGGACTTATTTAGCCTTCAAAATTCAGTTGACAACGAAAAAAACTTATTTGATATCGATACCAGGAAATCAAAATTTAACTTACATCCATTCATTTTTCTTTCAGTCTACAGTTTTGCTTTAACTGGAAACAATTATTGCTTTTTAGTCTTTTGTGCCAACGTCCAAAGCTCCAGGACCACGGATTAGTTTTAAAGCTTTCATTACGCACGAGCAACGCCGGGATATACTGCTAGTATAATTATAATCAGAAGTTTTAGTTTCATAAAAAATCATCATCATCACCATCATTATGAAGCTAAAAAACTCATTTTATGGACAATTCATTATTTGATGGAAATATGGAAATTTTAATTTGTTCTGTGGAAGGCAGTATCATAATTTTGGTTTTCTTTTGAAAAAGAGACGTGAAGATGAATACAAATCGAGTGTTTAGCATAATTAAAACAGGGAAAAAAAGGATAAATTCTATTATAATGTGTGAAAAAACGAATGAAAAACATAATCATTATTATAAGCAATTGAAAAGCAGGACTTAAATCATCATCATCATCATAGTCAAAATAAAAAACCTTGTGTTAAAACAACATCATTATCATCATCAGAATAAAGAAACAATTTAAAGGAAAACAATTATCCTTGTAATCAGAATAACATTGCAGTTTGGAAGAAAATAATCATTATAAATAGAATCAAAGCAAATGAAAAATCATCATCATCATTATAATTGGAATAAATGCAGCAATTTTAAAGAAAATAATCATCATTATAATCAAAATCAAAGTAGAAGCTTAATGGAAAATCATCATCATCATTAAAATTTAGAATAAAATCTAATAATTTTAAAGAAAATAGCAATCATTATAATTATAAACAAAGCCACAGTTTAAAGAAAATCATCATCATCATTATAATCAGAAACAAATACATTTAAAGAAAATCATCATCATCATCATTATAATCAAAACCATAGTTTGAAGAAAATCATTATTGTCAATATAATCAGAAACAAAACCACTTTAAAGAAAACCACCATCATTCTCATCAGAATAAAAGCCAAATTTTTAAAAAAATCATCATCATCATCAATATGACTAAAACACAGAAATTAACCACACATAAGAAATTATTATTTTCATAACAAATTACCATTTTACAGTGTTGATGTGCATTGTGGTGCATTCGATATCGGCTCGGAACGAAAAATTGGGGAGCCTAGTTCGAATTCCAGCTGAATTCATTGCATTCATATATGCATAAATACCCTTGGGAAAGGTATTAATCCATCTATTCCTACCAGTTATGGGTTAAATAACAGGACAGATTGGGTTCTATAGCCTTGGTCGGCAACCAGTCTACTGCAGAAAGCAATGGCAACCTACTGCGGGATAATCTTCTGCCCAGTCAGTCATGTCTCTTTCGAGACATGATTGCCCAAGCATGTATCACGTATGGCACTTAACTGACTGACTGAATCTCTAAAATATCTTGAAATTTTTAATCAAATATTAATTTTGTTTCATTTGTATTTTATACATAAAAAATGTTTGCACTGACTAAGCAATCAAAACGTTTCATTATAGTTTAAGAGCATTTAATCAGCAAATAGGAAATTCATTATCCATGGCTTACGAGATCAGAACTGAGAAAAACTGTATTAATGATCTAGCATATATTAAATATTAATTCTTCTGGTTAAATATTTAAATAGATGAAGAAAAGCTGAACTGTTTATGAATTCCGAAGTCCTTATTTCGTATTTTGTGATTATGTAATGTCAATTCCCATCTCTAATCCACTTGACTCCAGTCATTCCCTCATCCTTTCTACATCACCCTGTCTATCTTGTTCTTTTTCTTTCTCTCTCTATCTTCACAACTGTCATCAGATCTGTACTCCCATCCTTCTCTTGCCCTTTCTCAGACACCCCCTGTAACTGGTTTGTCTTTCTTTTCTCTCTCCTCCTGCTTAAACTTTTACTCTCTTACTATTATTTAATATATTTGTTGAACAATAGCAGCTCAGACACAAGGCCTTCTTTATGATGTGCTCAATAAAAAAAATGAAGTATCACTGGTCTAGATAACAGCTTCTTTTCTCACACTTCCCGCCTGTGGAATTCCCTTCCTCATACTTGTTTCCCCGACAGCTACAATCTCCAGGAGTTTAAATGTAAGGTCAATAGACGCCTCCTAACACACTAACTCACACCCATTCTCTCAAACACTCTTCCTGTGTACCTCCTTACTCGTCTATCACCCTCCTTCTGACATTTCCTATATCCAGTCGCTTTCTCAGCACCTTCCCCTATGTAATCCCCTGCGCTATAGTGGTAGTGGAATGCCTTGCTTGGGGTGAAATGATTAAAAAAAAAAAAAAATAAAATATTTACTTGACAATATTAACTGTGCTATAAGGATTATAAAGAATGATTATTATCAGTTGAGCCAGGACATCTAACTCATTCACACCTGTCTTGAGTATTTTTTACTTATGATATATTATAGTGACATTTATATAGCTTAAAGTAAACTTATTGAAAATTCTTTAAATAAACTAGAATAGCTATTTTTGTCAATAAAAATATTCTTAAAGAAATACCACAATTTTACTGTTTATGACAAACAAAATTAGTACATTAGTACATATTTCAACACAAACATAGTAAAAAACAATTTTTTAACCAGCATTATAACAATAAAATGATCAAAATAAAAATGAAGTTGTCATATTGATATCATTTCAGTTTAGGAAACTATTTAGAAGTTATAACATCTAGAAAATTAAAATCATTGCTTTAAACTTGAGGGGCCCTAATGCAGCCTACACTAGCCTAAAGAATAACCTGGCTCTGCATGCATGACTTTTATATGAAGTCTAGGTCTTTATGTTTAAAGTTTATTTTTATTTACTCTGAAAAACAAGCATTGGCAAATTTAATTTTTACATACACTATTAGAATAAACTATTAAAATAACCATTAATATAATTATCTCCCTTTTGGTATTTATCCAAAAAGTTTTTTTAAAATTTGAATGACACCATTATTAATTGGTGATTAGCATTGGTGATATAGCATAATGACATTGTATAGATATATTTTGCCTATATTTATATAGCTCAAAGTAACTTATTACATATTTTTTAACTAAACTAGAATAGCTATCTTTCCCCAATAAAAATATTCTTCAAAAAATAGTACTATTTTATTATTTATTATAAACAAAATTATCACATATTTTAACACAACTGTAATAAAAAGGATTTTTTTTTTCCAGCATTATAACAGTAAAACAATCAAGATAAATTAGTTTGTCATATTGATACCATTTCAGTTTAGGAAACTATTTAGAAGTTATAACATCTAGAAAATCAAGATCTTTGATTTATCATAATGTCTAAGACTTTAACAATTTGAATTAAAATCAAACATGTTATTTACTTGAAACACAAGTACATAAGCTAAAACAATTTTCTTTTTTCTTTGCTTCCTACATGTTGGGGCGCTCTCCACCTTTCCATGAAAATGGACTCTTCGAATCACTATATAAAATAGTAGTGCTTATACCTCGAGGAAGGAAGTCGAGTGAGCGAGTCAGTCGGGTATTTCCGGTATTGCACCGGAAGTGTTCTACTAGCCAATCTATCATGTCTCTACGACAATACTGTATACTAATTACCTTGTTCTGTATTCTACTAATCCTCACCTCTTGTAAATACTTCTCTTTCCTGTCAATACACCTACTTTTATACTATTACGTTGTTTTGTATTATTTCACATAATTCTGTTACCCGACGTAACACTACAAAGTCAAATAAATATGAGTTTGACATATTGATATCATTTCAGTTTATGAAACTAAAAGTTATAGCATTTTGTTGCAGATATGAATTAGTCCACAACAAAGATAAAGACAAAAAAGTTGTTTAAATATTAAAATATAAAATATTTAAATTTATTTTAGCAGGTTTGCGTGTTAAATTTTTTATATTTGTCAGGATAGAGTGGTTTCCTTGTAACTGTTTTCCAAGATGAAAAGAAATAAAAAATAAATGTAATATCTTTGTGTCTATGTATGTGTTGTGGAGTAGTTTTTGCACTGAAGCTTATAATCGTGCTATGTCAGTTGCTAATTGACTTAACGCACCCAAAATGTTAGGAACTTGGTAATCTTCCACTGAAAGCTGACTCCTTAGTATTCGGCTAACTGTCGACTAATATCAACTGCCTAGTAGTTCTACTGAACTCCAATAGAACTCCTATGAACTTCTTAAGAACTCCTAAGAACTTCTCCCGTTAACTTCCTGTTAAGTCTTATTAATATAGGAGGGAGAGTCCATTATCTGAGGAATAGATGTGTTTCCCCATAACAGTATGAGAAGGTGGAGGAGAAAAGTGTAAGTGTCTTATAGATTGGTGAGGAAGACATGTGAAAGTCTGAGGGAATTTTGTTTAAGTCAAGCATCAGGACATGTTGTCATCTGTTGCCCTGGTTTGTCTGTATGGAAACTTTGCTTAAATACTCTTTAAAGGGATCATGAAGCATGTTTTTATTGTTGATAGGAATGTGACCTGTTGGTTGAAGAATGCTAAATATTTATTTTCAAAATATTAATTATTTAACCAAAACAATGTGCAATCCTTCAACTCAGAAACCATTTCTTGTCATTTGCTGTTTGACTGTCTTATTTTCATCTTCACTACACAATCTACAAAAGTAAAATAATTACTTTATAAAATCTTGAGGGGGCCCTAATCTGTAGCCTAAAAAATAATCTGGTTCTGACTATAGGGTACTATAAAGAGTGATTATTCTTTAAGGATTTTATATTAGATTCATTCTCTATCATAGATGTGTGTTGTGGTGCAGTGGATATCAGCTTGGAACAAGAAATCAGAGAGCTGAGTTCAAATTCCAGTTGCATTCCTTGCATTCACTTACGCATAAATACCCTTGGAAAAGGTATTAATCTATCTTTTCCCTCCAGTTATGGGTTAAATAATAGGACAGATTGGGTTCTATAGCCTTGGCTGGCAACCAGTCTACTGCAGAAGTAGTCGCAACCTGCTGTGTGATAATCTTCTGCTCAATCAGTCGTGTCTCTTTCAAGACATGATCACCCAAGCATGTATCATGTATGGCACTTAACTAACTGACTCTATCATTTCTCTTTCTGGTTCTTTTTTATTTTTGATAATTTATTCCTTTTCTGAAAAAAATCTTGTTTCATTTTATTCTTTCTATATTAATGACTTCTCTCCTTGCTTTCACTCGTTTGTCTGAAATTATGACTTACATTAATATTTTCTAACAGAAGTCTTTATACAAAAGTTATCTCACTGACCAAATCAAGGATCAAGAAATTGATATACTTCATTGCACACACACATATGGCACAAACTTATGAAGCCATATAAATAAGACCAGCTAACTCACTGGTAAAAAAATAACAATATTTGAAGCTTGTAGCAGAGGTGCTACAATTTGTAATCAATATGTTTATTATAATTGACAGGGCTGGTGCATACTATTCCAGAAAACCCCAACCGACAAGTCTGATTGGGAGACCTGAGCAGTGCTTTGTGATCCTTGCTATCTTATCAACATTTACCTTTTTCAACCTGCATTTATAAACATTAAAAATTAAACTGAGCACAACTGACTATTAAAGGATGAGAAATTTTCATGGATTTTGACACCATTTGGGGTCATTTTTTTTTTTGTCCAAATGTATGAATTTGTTTTGCTCATGTTGAATCTTGAAAAAAAAACTATATAAAATTCACTATTTTTTTATACATAATGTTGAATGTGTTAAAATTCTTTAACTTTTCAATGAGAAAATCTCAAGTTGATATAAAAAATTACCACAAAACATTGTTAATTTAAGATGGAATCATCTATATGGCATGTCTCTAATTTTTATTTAGATACATTGTATTCATTTTCAATTTTTCTAGTTGAATTGTTCAACTATATTGTAGTTGATCCATTATTGTACATAATTAGGTTGCAATAAAATTTGTATTTTGTATGAATACTACCCTATGAAAATTAAGATGTAGTAGAGTGTGTGTTTGTGTGTGTGTGTGTGGGGGGGGCTGTATCATAGATTAGGTGGGGCACAGAACCTTTTTACTGGGCATGGTTCCCACCATTTATTACTATATTTAGTCTGGGTGTATATTGGCTGGGTGTATATTGGCTGGGTGTATATTGGCTGGGTGTATATTGGCCTTGTGTAATGATTAAAAGAAAAGGCACAGTGTTAATAAGTACAAAATAAATCTTCTTATACACAATGCTCTCTATTATAACGACCATTGTGTATTTATTTGTGCATATATATATATATATATATATATATATATATAAATTAAAAAAGGATTAATTCAATTATGTTGGATGATCATTTCGATATGAAAATCCCCATGGGGGATAACACATCACCTCAGCAACAGAAACTGGAGAAAAATCAGTATAATTTTCCTTTTTAAATAGATTTGCAAAGAAATTAAAAAAGAAAAGAAAAAAAGAAAAGAAAAAGAAAAAAGAAAAAGATAAAACAAAATAAAATCAAATAAACAAGAAAAGAAAAAAATTGACATCGTCAGGGTTTGCAAAAAAGGAAAGAGAATTGTAACTTATATTTGCTCTGTAATATTTTATTACATGGAGCTCTCTTCCTGTATCATTTTTTAATATTAAAATAAAATTTTTAATATTAATTAGGATCGGGTTTTTGGAATTTACCTTCCTGCTTTTTCTGCTTGGATTAAAGTATCTGAATAAATATATATATATATATATATATATATATATACTTCCCTCCTGTCACACTCATGGAGAGAGAAACTATGGTGAAGCACATATACATATCCAGAAATCTGTTTCTGATTGATTTGCAGCCTTATATCCTGATTATGAAAGATTTATGATTAGTTGGTCAAAATATGGCTTTGTGATCTGACAATTCTGAATATAAATCCATTTTAGAGACTGTGAAATTTTGGTCTCTTTGTCATTATTTATTTTTATTTATTCATTTATTTTTCTATCACTACAGAAGTTTTAAGGAAAATGTAAACGAAACAGACACTTATACTTAGAATCATATAGAGCAAGACTGAATTTCTGGGAACAGTGAGGAAAGATGGCTTGGAAATTTTGACATTCACAAGACAATAGGACATATTGAAGGCAAGGTAACAGAAGGAAACAATAATTTATTTAATAATCTTGTATAAATAGATGGAAGAAAAGTGAGTAGGAGAGTTAGTAAAAAGACAAATATTGATAAGGATAGGAAGTCGTGAATTTGTTTGAATTTGAGTTTTTTTTAATGTCATATCAAACCTCTAGGATATTTACTGCCAAAAAGGTTGGGTTTTAAGGTATTTTTCTTAATGCTCGGTTATAGTGAGAATGTTGATTTAGTCAGATTTTAATTAAATTTTTTTGTTTTTATTTTTCTTTATTTCAGAAAACTGAAAATGTCTTCTAGTTTGTATTAAAAAATGTTTTGCTGAGAATTTTTTTTCCTTCAAAAATGTGTTATATGGTAATAATTTTTTCTTCAAAAATGTATTGTTGGTAATATTTTTCTATTAAACATATATTTTTATACTTTCATAGTGTTTTGACTCCAATTTAGGGAGTTAATTATTTACCATAGCTGGGACCCTAACAGGTGCTACCACTCCGGGTCAGGGTGAACCTGAGAACAACAGTAATTAAGAGTTGGTTCCATGCTCCTCACAACTTTCCAATCAGAGGCCTCACTACCGGATGCAGTTTACCGTCATGCCCAGGACTAGGAAGTTGTGAAAAGCCATGACACCCGCATCTTGAAGGGAAACAAAACAAAGAAAATGAATTAACATAACCCATAGATTATATCAATTCCTAATATTTTGGGTGATATGAGAAAAGTGGATTATCCTTTAATCCCCTAAGAAAGCTGGTTATAACTGCCTTGTTTTTAGCATGCCTGAAATTTTGTCATTAAGTCTATCACTTCCGTTTATCCTAAAACTGAAAGAAAGTGTGATTTTTTAGTTTTCTTACTATATCAATGGTTTCGATAGATTAAATAAATAAACAAAAGATATAGGCATACATATTGGGACATATTCTGGCAGACAAAGAAAGAGACGAAAATAATTAATAGCAGTAAAAGCAAGTTTTAATTTTGTGTTAAAATTAAAAGTATAAAAAAAATATAAAAACTGAGTGACTACTAAACAGAAACTTTATTCAAAGTTTGCAGGTGTCGAAAATATTTGAAACCTTTCCTCGCGTAGCAGTTCACTCATATAAATTTATTAAAACTACAACGAATCTGTAGTGAAAAATGAGAATTTTGGAATTTTTATTTCTTTTTCCCTGAGCCCTTCGCCAAAAGAAAAATTCTCCAAATAAATAAAATAGCAATGATACCGGTAGTTCCCCCTATTGGTCGTTGTCCAAACTAAGGGCAACTAACTGTGTATGTAAATAGCCAGTCACTGTTGTTTGTCTTTTTAGTGGGTGGAAGTGCATCAACGCATCCACACTCACTTTGTACAATAGGGGGAATTTAATTGAAATTTTTTTTTTAGGGGTGACAATTTTTTGTCCCCGCCCCCCTTTTTTATTTTTTTTATTTTTTTATATGCAAAACTTTCTTCCTGTTTATTATATTTTCAGTTATGTGATTTTCTTTATTTTGTTTTTCTTTCTGGTGAAGAAAAGAGAACTGCAACGCAACAGAAAAAGATGTATGTGGGTCCAATCGCCAATACCACAAGAAACCAATGATTGATATTTTTCTTTCTGTTAGCGAGAAAAAAATATCTTAACGTGCACGTAAATTGTTTTATAAATTTCCAAAGGCTGTTTTTAATTAAAAGAAAAACGGAAACATATCACTGAACAACGGATTTTACTTTAGCCAAAAAATTATTTTTGGACCCTTACGAAAAAAAAAAACAAAAAAAAAAAAAAAACACACTAACTTTCTACTTTTTTTTTTTTTAATCACATTTTTACTTTAGTTATTTTGATTCTGTTTCTGTAATTAGTGTAATTTTTTCTGTTTTTCTTTTTTAAGTCTTAAATGAAAAAAAAAAAAGAACACCAAAAAAAAAAACTATTAAATATCGTAAAGACGGTTGACGCCAGTAATTTATAGAAGACATAAATCAACATATTAATGGTCGTTCACTTGTTAACAGCTCCTACAGAAAGTGTTCCGCATCTCTTGACAACCCCGACCGCAGCATTTTTATTCTCTTCTCCTACGCCAACATCATCTCCAGAACCTCCATTTTTGCTCTCCAGTGTCAATGGGGTTTCCTCTTCTTCAGCCTTTCTATCTCTTTCATCGCCACCCTCGTTACGGGTGGACGGCCTCAACTCTAACCACAGTGCTCAACCATCCACAAAAACCTTTTTTCCGACCGACCTGCCGTCATCACACATGGAGGCCCGATGTTCCCCGGGAGACTTACTCGGACCCCTGGGCCTCTTCGTCCAAGCACTTCTTGCCTTCCTTGCCTTTACTACCCTAATAGGTAAGTAAGTCTCTAAATGAAAATAATTTTTTAAATGTTTTAAATTTGATCACTTTCTTTTTAAATTATCAGTTATTGATGAAGAGTCGAAAGCTTCCCATGATTAGTCAACCCTACACACCCAAAGAAATTATGATCGCAAACTCCTGTGCGGCTATTTGTTAACAATAACATTTACATACATTTTACAATTACATTGCTAGTTGTTTGTTTTTTTTTTTATTCTTAAAGAAATCTTCTGATGATGCATTGTATCTTGTCACGATTATATTCCCCACCTTTTTTTTTTCAGAAATCCCCAAAATTTCTTAATTTTTAAATTGTTTTTTGGTAAAAATGTTATTTCGACTATAAGTCATAAATAAAATTCCATTTTTTTTCCATATGAGAACTCTTATTTTCTTTTAAAATTACTGTGAAAAAAGTTTAATTCATAACAAACTTTGCACAGTTGAGTAGACAGTCAAAATTTTTGACTCAAAAATCTAAAATGTCAAATTTATTTTTCTATTTACTTTTCTGTTTTTATTCAATATTTGGGTTCTTTTGTAAATGTATGACAAAGAACCTCCCCCCCCCCCAAAAAAAAACGGCCTTTTATTCACATGGAGCTTCAATTAAACAAAATTAAAAATTCATTAAATAAGTTAACCCCCCCCCCTTTCTTTTTTTTTTTTTTTTTATAAAATAAAAACTGGAAGTCTAAAACGATTATGTTGAGTTAAATGAATGGTGACTGGTAAGAAACTCATATTTTCCAAAATGCTCTTTTTCCAAAGTTTTCAAATATTTTTTTTTTTTTAAATCAAATATGCACAAAAAATTAGGTTAATACGTCTACGTCATAATTTGCAAGCCCCTTAAAGTTTTTTTTTCTCTTTTGAAATCTTGTCGATGAGAATAATTGTGATGAGTCAAAGGAAGCCTTGTATGAAAATTTCACTGAAAGAATTTAAAAAATGTCTCTTCGCATGGGTTAATTTCTATTTCTCATTTTGGGGGGATTAAATTAAAAATGAAAGTGATTCTTATTTTTATTTTTTAATTTTCATGGACCAGTATCGCCGGGATTCAAGTAACACATCTCTCTAAAAATTTTAAATATCCAGAACTTCATTAGCAACTGTTTTACTTTTTAGTTTGTTAACTTCGTAGTAGAATTCTTGCTTTTTGGAATTTACTTTGTCTTGTCAAGTTGAAACTAAGCCAAGAGCTATGGTTTTGAATTGGAAAATAATTTAACAAAACAAAAAATAAAAATAGCAAGTTTTTTTTTTTTTTTTAACAGAAAAAAACTGTTTTATGCTTAAATGTAAAAAAAATAATTTCCAAACTAATCATAATCGAGAATTTTTACGCCAAAAAAAGTTATGACATCTCCTGTTTGTCATCAATCGTTAAAAGACCAAAATTCTCCATATAGCTTTTCTTTTATCTTCGTGTAACTTCTAATATCGAAAAGATAAGATTGTTTTCTATTCTATTTAAAAATAATAAAAAAAGTTGGAATAGCTTTTAGTTTTTTTTATTTTTAAAAATGTTATTTTACATTTAGTTTTATGCATAAAATTTTAAGACTTTCATTGTCACGGATAGAAAAATGAAGTTTATTTTTTTTCTTTCGAACAATAAGTTAAGTATGTCAATTTTTCTAAAGTCAAAAACAAAAACTTAAAAATAGTAAAAACAATTTTAACTCTGACTTTGGCTACAATTCAGTTTTAATCTCAACAGAAGCGGAAAAATCTTTATCGCCAAAGATTTCATTAGGTTTGGTAATCGTTATTTTACTTAATTAACAAATAAAATTAATGAATACATGCAATTCGCCTCAAGGCGTTATTCTAAAAAATGTTATACTCGGTTATTGCTTCACCTCATATTGCGAATGTGATTTTTATTTTCACAAAATTTTTAAGACAACTTGGTTAAATGTTTTTCCTGCTTATTATCACTCCTGTTTTTAGGACCTAAATTTGGCATTCTGCAATTCCTTGTTACAACGTTTACTTTTAGTTTTAAATTTTATTTTTAAACACATTGGCTTTTTGTGTAAAAATGGTTGCATTTCTTGGTTTTTCGTTCTAGTGAAGAGAAATTCCTGGAATGTCTGTTTTGTGTTTTTTAAGTAAAAAAAAAAAAATCTCTTAATGTGGAACGATGAACAATAACATAACCCTTTTCTTTACAAATCCTTTCTTTTTGTCTGCGACGGATGAAGAAAATATTTTTTTAGAATTTTTATAAAATCTAAAACAAAGAAAAAGCCTAAGGAATCCTTACAAAGATCGATATTTAAAAATTTAAGTACTTTTAAATTAATTAAGCAAAGTTTTCCTGAATTCTGCCCCCCCCCCCCTTTAAAAAAAAAAACAAATCTTTGTCTTAAATTGTTGTAGAAAATATTTGGTTTAAACTTTATTTCGACGTTACTGTTTTTAGTGTTTTTAATTTTTTTTTTTAAATTTTTTTAGAAGTCCGCGCCTACATTTGACTTGTGCCACACAAGCAAAAATTCCGATAAGTTAAAAAATAGTGTGAATTGTAAATCGAGCATGTGTAGACTCTACACATAAGTCTCTAGACTGTAGAGACTTTTATTTTTAAAATAAGCAATTTTCTTTAAAAAAAAAATTGCTCGTAATCCTATTTCTCCAGACACGTGGAGTAGCGTAAGCAACAACACGCGCAAAATTTTGATTTCACCTTCTTCCTTCCTTGGTATCGAGTCTAATTTCTTTTCCCCAATTTCAAGCCATTGTTTGTAGACAATTCAAGAATAATTACGTAGTAAAGAAGAAAAACTGATCTCTCTTCTCTAGAGGAGGAAGGGAAGCAAAATACGTGTAGAAGATAAATTCATTTTTTTTACTGGCGGTAAGTTTTACACATTTTGTTACTTCACATTCACAGTTAGTTTCATTTTTGGCCGTTTTATCTTTATCTAATATTTGCTACCTTTCCTTTGTTTACGATACATTCCTCACACGGTGTTAAGTGTTGTGGTAATAGAAAAAAAAAAGTTCAAGTACACTACAGGAGTCTTCGGTTTGCGGGAGGGTGGATAAGAAAACCTTAGTGAGGTTTCGTATGATCAGAATTATTTTGGTCTAATTTTTTTTTTTACACTCTCCAAATTATCCTTACACTGGATTTTTTTTTTTTTGCTTAAATAGTGGACTGGTGATTTATTTTTAACCGCCTCATCATTATAACCAACTGCTTTCTTTGCAGACACGTGATTTCAACCTAAATACTTCCATGCTGTGGAAAGAAAGAAAAAAAGCAGCTTTTAGGTTTTAAATGACTCTGGTTTATCATATGTCCTATGTTGTGTTCACTCAAAAGCATTTTTTCTTTCTATCTTTGTGAATAGCTCAGTGTTAGCACAAAGAACTAATATTGAGACCAGACATTATCAAACGCAGTTAAAGATTTAACTAATTTTCTTTTTCAGACTGTCAAACAAAAATAAAATGCACCTCACTTTTTTAAATTCTTAAATTATATAGGCATCAACCCTACTGATGTTTACTTGCTTGAATATTCTTTATAATCACTTATAGTCTATATATTTTAATGGAACTGTGGATGTGCGTTGTAGCCTATGGATATCGGCTTCAGATAAGGAGAGAGCCGGGTTCGAATTCCAGCCGAGTTTCCATTTATGGGCAAATGTCCTGTATGAATCTATTTCTTCTCAGTCCAGTTTAGGTTAAATCGAAGTACAGACTAGGTCCTATAGCCTTGGTTGGTGACCAGTTTACCGCAGAAAAGAAACTGCAACCTACTGCCACTGATCGGCCAAACGTTTATCACGTATTGGTGATTGACTGACAGATTTGTAAAATATTGTTTTTACACTGTATGAGATACCTACCTAGCTCTTCCTTCCCATCACGCTCTGATCACCTTTTTTTTTTTTTTTTTTTTTTTTTTTTTTTTTTTTTTTTTTTTTTTTTTAGTGAATTTTTATCAATAAAATTTTCATTTTAGCTTTAACTGAAAGCTAAGGGATTAAAACTTATTTTCAGTAAACAAAATATTCTGGTATCGTTTAAAACAATATTGACTGAAATCGATTTTTTTTCATCACAATGTAATTCTCTATAAATATTCCAAAGATTAAATCTACTTTTCTGTAACTTTATTTGAAGAAAAATTAGCTGATTTAAAGTACAAAATTTTTATTAGTAAATATTGTAGTTTTCATCTAACCAGAAAAGTAATGCAGAATTTTAAGTTCCATTAAAATCTATTTGATTTTTTGCAAGAATTTCCAAATCAATATTTTTTTTTTCACCTGAAAAAGGTGCTAAAAACACTAATTTATGGCCACCACTAATGCAGAAATATTTTTAACCAAATTTTGCATCATGCTATTTTTCTTTTTTTTTTTTCTAGTGAAAGTGGAGTTACCTGTTCTGGTTTTTAAAATTGGTCTACAGTTTTTTTTTTTTTTTTTTTTTTCAAACCAGAACAGGAAATGTACCTCACAAAAGTGGAGTATCTGTTTCTCCAATGTGCTGTTTTCTCTTTGGTTAAAAGCAAACCTAGTTCTGTTAATTCTAACTGAAGACAACACCTCCCCATTACACAAAAATGGAGTCTGTAAATCAGTCAGTTAAGTGCCATACTTGATACACGCTTGGGTGATCATGTCTCGAAAGAGACATGACTGACTGGGCAGAAGATTATCCTGCAGTAGGTTGCCATTGCTTTCTGCAGTAGACTGGTTGCCAACCAAGGCTATAGAACCCAATCTGTCCTGCTATTTAACCCATAACTGGAAGGAAGACGGATTAATACCTTTCCCAAGGGTATTTGCGCATAAGTGAATTCAATGGATTCAACTGGAATTCTAACTCGGCTCCCCGGTTTCTCATTCCGAGCCGATATCCACTGTACCACAAAGTCGGTAAATATGCTTTTTAAAAAAAAACTGACACCCTTGTCACTAGAAAACGGTTCGCTAAGATTTTCACTTTTCAATAAATATAATTAAATGCAATGTATATCCATATTTCAACATCAGGAGTGCTCACTCAATAGAAATGGGCAATTCATTCATTTTTTTAGGTATTCAGCTCTGATGTAACAGAAAAAAACAATTTTTACTTCAAACTTGACAAAATGCCATGATTTGTTTTTTAAATTCACCTCACAAATTGTAATTTAAATATTTTGGTTATATTAAAAAGTCAATGTAAGATACTTAAATATTTTGTTCCTTTTTGATGGTACAAATATTCTCATAAGTAGAATGATTAATTAGTACATTATGGCTAATCTTTTGTGAACATTTTTTTGTGCGCAACTTGGAAAATAGAGAGAACTATAAATATTGATTTCATAATAGCTCATGAGAGTAAAAATATATACAATATTCAAAATTTCCTTTTATATTATATATATATATATATATATATATATATATATATATTACACACACACACACACACCAATTTATAAAAGGACACATCAGTTGAAAATTAATACAAGCAAAGAAAAAGAAATTCTGTGAAAGTGAAATCATTTGAAAATATTTAAGAGAGACAACAGTAATAAACACATCATTTTTGTGTAAACTTTTAGCAGCATGAGTTTTCTCATTACATTTTGGTTATTTTCGTCAAGAGAATCTGATAAAATGTATAACTATTTAAGTTACAACCAAGAACTGTAGATATTTTTATTATGAAATTTGAAAACTAAATGTGTGACATTTAGGAGTGTTCCTGAAAATTGTCTTGGCCAAAGAACAAAATTATCCAATATAGAACATGTCCGTTTATATATTAGACATCTGGCAACCCCAGGATAAGGGAATGAGATCAGCTAACTCATAGATTAGATTTTTTTTTTTTATGTTCACTCCATACAGGATGCAAGAGTAGAGGGTTTACTTTGTAGAGTTACATTAGCGTAGGAAAGGGTAAGCATTAGGATTATAGAGCTGAAGTACTTTAGAAGGAACCAGAAACAAAGACCAGGGTAGAGTGTGAACCAGATGATAGACAAACTCATCTGCTCCTATTGATGAAGAGATGAAAAAAAAATAAAAAAATAAACAGAACTAGAATAAAATTTCAAAGTTCAGGCATGGCAATTAGCTCTATATGTGCATTTGGATAAAATTAGTTATGAAATTGACAGTATCATGTTGGCTATAAAGTTTTATTCTTATCAAATAAAACTGAGCAGGGATTTAACATTATTTGAACTTTTTTTTTTTTTTCTTTTCCACAAAAAAATTAATTGGGAAATATATGCTCAAACAAGCCCAAAATTTTGCCATGTTCCTTTAGGCTATCAAAAGATGATTACAAGCCAAAAATATACATATGTCCATTTAAAAATGAATAGACTAAATATAAGCAAAATGAAACTTATCTGAGTGGATTTTGTCAACTATAGCCAACCGTTCTGACAAAAAGAAAGATTTAGTCATTTCATTCAATTTCAAATGTTTCAGACTGAAGCTTTACACAACTTTTTTTTTTTTTTTTTTTTTTTTTTTAACCCTTGTTATGGCTCTGCGTAACAGCGTTTGGCTCTTTGAGCGATGTGTGAGAACAAACTCATGATACAGACTGCAACTTTCAGGAATGTTGCTTTCTTTTTCCCTCTTTCTAGAAAATTTTTTTTTGGGCGGGGGGGGGGGGGGGAATAATGAAAGCTAAGTAGAAAAATTGTTAATTAATAACACTGAAATACAAAACTCGAACCATACCAACATAGTTGAAATAAAGTAATTACTGAAATAGAACTGTGTTTTCTATCTGATGGAAAAGTTGTCAATATTCACATTATTTAAACTGATTATTTTCATAATCTTTGAGTTTATTGAAATATTTTGGCTGTTGTACCCTCTGGTTTCCATCAGATGCTTCTTGACTTGAGGAATAAACTGAACCCTTTTTAATTTCTAAATTCTTTTTTGATGTTTGTATCTAGGAGTGTCTTTGTCATATATGAATCAAGTGTTGCTGCTAACACTTGGGTTTGATCATGGATTGCCAGAGAACATAGTCGACCTTGTAAATGTAATTGTAGGAATCATGCTGCTAGGATCATGTGATAGTGTAAAAATATGTAGGTATATAAACATTCCAAGCTGAAAAGAAAGTCTGGCAGTATTCTTTGAAGGCTCTATTTCTAGTATATGTGAGTTTTTTATTTTTAACTGTTATTGCTCACGCTTTCTACTGAGTTTTTGCTCTACCCAGCCCTGGGATCGAGCTCGTGATTGTGATGTCACCAAATTCATAAATCAAGGTTTCAGTCCACTAGGGCAAATAACTAAACAGTACTGAATAATTAAAAGGGGAAGGGGGGGGGCTAAATATCCTTAGACATAGATGAAATGAAAACCATCTATTTTTATTTTTTTAAATTTTTTATTTTTATTTTATTTTATTTTTTTTTATATCACCCCGAGCTGATGTGCAGGGGGCTACATAAGAGTGAAAAGATTAGAAAAGAGAAGGCCGGAAACCACATCCTAAACAGGGAACAAGGGATGAGCCTCTACACCTGTTCAATAGACGAGGGTAGAGTGTGAACTGGGCAATTCTTATAGATTAAATGAGTTTGAGGTTCTCTAAAGACTATCAGATTGAAAAGAACCTGATGAAGGCCAAAGAGAACAGCCAAAGTGTGACAATAACAAATATAAGAGCCATTGTATAAATGTAAACAATAACTGTGCTTATTGTCTTATTCTTTGTTCCAACAAATTTGCTGTGTCACTCTTAAGTTTTGATGTATTTGTTTAATAAATCTTACTTCTATTACAGGTTACGTAATCAGCTAATGTCAATATGAACATGATTATTTGTTGATTGTTAATCAAATATGAAGTACACACAATTATGTTGTTGGTTTATTTTCAAATTATCTTAGACAAAATAATCCTATAAAGTTACTGAATGGTATTGCTTATAGTGGAGATAGAAACTTGTCTTGGTACTGTTTAACCTTTGTACCCACAAAACAGTATCAAGAGGATGTTATTTCCACCCCCGCTGGCACCACTCCTACTTTAAACTACCAAAACTCCATCGGCTATGTTTTTTTTAATTGTTTCACCCCAAGCAAGGCATTTCACTGCCACTGTTGCACAGGGGGTTACATAGGGGGAAGTGATAAGAAAGAGTGGTTTAAAAATATGAACTAGGTATGTGATATTATTTACCCTTTTTACAAAAAATAGAGTAAATCTTTACAAATGTATGTAAATTCTTTTTTTTCCGTTTTTATATTTATTTATAAATAGGTAAATGATAAACCTTACATTGTATCAGTTGGTTCATACTTTTAGAATGTCATAAATATGAAATTGTTATTGTAAATATGATAGTGGTGAATATTTCTGTGGTAAATTGAAGAACCAAGAAAAATGTATGAATTCACTTATGTGTTTGGGTTTTATTAAAGTTTTAATCACTTTTTAAAACACCGAGGGAGTGAAGTTAGTAGAAAATAATAGCCGGGGTGGGGGGACTTCCTTTTTGACCCACAATTTTATTGTGGGCGTAAAGGTTTCTACTTTTATTAAAAATCAATAGTACATGTAATTTTAAAGAGAAAACGACAATCAAAATGTTGACTTTCCACACTATTATAAATGTTAAACTTCCATTAATGCAAGAAAGAGTTAACTTTTTAAAGTTATTTTCCTGAAAATCTTTTTAGAGAAATATTTTATAGATTTCAATTGACAGGCTTAACTGAACAATGAATGTTTATTTTTAAAGAAACAGCTGATCTCATAAATTCAGTAGTTTATAAAATATTTTCAAACCTGCTTTGTCAGTTCATTTTATGATAGCATTGAGTACTACAACAGTTGTCTTTTAAGTGCAACGAGAAAAATCGGAATTCCTGATCTTCTCAAATCAATTCTTCCTTAGGGTGCTGCTTTTTTACTTTTTATTTTATTTATTTATTTTTTATTTTTTTTTTTACAATTTTATTTTAATAAGAGTTAGTATATAAATACAATCTAATTTAACTGTAGTGGTCAGATTTCATGAAAACACAAAAAATAAATTGAAATATTTCTTTTCAGAAGGAATTTAGATTTTGAATTATGGGGTTAGTCTGAAGCAATTTTGGGCAATCTGTAAAAACATTTTCTGAATGCCAACCATATTCTTGGGTTCAGAAATACCTAATGTGATTTTAAATAACCTGCATTTTAAGTGTTGAGATTCTTATAATTTAGCAATCCAACTTGGAAACATTTTCCTACAAACTTCCAAGCAGACAAGTTTTTAGATTGCTTGGGTAAAGTCCAAAAAGAAATACTTTTTGCCAAGCTTTCAGCTGCAATGTTGAAAGGTTTTGAAGTATTTAAATTTTTTTTTTTTTTTTTTTTTTTTTTTTTTTTTTTTTCCACTAAATCTTTAAAACATGAATAAGCCCTGTGACAGGCGTTGCCTTTGTTTTATCAACTTTTAGTTTCATCCCCTCAATAAATAAATAAATACCTCAAGAGTCACCCAATGTACAGGGTTACTGTTAAAATGGCTATGTTGAATGCAGTAGGATTTGAGTGTTTTCTTGAAGTTAGCTATTTATCTGGGTTGTCTTTTGCCAATTCTATTACTGACAAACATTGCAATATTGCTTTTTATATTTTGCCAGTCAATTAATGTTGACTTTATTTTTCTCAGATTAAACATTGTTACTTTGGTATGAACTTGAAGTTTTTTCCTCTCTTTTTTTCTTTCTCATCTTTCTCTCCCTCTCTTCTGATCTCTCTCTCTTTCTGCTTCTCTCATCTGATGATCATTTTGATGACACATTTAAGAACTTGTAGCAAAGTTTAACCTACATATCTACCAAAAAGTGTCAAAAGGATGTTATTTCTCTTGACACCACTGTCACTGTAGACTTTCATATGTTTTTTTTTTTTTTTTTTTTTTTTCCCATTATTTAAAATTTTTTTTTTAATAAATCTAAACATATTAGTCAGGATTTATACATTTTCTTGAGAATTGACAACCAAAGTTAACAAAAAATAGTCATTTTACACTGAATGGATAATAGCTGGATACCCCTCTCCCACCCCTGCTTGGAAAAATAAAATGAGATGAAAATGTGTAATGTTTAGCAAATGCAATTTCTCCAAATATATAATTAGTTATAAATTTAATTTCTAATGTTAAATATTTTAGAAAGTGTTTTTCTTTTAATGAAAATTTTAAAATTGCCTGTGAAAAAAAAAAAAAAAAAAAATTTTATTGAAATTACAGAAAGTAGTGTGAAGAGAAAAATTTTCACTTTTTATGTTGACCTTTTTGAAGTTTTAGTGACCCTTCTATATGTTAGACATGTTGTTTGACAAACTTTGTGAACAGTTATCACCTTGCAGGATACTTGTTGATAAACATTGCAATATTGCTTTTAGATTTCCTTTGACAGCATGCGTTCCTGTGTGATTGGTTACCTGCTTAAACTGTCACTCAAGCTTAAATTTGAGGGTTATCTAGCTCATTTACAGGTCAGCTTGCCAGTGGAGTGTTTGATTTTTGCACACATTCCTGCACTACTTTGGGATAATTGTATGCAATCTGGTCAGATAATATTGAAAATTTTATTACCTGAATTTATTCTTTGAAGATAAAGATGTTTGTGTGTGTGTGTTTTTTTTTTTTTTTTTTTGCACTTTATGAAAAAATGTTATCCCATGACAGGGTACAAACACACTGATCTTGATCTAACTGGTCATTACTGGCTGATTTAATTACAGGCTAATGTTACTAATATGGGCTACCTACTCTCTCATTACTTCTGTTTAAAGATCAAGTACATTGGAAAACATCAGTCAGTCTGTTGGTTAAGGGCATGACAAAATCAAAAAAGCCTTGGACTGAATTCAGAAATGTCTTTAGAAGAAATTGAGTTTTTTTTTTTTTCTTTGTGTGTGTGCATGTGTAATTTTTTAAAAGTGAATATCATCTAATCTACAGATTTGTAATAAGCAAATATTTTTTGCTCTTATTCATTATTTTTTTTCTTTCTTTTTTTTTTTTTTTAGCTCTGCTTGTTAATTATATAGGGTGTTCCAATAACTTGGACCAATTTTAAAGGTGTTCTATTAAGACAGATCAAAGTTAGCAGTAGGTCAATCAACCAGCCAACTGGTTTAAATCTTTCTGCCCATGTTGTGATTATTAGATCCAGAAAACAGAAGTGTGGTTCCTTCACAGTCAACTGAAGATGCAGACACGGCTGGGGAGCCTGAGTTAAGCATTTAGAATACAGAAAAAAATATTTGTAGAAAGCCGAACAAACTGTTTGAGGGTTGCACTGTTAATGTCGTTTATACAAGAAAAGAATAGAAACAGAAAAAAGGTTACAAAAAATAAGTTTAGCATAACTCTCACACTGGAGTCTAGACAGTGTGTATGGTTAAATTGGCTCAGAAGATATCTAACTCTTCTTAACAATGTTCCCCAGACTCTTTTGACGGAGTCAATTCTCAAATAAAATTCTGGGACAACGGTGCTGACTGGATGATACAATTTCGATTGTTGTGGTGCTAGTAATGAACGTTTAAGCTTCATATACTCAGCGGTTTTTCAATGTGACTGCTACAATGATAATATTTCTTAAAGTCCTTGTTTCTGACTCGTCAGCACTCTTACTTCAATGGGGAGGGGCAGACTCGATTTCACACAACCGCATGCTTCTACAGTTGTCGTCTGACTTTCTTCTCCAACTCTTCAAATCGTAATCTCCTTGTTGGGAACCCTCAATCTGACTTCTTCACAAAACATTAGTTTCATATCATTTCATAATCTTCCTCTTCTTTGTATTTGTGGTTGCTGGCGGTGACGACGGAAGGACAATCTGCAACAAAGCCTCTGTTTGAAACAGTAGGATCAAATACAAGTAAAATATACTATATTTTACTCTCCTTTTTCATACTAAGATGTCTTCATTTAGGTGGTTTGGTTCAAATTGTCAGCAACCTTATTCCGGGGGTGGGGTTCTTACTCAACCCTACTCTCACACAGTTCTGGTCTTTCTTGTCAGCACCCTCCCACCATCGAAGAGACTTGATATCACACGCTTGGACACTTCCACGATCATGATCTGACTCTCTCTCCTTCAGCATTATGACGCGCTTATTTAGGGAACCCGGATTACCATGCACTTAACACGAGTTTGGTTTAGTGAGCACTATTTTGATTTCACTTGTAAAAAAAAAAATTTCGTTCATTGTCTTCTGATGACCTAAATTAAATGGCATAACTTATGTCTTATCAGATTTCGCTACCAGTAAACAAATACACTAGTTTTACCTTGCCGTTCCAATTTACTTCAAATTTAATATTGCCACATTCTACTGGAAGTAGAAATTTTTTTTTTAAATTCTAAATAGAAATTAAAAAGAAAGGAACAAATGACCTGGCATTTTGGCCATTTCAGCCCTCTTCAGGTGCCAGGAATTTTTAACTTTTTAAATGTGTGTGTAATTCTGTCACAATCTTAAAGGAACACCCTTAAAATCAGCCCAAGTTATTGGAACACTCTATACAAGGGTTTTTTTCCTTACAAAGGAGATTAATTCCTGTGAGTTATAACACAATTTTCCATATAAATTGTAAATACTTGTGATTTTCTGTAAATAAGCACATTTACTAACCATCCAATATGGTTTGTAACCAGGAACTGACCTATGCTGCCTGCCTTACTCTAGCACCAGTGACAATGTATTTTTTCTACCACACCATTTGCGTCGTATGTACAAGGCAAGTGGCCTAAGCCAAAATGAGATTAATGAAGGCTGTGTGATAGTTCAGGATTATTGTAACTTAAGGACTTAGTGTAAACACATTTGACTGATACATAGTTTTTTTTACCAAAAAGACCAAACAATCACCATTGCTGACACATTCAGGCATATTTGTGTATGTTCAACACTTACAGAACCCACATATGGTTCACATTAGTGGACCTTGGTTACTATTTCTGGGAGATAGTGCATAATATGATGTTATCAACAGTTTGAACAAAGCTAACATGCATAAAACCTTGGTCATGATGATTAGTGACAAAAAAAAAATACTAACAAGTTTAGTCTTAACATACTCCTTGCTGCATGGCTAGGTCATCAGCAGTTAAACTGGTTTCCTAGCTACCTATGTGCTGTTTCCCTTCAGGAGATTAGTGATCATGGCCCTCCACATCTCCCTATTCCTAGCATCTCTTTAACACCTGTTATCTCACTCAACTCCCATTCTGCCATCCACTTGTTCAAGCCTATCAAGTATGTTACGCGTTGATTTTTTTTTTCTTTCCCTCTTTCTTGTGAGTGTCAGATTCTCCAAGCCTTCCTCCCTCATTTCATTTCCATCCTCTAGAACTTCATTGCTCACGTGTTAGGTCCACAGCATCCTCAACATCCTTCTGTAAAACTTAGCTTGCTATGGATGCAGCAAGAGTAGCAGTGACATGGCATTGCTAGGTGGAAGTCATTGTAGATAAGTCAGTGGCAAGGGCAGAGGGTTCCTTACTAGCATCAATGATTGTGATCAAGGTTCATTTAATACAAGATCCAAGAGCCACTCTAGGTAGATTGTTGCTGTATGGATATGTACTAAAAATAAATATTTTACATTGAGCACAGATATATTACAACTTACTGTGCATGTTCAATATATAATTCCTAGTTCTGGGCAGCGGAAGGAAAGTTCAAAATTCTCTGAAGTTTACTTGGAATTGTGCACATTTTAAAGAAAAAAGGCCAGGTGGCTAATTGCCTGAGAGGATGTGATTATAATGATGTTATTAGTTTATCTGTAGATAAGGTAAATAACTACTTTTTCCAGAAATTAAAACAAAAGTAGGATATTGTGGAGTTATGGATCGTGTTTTGAGAGGACTTGACAACAGTCTTGCTATTCATACCTATTTATTGATACCTAGAACCTGACACCATAAAGGTGGTCACAAATTGCCTAGTTTAATACTTATGATAAAGGGAATTTCAGTTAAACTTGGGAAAAGTTCCACACAACTTCAAACAAAATGTTAGGAAGGAAACTCCTAGTCAATACTGAAAGAGCAATAGCTGAACATGAGAAACTTATTTTCCTGAAAATTGTTTTAAAAGAAACATTTAATAAATTACAACTGAAACCTTGCATTTGTTGCTTGGTCAATGAATACCTAATGTTTCCTCATAAGGAAACTGCTAATATTCTCATTACATTAAAAAAAAAAAAAAAATTACTTTTTGAAACCCTAACAAATCAGATAAATGTAGTCTTAACTTTTCGGAAATTTACTTATAAAATTTATTTATTTACACTACTATATTAATACTATTGTCCTCAGCTTTCTTATCACAATGTCTCAATCATTGTCCTGTGATCTTCCTCAGGTGTATATCAATCTGGTTAACCTAGAGTGAATTCTTAACTGAACCCTTTATTTAATCTATAGGGCGAGACTTCTCATTCCACTGTTTATGTCTAGAGATATTGTCTAGTTAGTTAAAAATAGTTGAGTAATAAATGAGTGCAGGTACACATTGCCCCACCCAGGGATTAAACTTGCAACCACTATGTCACTAAATTTACAGACCAGTGCTTCAATCGCTGTTTTTATTTTTAGGCCATTGTACTGTAGGACAATTTGCTGTAATAAACTTAAACTATTTTATTTATTTTTAGGTCTGTCATTGAATTAGACTATATATGTACATTTATATACACTCACACACAACCTGAATGAAATTGAGATTGACACCTGTTTCAGGTTTAATTTCCTTTTGCCTGGCAACATCTGGATAAAAAAAGAGAAGCATGAATGTGTGGATGTTTGTAGTAATGACCCCCAAGTATTTAAAATGAATATATTTTCTAATAAATATATTTTAAATCTGCTCATCTTGGTAAGAGTACCAAAGTAGTATTTTTATGATTTGCATTGTTTGTATGCATAATTTTATTTGAATGTATTTACTCCATTTTTTTTTTTTTTTTTTTTTTTTTTTTTTTTTTTTTTGTCTAAATTAAATTTAGATCTCTAAATTCCCTAATGAATATCAGATGGCCAGCCGTCATTGGTGCCTATTTTGAAGACCTTTTATCGCCTTGTTTCAATCTGATGAATCTCTTTTGACTTTTATATGAAGTGTTATTACTATTATACATTTTTTTTTCTCTCAAGCCAGTCTCTTCATCTTTGTCAATGATTTTCTCCTGTGTCTTCATAGATTCAAGCCCCCCCCCCACCTAATATTGCTAACGTTAAAATTACTTTGTCATTTCACTACTGAACTAACTCCAGTAATTCAGGTGACTTCCTTTTGACTTTTTCTAGGAAGTCTTTAAATGTTGCTTTCTACTCTTTTCTCTAACTCGCCTCCTATCTTTTTGACCGGCATTTAATTTTTTTAATTTTTTAACATCAAGCAGAGCACGAAAAAAAATGTATAGAAATAGCAAAATTATATTTCTCCTGATGAATGAACAGAACAACTAAGTTTGTCTAGAAAACTCTTGAATAGAGGTGTTGACTATAACATAAACTAAGTGACAAATTTCATATTTGTCTTAATCCATATGTCTCTATGAAAGTGGATATTGAAGTTAATGTCCAGAGGTGACAGTCTGTTTCATGCTAAACATAATCATCAGGCCATTGGTGCTAATTCCAAAGTACACTCTTATATTTACATACTCTATTCCTTGTGTTGAGCATTTTAAGCCATAAATATAGCATATCTTTTGGATAGTGCCTGAAACCTATACCACAGGTTGGCTAAAGCCTTGTGAAAGAGATTCAATGAGCAGAATGTTTAAAAATGATTGGGTTGTGATGGTATGAAGTCAAACCTTCAGTCATGAAGTCATCATGACTGAGGGTTTGAGTGGACTAGCCTTGTTCAAATTGTTTATCATGCCAGATAATTCTCTTGCTTGCTCTTTCGCCCCCTCTCTCTCTCTTGCTCTTTCGCCCGCTCTCTCTCTCTCTTGCTCTTTCGCCCGCTCTCTCTCTCTCTTGCTCTTTCGCCCGCCCCCTCTCTCTCTTGCTCTTTCGCCCGCCCCCTCTCTCTCTTGCTCTTTCGCCCGCCCCCTCTCTCTCTTGCTCTTTCGCCCGCCCCCTCTCTCTCTTGCTCTTTCGCCCGCCCCTCTCTCTCTTGCTCTTTCGCCCGCCCTCTCTCTCTTGCTCTTTCGCCCGCCCTCTCTCTCTCTTGCTCTTTCGCCCGCCCTCTCTCTCTTGCTCTTTCGCCCGCCCTCTCTCTCTCTCTTGCTCTTCCGCCCGCCCTCTCTCTCTCTCTTGCTCTTTCGCACGCCCTCTCTCTCTCTCTTGCTCTTTCGCCCGCCCTCTCTCTCTCTCTCTCTTGCTCTTTCGCCGCCCTCTCTCTCTCCTTGCTCTTTCGCCCGCCTCTCTCTCTCTCTCTCTTGCTCTTTCGCCCTTCCCTCTCTCTCTCTCTGTCTGTCGCCCTCTCTCTCTCTCTCTCTCGCTCTTTGTGCCTCTCTCTCTCTTGCTCTTTCGCCCGCCCTCTCTCTCTCTCTTATCTTCCCGCCCGCCCTCTCTCTCTCTCTTGAGCTCCTTCCTTGTCCCTCTCTCTCTCTCTGTCTTAGCGCCTCTCTCTCTCTCTCTCTCGCACGCACGCCCTCTCTCTCTCTCTCTCTCTCTTGCTCCTTCCCTCTCTCTCTCTGTCTTCTGCCTCTCTCTCTCTCTTTCGCCGCCCTCTCTCTCTCTCTCTCTTTCCTTGCTCCCTCTCTCTCTCTTGCTCTTTCTGCCTCTCTCTCTCTCTCTCTCTGTCTTACCCGCCCTCTCTCTCTCTTGCTCTTTCGCCCGCCCTCTCTCTCTCTTGCTCTTTCGCCCGCCCTCTCTCTCTCTCTTGCTCTTTCGCCCGCCCTCTCTCTCTCTCTTGCTCTTTCGCCCGCCCTCTCTCTCTCTCTCTCTTGCTCTTTCGCCCGCCCTCTCTCTCTCTCTTGCTCTTTCGCCCGCCCTCTCTCTCTCTCTTGCTCTTTCGCCCGCCCTCTCTCTCTCTCTCTTGCTCCCCGCCCGCCCTCTCTCTCTCTCTTGCTCTTTCGCCCGCCCTCTCTCTCTCTTTTGCTCTTTCGCCCGCCCTCTCTCTCTCTCTTGCTCTTTCGCCCGCCCTCTCTCTCTCTCTTGCTCTTTCGCCCGCCCTCTCTCTCTCTCTTGCTCTTTCGCCCGCCCTCTCTCTCTCTCTTGCTCTTTCTCGCCGCCCTCTCTCTCTCTCTTGCTCCTTCCGCCCTCTCTCTCTCTCTTGCTCTTTCGCCCGCCCTCTCTCTCTCTTGCTCTTTCGCCCGCCCTCTCTCTCTCTCTTGCTCTTTCGCCCGCCCTCTCTCTCTCTCTTGCTCTTTCGCCCGCCCTCTCTCTCTCTCTCCTTCTCGCACGCCCTCTCTCTCTCTTGCTCTTTCGCCCGCCCTCTCTCTCTCTCTTGCTCTTTCGCCCGCCCTCTCTCTCTCTCTCTTGCTCTTTCGCCCGCCCTCTCTCTCTCTCTTGCTTTCTTTCGCCCGCCCTCTCTCTCTCTCTTGCTCTTTCGCCCGCCCTCTCTCTCTCTCTTGCTCTTTCGCCCGCCCTCTCTCTCTCTCTTGCTCTCGCCCGCCCTCTCTCTCTCTCTTGCTCTTTCGCCCGCCCTCTCTCTCTCTCTCTTGCTCTTTCGCCCGCCCTCTCTCTCTCTCTCTTGCTCTTTCGCCCGCCCTCTCTCTCTCTCTTGCTCTTTCGCCCTTACTCTCTCTCTCTCTTGCTCTTTCGCCCGCCCTCTCTCTCTCTCTTGCTCTTTCGCCCGCCCTCTCTCTCTCTTGCTCTTTCGCCCGCCCTCTCTCTCTCTCTTGCTCCCCGCCCGCCCTCTCTCTCTCTCTTGCTCTTTCGCCCGCCCTCTCTCTCTCTCTCTCTTGCTCTTTCGCCCGCCCTCTCTCTCTCTCTCTCTTGCTCTTTCGCCCGCCCTCTCTCTCTCTCTCTCTTGCTCTCGCCCGCCCTCTCTCTCTCTCTCTTGCTCTTTCGCCCGCCCTCTCTCTCTCTTGCTCTTTCGCCCGCCCTCTCTCTCTCTCTTGCTCTTCCCGCCCGCCTCTCTCTCTCTCTTGCTCTTTCGCCCGCCCTCTCTCTCTCTCTTGCTCTTTCGCCCGCCCTCTCTCTCTCTCTTGCTCTTTCGCCCGCCCTCTCTCGCTCTCTCGCTCTTTCGCCCGCTCTCTCTCTCTCTCGCTCTTTCCCCGCCCGCTCTCGCTCTTTCGCCCGCTCTCTCTCTCTCTCTCTCTCGCTCTTTCGCCCGCTCTCTCTCATCTAATGG
Source organism: Ascarosepion bandense (assembly GCA_037127315.1). Lineage (NCBI taxonomy): Eukaryota > Metazoa > Mollusca > Cephalopoda > Sepiida > Sepiidae > Ascarosepion > Ascarosepion bandense. The sequence continues at coordinate 2,082,404 of JBBBDQ010000741.1, read as the reverse complement.
ATTGATTTTTCAGCCTCATATGACTGTATGATACAAGAGTTCTATCACTTGGAAATTTGAAGAGTATCAAGCCTATGAAATATCTACTTAGAGGATCTGGTAGAAGGCTCGTATATGTAAAAAGAAGCTCTCTATAGCAACCTGGCACTAGGCAAATATCTCCAGTGCAAGCTGTGAAAACAGTATAAAGACTGTCCAGAGGCTCATGAACACTCAAGTATTTTGGGGAGACAATGAAAAAACTTGTGGATGATCTGTTTAGTGTGTTACAAGTAATACCATTGTGATGGCAGAGCAGGTAAATCGGAGAAATATACCAAGCTTGTTCTTTTTCGTGAATGCAATGTTGATTTCAAATTCTGGTCAAGTTCATTATATTTACTTACATGCAAAAATACCCTTGGGAAAAATGTGAATTCATCTCACCACTCCAGCTATGGGTTAAATAAGACTTGTATATGAAAAAAAATAAGACAATATTTGCTATTCAATATTTAAGTGTAAAAAGGAATCTCTGTAGCACTTTTTTTTTTTTTTTTTTTTTTTTTTTTTTTTTAAATAGCTTTCTTTTTCATATTAACATTATTTTTTCCATACACCATGATAGCAAATTCATTGTTATCAAACAAATACAATTGTTTATTAGTAACAGTAATCAACAAAATGACACAAAGAATTAGATGCTCAGCAGCCTCAACATTTTTGGGAAAGACATCAGAGTAATCAAAAATCTCTACTGGCAGCAAACTGCCTGCATACGGACAGGTAACAAATTCAGCAATTATACAAAGATTGAAGACAAGGATGTGTCTTTTTACCAGATCTGTTCAACTTGTACAGCGAGAATATTTTGAGGACCCTAGATGGTATGCCAGGATTTGTTATTGGAGGTCACAACTTGAACAACATAAGGTATGCAGATGATACAGTGCTGATTGCAGACACAGAAAGGAAACTACAAGACCTCCTACAAAAGGTAGTGGTGGAGAGTGACAAAAAAAGGACTACAAATAAACTTTAAGAAAACTGAATGCATGGTTATCAGCAAAAGGTGCAACCCAAAATGCCAAATACAGGTGGGGGATATCAGAATCAAGGACAAAAATTTAAATACCTAGGAAGTGTTCTAATAAGAGATGGAAAGTGCAACATAGATCCGAAGGCGAAATAGCATGGCAAAGGATGCATTCCAGAAGCTGAGTAAAGTACTAACATACAGGAAAATTTCACTAGAAATAAAGAAAAGTGCTGGATTGCAATGTGATGTCAGTTCTTCAATATGGCAGTGAATGCTGGACAATATCATCGAAAATGAGGACAAAATTTGAAGCAGCAGAAATGTGGTTCTACAGAAGGATGCTGTGGATATTGTGGACTGAGCATGCAAGCAACGATGAGGTGTTGGAAAGAATGGCAACGAAAAGGAAATTAATACTGAGCATCAGACAATTGAAGTTCCTGGGACATGCAATGAGGAAGGAGGGCTTGGAGAACCTGATACTAACAGGCCAGATAGAAGCGAAGAGACAAAGGAAGGCAGCAGATAACATATTTGCAGGGCTTGATCAGGTGAATGACGGAATGGGGGTTGTGAGGTATAACTGGAGCAAACATACTAAGAGCCACCAGGGATAGGGAGATGTGGAGAGCCATGATCGCCTACGTCCTGAATGGAGAAGGCACATAAAAGAATCACTTATGTACTTTCTTTCTGTGTCTCTTTTACTGAATGTGTGTGTTTTTCACACACACTGCTGATGTTATGGAAACAGGGACAGTGCCTTCAACAAAGACATTCAATGATGACCCCCAAGGAGAGAGGAACTGCTAAATCTTTATTACCACTTGCTCAGAATGTTCCAATATCATATAAACAGACTTTGCTGATTTATTTCACTGTTCAGCAAGTTAACTGTCATGTAGCCACCATTTTCTTTTTCTTATCTATTACCAATTATTAGTCTGATATCTTTCTCTTAGATCCTATGTGCAATGTCTCTTCAGTATGTTGATCATGACTCTCCATAATTTCCTGTTCTTTGTGGCTCATAGTAAATATTGTCTTTTTGCTATATCTCTTAAACACTGTTCTGTTAATGAGATTGTATAAATGGTTATGTGCTGTGTTCCCTCTCATCTTCAATATGTCCTGTAAATACTTTTCCCACCCCTCCCCTCTGTTATGTGCCCTAGAAATTTCAGTCTTTTCTGATTTTAAGAATGTCCTTTTTCTAACTTTCTCTGAAACATCATTGCTCATATGTTCAGCTCATGGTAGTCTCAACATTCTTCTGTAGAACCAGATTTCTCTTGCTTTAAGTCTCTTTATCTGTGAAGAGATTGTCCGGCATTTACTGCCATATAGAAGGATTAATATTGTATAACAGTTCAGTAATGTTTTTTGGTAATGTTTTTGCTTAGCTTTCAGAAAGCATATTTCACTATCCCTATGTGCTTTTTGCACTTTCCATCTTCTGTTAAAATACTTCCCAAATATTTAAATTTTTGTACTTGCTTGGTTTTGGGCAATTTGTAATTTGCCCATTGAGCATTTTTTTATTTTTTATTTTATTTTTACAACTATGGATTCTTTTATTTCTTTCTTCATGCGCTGTATCCCTTCAAGGTGTAGGCAATCGTGAACTTGGCCCTGTACCTTGTCACTCTCAATATATTTTCATTTGGTATCTCTACCAAACCCTGCTCCACCATCCATTTGCTCAAGCCTATCAAATATGTCTGGTTCTGCTTTCTTCAGGCCCTCTTTCTTCATTACGTGTCCCAGGAACTTCAGCTGTCTCTTCCTGATATGTATGAGTTTTCTTGTTTGCATCTTCTCCAACACTTCATTGTTGCTCATGTGTTTGGTCCATGGTATCAATCTTTCTGCTTCCTCAAGACTCTCCTTCATTCTTGAAGTTTTTATTAAAATCATCCAACAGGGTCTGGTTGTTTTTAGTTTTTATTACTTTGCCTGTTTACATATTTGTTGTCATCAAATTTATAAAGTCAGTATCCAAAGTTCATGTTTTTGTTAAACTACTTCTGAACATTTTTAATCAAAACAAGAATGTTAATGACATCAGTGCTACAGAGAAAAGATTTTTGTAGCTTCATTTTGGAAGTGTTAAAACATTCATAATTTGAAATGTTCTTTATAAAAGCTCTTATGTGTGGATGTTCACTTTGGTAATTGAGTAGGCAAAAATTAATTTTTTTTTTTTTTTTTTTTTTTTTATTTACTAAAGTAGTAATTATTACTTGACATACCAAGTTTGTCAGCATCATTAAAAAAAAAAAAAAAAAAATTTAAATCCAAAAATAAAAAGGCTTATTGGTAAAATTTAAATATTCAAATTGATCCAGCCAGAGAGCTCAATGTAAATAAGATTATTTACGGAGCCAATATGTATGTTTCTACATATAAAATTCAGAAATGGGATTTGAAGATCATTTTTGCAAGCAGAATCCACTTCAGCGGCGATTGTTTCTCAAATTTCTTTCCTGCATTAAGCAGGTTCTACTCACAGGAATTATCATTAGATTCCATTTCTGAACTTTTTTTTATATGCATGCAAATATATATAGATTGTTTAATTACTTAGTTTTTGGTCATGATAAAATTAGACCTGTGCACATTTGTATTAAAGTGTTCAATACAATTGTAAAACTTCTGAATATTTTCCATTTGTAAATGAGTTATTACATGACATAAGTTTTATCGTGAGAAGATTGGAAAAGAGAAAGCCGGAAACCACATCCTAAACAGGGAACAACCAATCTTCTCACTTTGTTTGTTTTGTTTTTTTTGTTTTTGTTTTTTTTTTCCTTTCTCAATTGGAGTAGATAGATCTATTGTCCGGTTCACACTCCATCCACGTCTATTGAACAGGTTAAGAGGCTCATCCCTTGTTCCCTGTTTAGGATGTGGTTTCCGTCTTTTTCTTTGAAAATCTTTTCACTCTCATGTAGCCCCCTGCACATCAGTGGTGTTAGCGCCTTGCTCGGGGTGATATGATTAAAAAAAAAAGTCTTCAGGCAATTTTCAATAACATTGATTTTGAAAATGATTTCAATAACATTATTGAAAATCGCCTGAATACACCACTCTTGATAGAAACCTAGGTTGTATAATAACTCGTTTACAAATGGAAAATATATATATATGTATATAAAATCCTACAGGCCTGCAAACAACTCTCTCTGGATAATAAAGCTTGCCAAAAGCATCATAAGCAGACATAACTACAGGAAATGAATCCCCACGTTTAACGAAAGCATTAAAGCAAACAGAATTCGGTAATAACATAGATACTGTAATGCAGGAAAGTGATTAATATAACATTTCTATTATCTGAATGGGGTTAATTACCATTCATAACAAGATTATATTCTTGACAAAAAAAAAAAAGTTTAAAAACAATAAACAAGAACAGTACTATTACTAGCCTTCTCAAGACACAAACATACTACAGCCAACAACACTGAAATTAGGTCCATCAGACTCCACAAAATTGTGGGTGACTATTACCCTAGATACCCATATGATAATATACGAAACATGTAAACCTTGCTCTACTGTCTCAGATATTGAAAGTTTTTTTTTTTTTTTTCCAACACCCTAATATTAAGCCAGCAATTCTGTGAGTTGCTGTCCTGTAAATTCAAGTATTTTTATTTTTATTTTTTTTTTTATCATATCACCCCGAGCAAAGTGGTAATGCCACTGATGTGCAGGGAGCTACATAAGAGTGAAAAGATTGGAAAAGAAAAAAAACGGAAACCACATCCTAAACAGGGAACAAGAGATGAGCCTCTTAACCTGTTCAATAGATGTGGGTGGAGTGTGAACCGGGCGATAGTTTCTTCTATATAGCAATTATTGTAACATTTATACATACTGGTGGTATAGTTGTAGGATCTCCTCAATCTTTATCTAATTTCTACATGGCTCACTAAATAAATTATTTTAAACATAAAAACTAAGTGAATGTGTGTGAATATATAGATACATATATTTATAAAGCACATGATCCAAAAAGAAAAGCAGTAAGAAAAAAAAGTTATCAAGAAAAATTTCCCAAGCTGTCATTGATGAACAAATAAAAATAAACATGGGGGTTGCAAGGTGTAACAGGAGCAAACATACTAAGAGCCACCAGGGATAGGGAGATGTGGAGAGCCATGATCACCTACATCCTGAATGGAGAGGGCACATAAAAGAATCACTTATGTACTTTCTTTCTGTGTCTCTTTTACTGAATGTGTATGTGTTTTTCACACAATGCTGATGTTATGGAAAAAAAATTCCCAAGCTGTCATTGATGAACAAATAAAAATAAACATTAAAGAATGTTCTGAAAAAAAAAAAAAGCACAAACAATATTGATATAACCCTTCCTCCAATATCAACTTGTTGTAATAAGATGCAACCTTAAACAAGCTTAAAAACGCTATTAAAACTATAATAGCAGGTACAAATCACTTAATGATTGTAATGTCTAAGATTTATTGCAAAAAAAGTTTAACACATCTAACCTAATTATTTTAAGACTGGACTTAAAAAAAATCATTCTAATATAAAAAGCAACATATTTTGTTTATCCTTTGCAGATTACTTAGTGGCATTGTAAATAAAATTAAATTCTTTCATTGGTCACATAACCACAACAAACTCTTATAGGTTCACTTGCCAGTTATCAAAACAGTGTAATTGGCATATATATTGACTATGACATCACAAATAACCAAAATAATTAAGATATTACACACAATTGTAGATAATACTATAGAGCATATATTGGAGAAAAACTAAAACATATGCTCAAAACTACAGCTAATGGCATTTTAAAATGGATAAAAAAATCATTGTTTTCAGGTGCTGTTAAATTTTGTGAGCTACTTGTGGTACAGTGGATATCGGCTCGGAACGAGAAACCGGGGAGCCGAGTTCAAATTCCAGCTGAATCCATTGTATTCACTTATGCGCAAATACCCTTGGGAAAGGTATTAATCCGTCTCTTCCTTCCAGTTATGGGTTAAATAACAGGACAGATTGGGTTCTATAGCCTTGGTCGGCAACCAGTCTACCGCAGAAAGCAATGGCAACCTACTGCGGGATAATGTTCGGCCCAGTCAGTCATGTCTCTTTCGAGACATGATCGCCCAAGCGTGTATCACATATGGCACCTAAACTGACTGACCTATTATGTAATAGGTATGTGATACACAATACATTTGTATTTAGATTAGAATGTAGGTTGCCAAAAGTGCTAGAATGGAGTTAATGTTTCTGATAATGACTTCTGAGGATCAAAAGTACTAACAGAAACATTATGTACTGTGGACAATTTCTGCATAAATTTGATTCCTATATGCAACAACTTAATGACAAACTGGGTAAATGTTTTTAAAAAAATTTTGAATTATACAATTTTTTTTTTAACTTTGAAGGAATTCTTACTATATAAACATGTTATTTGCTAGGAAAATTAATGACAGTCAAAAATATTTTTTGTGAGGTTTACATGCAAAGATGAGTGGCACCTCGAGGTGGTGTAATGATTAGCAATCTTGTCTCGCTAGAACCATCGCAATTGGGTAGTGAATTCGATCCTCACTGGGTGCCCCATACTTTCGGCCTTGTGCCACATCTAAGCTTCACTTAGAAAATCACTATGCAAAGATGAGTGGAAGCTAAAATTTTAAGATTTAAGTTATATATATAAAATCTAGCCAATTTCATTTAGTTTTTTTTTTTTTTTTTTTTCCCCCCCCTCCTTCAGGGCTTTCCACAATTCTTTGTAGTCCTTGTTCAGTCACCATACCTTATGTCAGTCTGTTTTATATACTGCTCTGGTATATTTGGTTACCTTGGAGCAATGGTAACCATAACATAATTTTTTAGGAGGAATCATGAACTTTCTGAAGAAGTTTATAAAAGTTTTGTAGCCATTTTCATTGATTTTTTTTTCATGGTAAGTGAAATTGTTTCCTTTATCTTTCTGATTATCTTAGAAATCCTGTGTATCTAACTAAATATGATTCTCTCTTGGTTTGGGATAGAGGAAGAGCAGAACTGAGTCACTTTAGCAATGAGTCATATTTATTCTGAGTCATTACCTAGTAAATGCTTTTATCTTCTATATCTGCTTAAAAATCTATAAATTACTTTATTTGCAAATGTTGATAATTCTCCAAATATTCTCGCTGTTATTGTTTTGTTGCTTTCATTTAATTAGTTGGCTGTGTGCATGTTGGTCATTTTGTTTAATGAACCCCTAAACTGGTTTCAAAATGCTTTGAAAGTATAAAAATACTTTTAAAGCAAAAAAAAATTCCAGCCATATTCTTGTTAAAAAAATTACTAGCAAGACTCTCAACAAAATCCCTATTTACAAAAATATGTAAATGAAACCTGATTTACAAACTGGTTTCTTACAAAGAATGCATATTCTATTCATGCAAACCTATCCTCAAAATCTTGTTGGTATTAAATAACCCATTGAGCTTGATATGCCATAAAACAAAATAATTTATGTATTCACCAAGAAAGGAAAAAATCTGACAATGGCTAATAGATTAGCCAAAAGCACTTGGATCACAGATCATTTCGACAGTTATTACACACTCTGTTTAAAAAATGATCTCGTATGAATGCGAGAATATCTATACATAAAATTCTGTGACTTCTGTTTGTCACACCCTCTAAAATAGCTATATATTGACCAATTGAAACCACATATTGTGGAGAAATGCAAATTTCAAAATTCATTGGTTGATTTGCGAAATTGAATGAAATGAAGATTTTTATAAATCTTGACAAATAATATTAAATACTTTAAAGACTTCAACATTGCAAAAAAAATATTCTAGGAAATATCCAGCATTCATTTCACTGAAATGTTACTTTTGGTTAAGTTTCTCAAATTCATTAAATGTTATAGCTTTTTTCTAATATTGATTTGTTTACACACTAACAAATCATAAAACAGGAAGGTAAGTTAACATCTTGAAAATGTCATTATTTTCTCTTCAAGTTACATGTGCTGCTTGTTTTTATCATTGTTGCTGTTAGAAGTGTTCAAGTGATAGGATTTTTTTTTTAATTGTTAAAACTCTTGAATTTTTATATTGCAAATCTCCAAGGTTTAAAAAGGATCCTATTTAGGATTTTATAGGATTAATTTATTTGAATTCATTTTTTGAGTTTTGACCTTTCTGAATTGAGGGCATGACATGTAAAATGTAAATCTGAAGAAGGCATTGTATTTTGGTTTTGTTGCCTCTTACAGTGGTAGACTAAAGTACCCTAAAGTACCTTTCTTGTGTCCAACATTTCTATACCCGTGGTTCCCAAAATGAAGTGTCATTTGATTTTTTTTTAAGAGGATGGGGGCAATTTGAGTATGAGTTATTAACATTGAATTTTTTCTAGTGAGTCAGTGTGAGTTAATAAACATGGTGCGCACATATATATATATATATATATATATATATATATGGAATTTTGATATCAGATGACTAGCCATACTGATGAGCTGTGATACAGCAAAATCGGCTTGTATGTGGATGACTATATATATATATATATATATATATATATATAATGATCCGATCCACATCACCGTTATAGTTGCAGTAGAAGACAAGACCACAAGACATAAATGAAATCATTTCGTAGAACGAGGCCTCTCTCCCGATTGGTCAGACATGGCCAAGCTAAATAGAATTGTTTTAGTGATCAAACCAAATGTTGACGAGCAATAGGTGAATAGACAGTAATAACAATTGACAGGCTTTATTTACAAAATATGCAGATGATTTTAAAACAGATTTTAAGATATGGGAATTGGGACAAATCAAAGCAATAAAAAAAAATGTTCCAATGACTTATCTGTCGTTTGAAAATAGTAATTTTCCTTTTCTTTAAATGTCGGAGACATTTTGTTTCCTTCTCCCCTTTCTTGCTACATGTTTCGTCTTAGTTATTTTTTCTTTTTTTTTTCCTTCTCTTCACTGTGTAGAAAATTTATTGGTGAAATGGATCTTTGTTTTCTGGGTTTTCTTTCTCATCTTGTCTATGGTTGAGACATGTTAGATTTTTATCTTTCTGCTTTTTTCCATTTTGTAGGGCTGAGATGTTTGGTTGAAGTTTTCTTTTTTGTTACGTTGTGATTTCTTCAGTGTCTTGGAGTTTGATTTCTTTCAATCTACCTCTTAGCTCCAAATCTTTATTCAGTTCATATGGGCTTTACACAACCGAATTTATGGCAGACCAGTGGGGGGCCTTTGAATGTCTGTACAGGTTAAACCTGAATATGGAACTGACTGAAAATTAACTTTATTTTCATGCCAAGATTTTGACACGTGACTCATGATTCCCAGATATGGATCTTTTGCAGATGTGGGTAGGTCACTACCCACTCTGGTAGTTTTCCAGGGTTCAGGGTCGTGTTACTGTCCTTGCAGTATCTGGCAAGATCAGGTTTTCATATGATCAAAAAGAAGGAAGCATGCTTTCGATAAGTCATACAATCTTTACCCTGCTCATGTGCTAGCCAAAATCAAACCGTTGTCAATTTCACTCTTCTTGAAAGTACTCTATATTTATGATACTCCTAAAATATATTGCTTGTGTCTTTTTCAATAAACTTAAGTGGGGGTTCGTAACTAAATTAAAAAATAGCATTCACCTTTCATTTTCTACCTAGGTTTCAACCATATAGGTCTCATCAGGTATTAAAGGCAAACCATGTTTTATAACACTTATTACTTAACTTACACACAACCACCAGGATTATATGTTAGTAACAGTATTTTTAAAAAAATTCTAAAACTATTAGTACTATTGCATATAAGCAGTTTAAGGAAATAAATTTTAGGTTTCTTCTATGTGAATAGAGTTCCTTTTTTAAATAAGAATTAAGTCACATGGAGTGGTGGGGGAATCAGGATTTTACAGTTGCTTAGATGGGCATAGTCAAAAAAAGCATGGGAACCACTGTTCTATACACTTGGTATTTTTATTTCTCATGTGAGAGAGGGTGCTGAAAAAAATCATGCAAAATAACCAAACCTCACAATTTTTTAAGCCTCTTTTGAGCAAATCAAAATGTTCTTGGTATTCTCTTGTATACAGTTATTTTGCTGGACTTTTCTTGTTTTAAATTGCTCTGCTAGGAAATAAGACATTTTCTTTTCTATTTCTTAAAATCACTTTGCACTTTTTCTAAGTAATAGATTCTTTGTTCATGCATTCAATTCTTGATTCCATTTAAACAAAAACACATTGGGATCATGGATTTTGGTTTGACAGATGTTTTTTTTTTTTCTTTGTAATTGGTCTACTTATGCAGGGAATTTACATTTTGCATATGTGTGTGCTGAGAACACATACACACTTTTTGTTGACAGATGGATTTGTTTTTGCCTTTCCGCTTTTTCTGATGTCTGGAAACATTTATCTTGGATGTTGATATTCTGAGCTTTTTAAATACAGCTCAGTGTGAAAAGAATGAGTTGGAATGTAATCTTTGACAAATTAGAAGGGCAACAGCTGTTTGATAGCATTAGTATGAAGTGTCACCCTTTTTAAACAGGACTGTCACAGCTGTGTTGGGAGGGGGTGATCACATTCAGGCTTTTTGTCTATTAAAATATCAATAACCTTATAAACAAAAATGTGACCCCCTTTCTTCAAGCAAACTAATATATTGTGTGTGTGTGTGTGTCTATTAAAAGAATGTCAAAATACATCTTAAATCTTTTTGAAGGTTGTGAAAAGCAAATGTAATCAAGTGGAATGGTAGTTAGAATTGAGGCAGTTTGTGGTTTGCTTAATTTTCTATGACTGCTGCTTTGTTGTTGCTTGTTCATATATTCAGTCATTGCAAACCAATGTATTTCTGAAACTGATGGCCTAAGACTAGAATTGATTCGACCAAATAAAAACAAGCCAAAAGTTCAGGGAAAGTTTTAAAAAAGTTGGCAAAACTGCAGTGTTTTTGGCATGCATGTGAAATAGGTAAATAAAGTCTCTTATCAGCAAGAACAAATGGGTAGGAAATCAATATCTAACCCAGTATACACTTAAAATTGTATGTTGAAATAATCATCTGAAATTTTAAAAAATAAACAAATGGTCTTTTTCCTTTTTCACTGAATTTGAATGAGGGGTGGGGAGTATTTTGAAATGTTTAAATTTAATTTTCTTAATTTTAAAACTATTACTTAGTTTTTGAAAACGATGTCTGAATTGCTGGTATAAAAGTTAATTACTATAACCAATAAAGTAGCCTTATACTACATGTTGATTTTTAATTTTCTTCAAACTACTGGTTACTATCTAGCTGACGCCTCACTCGTTATTGTATAGCTCATTTGTGACTGTTGTGGTTCCACTGAGTTGGTGTTTGTCTGTTTACAACCATTTACTCCTCTGCCACCTTGTTTTTTGATCTCAGAGGAAGAAGAATCACTTTAGAACATGTACAATCTACTACTACAAAAAAAGAAACAAATTGTTTTGACATTGAAAGAACAATGTCTCATCAGGCAGTTAATGATGGTAATAAATGCTATTTTTGAAAAGAATTTTTGAAAATTTATTTCCTTTTTGTAAAAAAAAATTTTCATACAAAGTAAAGAGAACAAAAAAGATGAGAAAACAAGAAATCAAAAAAGGGTGGAAAGAGGACACAGGAAACAAAAAAGTGTCAATGAAAAATGGCTCGGAGAAATAGACCCCAAATTTAGGTAGGAAGTAAAATATACATATCAGTCATGCAACATCTGGGCTTAAGAGGAGAAAATGCATGGGGGTGGGGAGTGAGAAAATACATGGAAGAAAGAGGGGGCAGCAACAGAAGCTGCAAAGAAATAGAAATTTCAAACTTTGGTCAGAAATGAATTGTAGATAAATTTGTTCTTAACATTGTATAAAACTAAATCCTTTGGCATTAAAAAAAAAAAAAATAATGAAATCACATACAAATATAGGAATTATTCAAAAAGTGCAGTTCTGAGAACATTTAAAAATACAAGTCATCGATATAAATTCATTAGTACTAATATAATAAAATGGAAGAAGAAAAAATAATAAAAACAAGAACTAAAGGAAAAATTTGTTAAAAATAAAAATTAAGTTTTAATTTAAAACATTAAATAGATTACAATTTGTAATAGAAGATAAAAATAAAGATAAAAATAAAGATAAAATAACATTAAAATTATCAAGATAGTTAAATTAATACTTTAAAAAGTTATTAATTGCTGGAGTTACAAACCTTAGATTTTATATTTCTAGCAGGATTGTAAGGTTAATTCTTTAATGTTTAAAATTTACTGTAGCTTCATGTCTCTGATTCAGTAGTGTCACTCTTGTATTTAATAACTTCCATTTTTTTTTTTTTTTTTTTTTTTTTTTTTAGAAAAAAAACATGGTTCATTTATCGATCTAGATATTCTAGCCTGTTTGAGAATTTTCCATTTATCTTTAGGTGTTTTATTTTCTTTAACTTCCAAAAATAGAAAGTGATGTAATGTTTTTGCTTTTCCTTATTACTAAAAGATGATGATTGTAAAAATGCTTTTTAAAAATGTTCATTGTATTACCAATATAAACTTTAGTAACCCTAGAGTTTCTACAGATAAGATAGTGCACATGTAGACCAGGGATTTAGTTAACCCCTTACTAGATAAGGGGCATTGGTTAGGGTTTCTATAGTTACAAAAGTTTTTATTATGGGACAAATTAAAATGAGTATTGTTTTTGTTGTATAATTTCAATAAATTCAACTGATAATCTTTATCTATAGGAGCTCTGGATTCTGTAGAGTCTTCAGATTTAGTTGGAATATTTTTTCTGTACAACCTTATGGCATTTAAAGAAATTGATTTAAATAATATAGGATAGTAAATAAATCCACTGGGTATAAGATTGATAGACTTAGAAAATTAATTTAGTTTTTATATCTTTTGGTCGTTATTAATCCTGATATAGAACATGTTGCCTTCTTAGACATAATGCTAGACTTAGTTTCTAATAATTTCCAACCTTACATGAAAAATAATGCTAACCCAATTTATAAAACCCTAGCTCTAATCATCCATTATCAAACATATTTCATCATTGTTGAATGTGCAATTTTGTAGTAGTTTGTACATGTTCTAAAGTATAATTTATAATAAATATTCATTGCTCTATTTTTATATTGAGCACTGTATTAAAATAATGTTTTGAACATTGCAAATATTTTCTTCATTCCTTATTCATTTGGGGATATATATATATATATATATATTCACCTTCTCTAATTTAAAACAAAAAAACTAATTATTACTTTTTAATGACTGATTGGCTTGTAAATATCTTGCCAATTCATTCTTTTAATAGAACCAAAATAATCCTTTTCATCTGACAATTTGATGCCAACCAATTATCAGACACCAGTTCTGGTGCCAATTTTAATCTTTTCAGTTCTGTGATTTACTTATGTAATATTTTCTCTTAAATATAGAAGAAAAATATTTTTTTATACAGACAAATAGTAAATAAACATTATTAATGGACATTGGTCATTTATCCAAGTTTGTTAGCCAAAACTTATTTTAGATCAGCATTTAGAGTCAGTTCAGGTTTTGGCTTTTATAGTGTTCTTGTAAAAGGTGGATGTGTGTTGTGGTGCACTGGATATCATCTCAGAACAAGAGGTTGGAGAGCTGAGTTTGAATTCCAGTTGAGTTCGTTGCATTCACTTACATGCAAATACCACTGGGAAAGGTCTTAATCTCTTCTCCCTCCAGCTATGGGTTAAATACCAAGACAAATTGGGTTCTACAGCCTTGGTTGGCAACCTACTGCAGGAAAATCTGCCCAGTCAATCCTGTCTCTTTCGGGACAGTATTGTCAAGTACGTATCACGTATGTCAACTGACTGACTTGTGAAATAGGCCCATTATCTTTAAGTCAGTGAAGAATCTATTATAATCAAATCTGAGTTTCTCCTGGCAAAACTGATTACATATCTCTACAAATCAGATAAAATTGTAACTTTGTGATGCTTCCCAATTTCAAAGTACGAGGTGCAAATAAATGTGATTCGAACAAGTTACCTGTTTGAAAGTAGTAAAAAAAAAAAATGACTTTTTTTTTTTTTTTTTTTTTTTTCCTAAGAATTTCTTGGATGAAGAATTATTATATATTAATCTAAAAGACAACTCATGGCGATAGAAACATTGGTTAAGTGTATCTAGTTAATTGTTTGAAATCAGGCAATGGAAGCCGTTTGCTTCAGCTTTATTGAAGGAAAAAAGATAAGTCATGTGACATCACAAGAATAAAGAAATTCATATTTCCAAGTAAAAAGAGGAAAATTGAATAAGTTTTAGTTGAAAATGCCAAGGAGGATATTGAATACAGCTAGTGCCTAGAGGATATTGCAGGGTCAAAATTTGCAAGCGGGAGGACATGGTTTCTGGGCAAGCATCCACATTGGTTATTGAAAGAAAAGGTCCAGTTTAAGAAAGTTAAGCTCTGAAACACTCTTGCTAGTGCACTAAGAATTTTTTTTAAAAATCTGTTAACTGGGGCAAGTAATAATTTAATTTTAATGCATCTAAAACAAAACTTTGAGTCTGCCATTTGTCCAGGCATTGAATGTTGCTGATACATCTGGTCTGGTGAATTTCTTGATAAAATCTGAATCTGCAATGTTATCAGTCCTAATCTGGCATCTTGGCATCAGTTGCTTTTCCCCTGTGCTTTTTCTATAAATATTTTCATGGTAATTCTTCTGAACTTTCCTCTTTGATATCTTGACTCTTAATTTAGTGCAGTACAAGATTGGCAGATAGGTCTCATCATTGTACACTTAAAATTGCTAGATGTAACCATAAGTTCTATGCTAATAGTTTCTTTTCTCACACTTCTTACTTGTGGAACTCACTTCTGGCTTCTTGCTTCCTCATCAACTTTGATCTTCACAAATTTAAATGCAATGTTAATTAACTTCTGTTCCTTAATGCCTGTTTGTTTAATAGCCTCCTGCCTTAATGATTTTTCTCATTGTTCTTTCACTTTCAATAACTCCTTAGTGGTTTTGTCTTGTGGTGACATAAAAAAAAACCCCGTTCTGTGTTAAAGGTATAAAATCTTTTGTCTAGTTAAGCCTTTCCTTTTAATGAATTTGTGGTCACATTTTCTGTTAATAACAACCAATTCCAAATATTTTTCCTACTACCATCAGATTTATAGAATTTAATGCTTTTAATGCCAAAGAAATAACAGCAAATCGTATGCCCATCCATTGGTTTGATTTATGGCATATCAACCTCAATGGGTTATTTAATGCCAACAAGATTTTTTTTAAAAATAGATTTGTGTGAATAGAATATATATTCTTTGTAAGAAATAAGTTTGTAAATCAGCTTTCTTTGATATATTTTTGTAAAGTGGTTTTTGTTAAGAGTCTGATGTATTGTTTGTGCATATTTTTTCCTCAAATTTATTGCTGGTAATATTTTATTTTTCCTCGAACTTATTATTGGTAATATATATATATATATATATATATATATATATATATGTTCCTGGAATTTTTTACTATAAAGGTCAATTTTTATACTTCATAGTTTAGGAATAAACTGGGGTCAAAACACGGTCCATAGCTGGGACCCTAATAGGTGCTACCACCCTGGATCAGGGTGGACCTGGGAACAAAAGTTACTAAAAGGTGGTTCTATGCTCCTCACAACTTCCTGATCAGAGGCCTTGTTGCCAGATGCAGATTGTCATATGCAGGAGTAGCCATCCATTGGAGAATTCTTAAAATTTGGAAATGAGCATATTTTTTCAGTTTTTAAGACACTTCTTACCTTAAATTTTAATGCTTACAACCTATACACTGATGTTGTGTGTGTATAAAATATACTCAAGCTGTGTGTGTGTATTTATATATATATATATATATATATATATGGTTCGGTTCTGTGGAATGTCATAATAACTGTATGGATTACAAATGTGAAATGCATATCACCAATCAGTGCTTAATACAGTTAATGTCAGTAATTGCCTAATCACTTTCAGTTTCCTTTGGATATTCAGCAAAACTGTTTTCAAACAAGGATTAGTCTTATACAGTAAAAAATATGGTACATTTCTATGAAAATTCAAGTGTTCAGTTCATGTCTTTAGAAAATTGTAAATGTAATGAAGCTTTTTTTTTTTTTTTTTTTTTTCTATTTTTATTTTGTTTGTTCAATTTTAGGGACTTAGCTTTTTGAAATTTTGATGTCTGTCTGTCCTGTAATTATTATTGACAGGACTGGCTGAATATGAATTTTTGGCCTCAAATCTGTGGTGTCTTGGTAACCATTCTTGTCCTCTCCTCTGTGTGTGTGTGTGTGTGTCTTTTTCTCTCCTTCCCCCTCCATCCATAATGAATACAAATTACTACAAGTTGATCTTAATAAGAAAAGGATTTAATTTTAATATAAATATTCCTGACATGTTTCCTTTTCAATGCATCTGTTTCCATTTTAAGATGTTATTATAGATTCTTTATTTTTTTTAAATCTCTTAATTGGTTCTGTTTAGGGTGATATAATTTTATCTACTAAGCCTAATTCTGTATTAACACTCCAAGAATTTAAGGGTTTGCTTAGTAGACAACAAAAGCAGTTTTATTTATTAAGCATAAAGCCTTTCCAGCT
Source organism: Ascarosepion bandense (assembly GCA_037127315.1). Classification (NCBI taxonomy): domain Eukaryota; kingdom Metazoa; phylum Mollusca; class Cephalopoda; order Sepiida; family Sepiidae; genus Ascarosepion; species Ascarosepion bandense. The sequence goes on along the minus strand of JBBBDQ010000741.1, from coordinate 2,065,688 downwards.
ACTTACTTGGGAGACTTGTCCTATGATATGCAAACATTTGTTGAGACTATAGCCAAACATTTTTACACAAAAAAGATCTGAACTATTTTGTCTCATTGAAAGACATGTAGCATTGTGTATATGCTTTTATCTATGGAAGGTAGGGCTTTATAAATACTGGCCTGGTTTAAAGATTTATTTTTTATTTATTTTATTTTTATTTATCTTTTTTTAATCGTATCACCCTGAGCAAGGCGGTAACACCACTGATGTGCAGGGGGCTACGTAATAGTGAAAAGATTGGAAAAGATAAAGCCAGAAACCACATCCTAAACAGGGAACAAGGGATGAGCCTCTTAACCTGTTCAATAGACGTGGGTGGAGTGTGAACCGGGTGTAAAAATGAAATAGATATATTCTCCACTTGTGATGTGAGTCCAGGTAAAAATCATTCTATGAATGAATATTAATTTTTTTTTTTTTTTTTAAGCCAGGTTGGTAAGAGGGCTCTTACTAATATGATTAGCTTAAAATGACACTTAGGTACAATTATTCACACACATACACACACACACACACACACACACAATCCAACATTTTCATAATGGATATTCAGATTTGAAATAGATATCACATTTTTTTTATTTTTACTTTAGTGTTACATCTATTTTCCTTGTAATCAAAAAAAATAATTAAATATACAAAAAATGTGGCAAAATAATAAAACATGTTGGATCAAATGGATTTCTCCCTACAATGCAGGTTCAGAAGAGCAAATTTTTTTCTTTAAGATTCCTAAAATATACAGGCCAATAACCATAGATATGATACACACTAAAGAAAAAAATAAAAATAGGGCCTCTATTTCAAATATGTGTACACACAATGTGTGCCCAAATAAATATCAAATCGATAATCGAAAAAATCTGGTTATAGGAGTGGTTTGATTTTAATCAAATTTGATACACTAATAGACAACGACATCAGAAACAATATTCAGAAGTTTCAAGATTGCAGTTCTTACACTAGTGCAGAAAATCGATTTTTATATATATATATATATATATATAAAAGGAAAGATGTTTGTGTGTCTGTTTGTCTGTATGTCCTTTATACAAATCCATAATTTTTATCAGATTCTCACCAAATTTCACACAAACATTCTTTAGGCTGGCTGAGTCTGAGCTCCAGGACCATGGATTAGTTTTAAACCTTTCATTACACCCAAGCAACGCCGGGCTATACTGCTAGTGTGTGTGTGTGTGTGTGTGTATATATATATATATATATATATAAAGCAGTGTGAACATGGAAAGGTGACAGTTTCAAGCTTGAATGTAATCTTAAAAACCTGAAAATTGCATTTGAAGCATGACAAACTGTTACCATTTTGTATGGTTGTGCATCCATACTGCATATATTTGTATATCCACTATTTGGGATATTGAGCACTTTCACCCATGTCGTAAAGCATTTATGATATTGTAGGGAGCGTCCATCATATTTATTAAATTGGCCCTATACTAAACATAACTGAACTTCCATCTTTAAAAGATTAGATTTAAACATCAAAGGATAAAAAAAATTATATATAATATATATATATATATATATATATATATATGATGTTTATTAATCAAAATATATTAATTTTGTTATGAGAATTTGAGAATTGTATTTAAGTGTAAATAGTTCCTTTTTGTGGAATTCAAGAGGGAATTTTTTTTTTTTTTTTTTTTTTTTTTTTTTTTTTTAGAAGCTTTAGTTCATGTTAGTGCGATAATTTGTATGTTTCTTTGTTCCTCTTTTGTTGCCTTACAGTTGTGTGGAAGAAGGCCTGTCATCTGGTTTTTTGAATGTTTCACACTGGATTTGTGGCTCTGTGATGCTCTTCATTTCATTGCATGAGGAGAAAAAATGAGTGTCAAACTAGATGAAACCTCCAATTAAAACTTGTGACTCTCTAAAGAGGTAAATCAATATCATGTATTTATACATTTTGATGACCAAGAATAAAATCAACTTTTAATATTTTTTTTGTTTTTGTATTGTTTAAAAAAAAAAAAATGCTGTATTAGTTCTCGTCTACATCCGCTTATGATAAAATATATAGGCCAATTATCTAATGAAAAAGGATTTTCTATTGGTTAATTCATAAATATAAGTTTTTTTCATTGGCTCCTGAATGGGCATAGGTATGTGTAAAGTGGAATTTAAGCAATCAAAATTGAGAAATTCGACTCTCTCACTCACTCACTCACTCACTAAGGTAGTGTGTAATGTAGACAGGACACTTAGGTGGCAGAACTTTTGAGACAGGAAATGAGTAATTATTGCAGATGTGGGAGTGGGTTCCTTCTCACACCCCCACCTTGGTAATAAATTTGGTCATTATTGTTGCACAATATAAAATTCATTTCCTCCTTACATGATATAAACATTTCAGATTAGTGAATATGGACTGGAGTTTTGACTTCTACTTAATTTTAATTTTATTTTTGTGTTCTTTGACTTGATTTGATGAAGTTTCATCTGAACCAGCTATATGCTTAATTATAACTCTAAGTTTTTCAAAGTGAGCCTTAGGAGATGATGGTTTCTAATTCCATGAGGGGGTGCTGAAAATTTCTTAACCTGATCCATTTTCATGATCTGATCAGATGATTCTTGGTCTAACAGAACTTGTAACAGCCCTCATAATATATTTTGCATCAAACTAGCAATCAATTAGCTATTTATATCAGTCAGCTATTTAACATTAGCTAAGGCTTGGCAGTGTCTACTAAAAACAAACGAAACCAAGTCAGCATTAAAATAAATCTAAACTTATTTATAAATATAACTTTGTGTGTGTTCGTTACCTGTAGACTCCGAAATGGCTGAACCGATTTTCTTGAAAATTTACAGAGTTGTACTATAAGCATCTGCAAGTGTTCCTAGCTAGGTTTTGTGTCGAGGTACTCCCGATAAATATCGATAATCAAAAAAAAAAAAACTGGTTATAGGAGTGGTCCGATTTTAATCAAATTTGATACACTCAGACAAAGACATAAGAAACGATATTCAGAAGTTTCAAGGTTGCAGTTTTTACAATAGTGCAGAAAATGGATAATATATATATAAAAGGCAAGATGTTTGTTTGTGTGTCTGTTTATCGGTCTGTATGTCCTTTATACAAATCCACAATTTTTATCCGATTCTCACCAAACTTCAAAATTTGACTTACGTCCAGAGTCTGTGCTCCAGGACCATGGATTAGTTTTAAAGCTCTCATTACACCCGAGCAACGCCAGGCTATACTGCTAGTTCTTATATAATTGACGGTATATCTTAAATTGCTGGCCATACATACATTAATCTATGCTACATGGCATATCTACTACTGCTGTTGCTTGCAAATAAAATCACTCAGAATGACTGATTCTTGCATTTCTCCCACAGAAACTAAAATAAAATTGATGTGTAGCAGTGACTAGAATTTGAACCAGGCTTGCAGCTTCTACTTCCTGAATAGCCACCAACGTTACTTTTTGTAGCATCAACAATATTAATAATTTTACCACATCTTCTATTTTCGTCATCTTCATTCACCTCTGCATTTTTTCTGTCTGCTTTTTTCTGCAGTCTTTCTGTTAACAATTCAAATTGTAAATAAAGCATTTTTTTCTTTCACAGCTGTAATTCTATCAATGGAAGTTGATACTTAGAAATACCTATATAACTTGCATATTTTTGAGGAGGTGCTGAAAAATTCACCTGATTCACTTGTCACAGTTTAATTAAATAACATATTCATATAAGGCCTACTTGGATTTATTTTTACTACCTCTTTGTGTTTATATGTTAAGTTTATATATGTATATAAACACACACATACAGGTTGCTGAAAAGTTTTCACCTTAAATGAGCTTTGAAAGGAAAACTAACAGATTTGGAGTAAATAAGTCAAGACCATTCAGCACCTTCACATATAAATCTTGTATGTAAATATAGTGAATGCTTAGTTTTTATTTATTTTTTTATTATTATATATATTAATCTTTTTGTTCTGACTTAACAAAAAAAAAACTGTTAGTTTTAAATGACTTGTAAATATCTCCTTGCCAATTCATTCTTTAATGGAACCAAAATAATCCTTTCATCTGACAATTTTGTGGAATTTCCATTTTCCGCATTAGTGAAAGTGTATGATGGTACTGAATCATCATTAATCTGATTAAAAGTCACTTATTACTTTTATTTCATAAAGATGGCAAATGTCTCAAATACACTAAACCAATTGTATTGCTGTTTGTGGAATGTGTATTTTTAAGAGTTACTTTAAGATAAAAATTTAAAGTGTCAGATTTTTAGTTCTACCACAAATCTGAGCAGGAATTAAAATGGCAGGAAGTCTTTTTTTGTCAGCATTTTGATACACTAGATCAAATTCTTATAAATCTGACATTCATTTGTTTATTGAATACTGTTGCCATATCTGGTAGCATCTGGCTCTTACTATTCATCTCAAGGTTCTCAAAATTCAAAGAAAGATCTGCAACATAGTTGATTCTGACTTGGCAGCACACCTTCAGCCACTTTCTCACCTGTGGGATGTGACTTCCCTCTGTCTCTTCTACATATGTTCACTGCTTCTGGTGCCCCCTACCACATGGATTTGCTTGTGCTACTAGATGGACATCAAGGTTCTACCATTTTACCATTAAATGTAACTTTTCTTGCACTTGTATACTTACTTCTCTGATAGTTAAAATCTCCAAAAATTTAAATGCAACGTCAGTTACCATCTTCTACCTCCCTAAATCCCATCCATCTCTCATCTTTTCTCTGGCATCCCTTGTACCATGTGTTTATATATATATATATATATATATATATATATATAAACGGAAATTAATGAAGAGTAATGAAACTTGGTTACAAACTGACAATTTGAAATGATTTGTTTGAACATTATTTTTGATTGATACTCATATTTAAGTAGATATTCTGTTTATAATCAAACAGTATTATATATTTATTTCGTTTAGACTGATAGTCACTTGTGGTTGAGAGGTCTAAAATGCACCAGATCACATGGTGGCTTCCTCTATGTGGATAGGGGTTGCAGGTTCACATCCTACCAAATGACATTTTCATAATAAAAATTTATAAATAATCAGGCCCTTAGAAAAGAAATATATAATACTGTTTGATTATAAACGGAATATCTACTTAAATATGAGTATCAATAAAAAAAATAATGTTAAAACAAATCATTTCAATACACATATCTCTTTATAATCTCCCTGTGCACCAGTGGCAATTCTACCTTGGTTAGGGTGAAATTTAGTTTTGACCAACTCATGCACACACACACACATTGGGCTACCTTTCTAACTGAGTTATTTTTCTGGGAAACTTTTCTAGGTTGCTTATACAGTAAAGAGAAAGTCTTGCATTGATAATTTTGTTTTCTTAAAGTCAAAACTTGACTGATGAAACTGGTCTATGTCAATAGCTTCAGTTTACAATATGCTTTTATGTTTGTTTAGTTGAAGTTTTGATTTATTGTTCAGCATAGAATTTAGGAAAGACTGCCAGTGATCTTGATAAGATTGGAACTCTGTAAGCTATACCTTGAATCTCCGTGAAAGATAGGTTGTCATGGTGTAGGATACAAATTGAATTTTAATTCTTTTTTATCAGATATATCTTCCTTGTCTTCCACATATTTTTCTTGAGTCATTTCATTGATACAGCAGCAACTTATGTAAAGTGTATTTTGTTACCCCCCCCCTTTTAAAATGACCATTTTAGTATGTGCGTTATCCATATGGGCAACGGTAGCTTTTATTATTGTTATGGCAATGGTAGACTATTATAGGATATAAGAATATAAAATATATAGTCTTTTTTTTTTTTTTTTTTTTTTTAAAATAGTAAAACATAGTAAAATTATTACAGTACAATGTAACGCATCACTCAAATTACAGGCCTAGCTAATAAAACAACTTTTAGGCAAAATTTGATTTTATTCATCAACATAGTCTCCTAGGTTGATAACTGATTCCAATGCTTCTCTAACAATTCGATGCCTTTCTTGTAGAGCGATTTCTTTCTCAAAGTACACCTTAGCTTCCAATATCACTTCTTCATTGGAGCCAAATCTCTTTCCCCTGGAGCATTCTTTTGAGATATGCAAACAGCCAGTAGTCACTGGATGCCAGATCTGGAAAATAGTGGATGTGGAAGCAATTCAAAATATAATTCATGTAGTTTTGCCATCATTATGATTGACTAATAATGCAGTGCGTTGTCTTGGTGAAAGATCCCTTTTTTCTTCCTCATTTGTGTCCTTTGGGAGGGGTGATTTCTTTCTTCAAACATCAATAATACTGTAAAATATTTGCTACTGATGGTTCTTCCTTTCTCAAGGTAAACGCTGTACAAAATAACTTGTGCCTCCCGAAATACAGAGACCAAAACCTTACCTGCTAATGTTTTTCTTTGGTCGCTTTGGATGGCTTTCATCTGCTGCTGTCTGCTCAGCTGACTGCCGATTTGACATTCACACATTTATGCAAAATCTCCTTATGTTGAAACAGATGCAATGCTCTGAATTCTTGACACATTTTTGATTGACTGTGAGCAAACGCGATACCCACTTTGAACACAGCTTTCTCACTGACAAATGTTCATGCAAAATAGTGAATACACTGCCTTCTAATATGTTCAACTCCTCTCTCACACAACTTCAATTTATGATCAGCCAAAACAAGTTTGTTTGTCTTTTTTTCCCTCTCTCTCTCTCTCTCTCTCTCTCTCTCTAACTGCCAATTTTAGGCAACCATATTGTCCAACATAACACTTATCAAGCCATTGCTTTGCTTGAACAGTATTTTTTTTTCCCCCTCAGAAAGCAATACTTTATCAACATACAAAATTTAGATTTTTCATTTTGAAAATTTGCAATGGTATCTTCACTTAAATAACTGTAATTTGTAAACTAATAATCAGATTAGGCCCAAATTTTGCCACATGCCATTTGAAGGTTAGTACTTCATAAAAATTATATGAATCTTTTTATTAGTGGTGCCATCTGTATGTCAGGCTCGGGAATTATTGAGTGATGTTATTTTAAAACTTCCAAGGAAAAATCTTTTCTGTCTTTCATTTTCTCTCTTAAGCTTGGAAAAGTAGAAATTTTCCTCTCCTATCGTTTCTCCTCTCTCTCTCCCCCCCTCCCATCGTTTCTCCTCTCTCTCTCCCCCCCCTCCCATCGTTTCTCCTCTCCCCCCCCCCTCCCTCCCCCCCCCATCGTTTCTCCTCTCTCTCTCTCCCCCCTCCCATCGTTTCTCCTCTCTCTCCCCCCTCCCATCGTTTCTCCTCTCTCTCTCTCCCCCCATCGTTTCTTTCCTCTCTCTCTCTCCCCCATCGTTTCTCCTCTCTCTCTCCCCCTCCCCCATCGTTTCTCCTCTCTCTCTCTCCCCCCTCCCATCGTTTCTCCTCTCTCTCTCCCCCCCCCCTCCCCCCTCCCATCGTTTCTCCTCTCTCTCTCTCCCCCCTCCCATCGTTTCTCCTCTCTCTCTCTCCCCCCTCCCATCGTTTCTCCTCTTCGTTTCTCCTCTCTCTCTCCCCCCCCCCTCCCCCATCGTTTCTCCTCTCTCTCTCCCCCCTCCCCCCATCTTCTCTTTCTCCTCTCTCTCTCCCCCCCCCCTCCCCCTCCCCCATCGTTTCTCCTCTTTCTCTCTCCCCCCTCCCATCGTTTCTCCTCTTTCTCTCTCCCCCCATCGTTTCTCCTCTTTCTCTCTCCCCCCTCCCATCGTTTCTCCTCTTTCTCTCTCCCCCCTCCCATCCCATCGTTTCTCCTCTTTCTCTCTCCCCCTCCCATCGTTTCTCCTCTTTCTCTCTCCCCCCTCCCATCGTTTCTCCTCTTTCTCTCTCCCCCCTCCCATCGTTTCTCCTCTTTCTCTCTCCCCCCTCCCATCGTTTCTCCTCTTTCTCTCTCCCCCCTCCCATCGTTTCTCCTCTTTCTCTCTCCCCCCTCCCATCGTTTCTCCTCTTTCTCTCTCCCCCTCCCTCGTTTCTCCTCCCCCCCCCCTTTCTTCTCTCTCCTAGTGGTAAAAGACTAACCCATTAATCTTCTTCAGTACCTTCAAGCAATCCTTTCTCAATCTGTTTTTAGGCAATGCACTGAATGAACCAGTATACAATGCTCACTTTGCCTGAATTCTGAATGTGTTACAAATAATCTTAACTTCCTTTTGTATTGGAAGACTTTGAGGAGAATTATCACTGTCATTACAATAGTTAATTTTTATATGCTCTTTGTTGCCCTTGGTACAAAAATCATCCATATTCATTGTATATGCTTATAATTTTTTTTTTTTTTTTGTGTGTGATGCATAAAATATATTTCCTTTGCTTTTATACTGCATATTGATATCAGGAAATTGAAAATGTATTGCCATTCAGCATAAAATCACACTTGGATCATAAAACCTAATTCGATTACCTACATATGGATTTCTAACTTGGCTGAAAGTGTGGTATTGGTGTGAAAAGTTACATGTACAAAAAAGGCCTACATTGTCACATTAGCTAATTTATATATATATATATATATATATATATATAATGCTTTCCAATCTAGCTGTTATGTAGTAGATGGGCTCTCCGGCAATCACTCTATCCACTTATGTAATAATAAAAATAGCAATTAACTGTTTCTCCACTGTCTCTCTCCCTCCCTTTTCTTCTCCTCCTCCGTCGCCGCCATATCTCTTTTTCCTACTCCTCCGCCGTCTCTTTTTCCTCCTCCGCTGCTGCCGCCGTCTCTCTTTTTCCTCCTCCTCTCTCTTCCCTCCCTTTCTTCTTCTTCTCCTCCTCCTCCGTCTCTTCATTGATGCACTTTTTTTTTTTTTTTTTTTGTGTGTGCATACACACTCACTATTAAAGAAATGAAGCAAAATATATATTTGCTTCTTTCACCCTAAACAAGGCAACAAAGCCACTAGGATAGAAGGTATTAAGGAGAGAGATTAATAAAAGAACTGTAATTAAAGACAAGATAATGATTGATATTACCACCTTCGACCTACTAAAAAGGAATTCCCTTTGAAATAGCAGTGCGCTTGCTGATGTCATTGAAATAAGTATTGTCTGGTAATTATAAATATTTCTTTATATCTTAAATTTGTCTTTATACAGAAATGAGATCTCTTTTCTCCACCCAACACCACCCTCCCCAAACCCTTGTAGTAGTAATAATAATAATTCTAATTCATCTTGTGGTTTGTTCTACTGCTGCCTCTGGGCACATGAAGTTAATAAGTGTGTTGTCTTTGTGTAAGTAAGGATGGCTGAGGTTTGGGTGGAAATTAATTTGTTCTCTACTCTTAATGGAGTCTGCATTTGTTCAATCCTCTATAATTTCATTGTTATCCATCATGGCAATATTGTTGCAGGTGAGATCCAAGAAGTGCTAATGAATCTGTTGTATGTTTTGACATTACTGGTTGGTAGGTGAAGAGAAGCAGTCAGGCATTTTTTAATATTTTCATTTTTTTTTTTATTTTGTTTCATAATTTGTAATACTTTAATAAACATTATTTTTAGTGGGTACTTGTACTTAAGTAGACACTTTTTTTTATTTTTTATTTATTAAACATATTTATTTTTGTCTATCAGCCTAAATAATTGAGAAATCTGTCCTTCTGGGCAGGGGGAATTGAAGTGTTATTAATATTTCAGATTAATAAAGTAAAAATTCATCAGTCAGTCAATTGGTGCTATTCTCTGTACCCTGACTCCAGACAGCACTCCAGCAATCACTTTGTCCACTCATCAGGGAAAGTAAGCAATAAAATATTTGTGTTTGAATTAATCTGCTGGGTTCACACAATTATATTAGTAAAGTCTTACATTAGTAGCCAGAATTAAATTATGCATGAACATATTTTCAACAGCTGTGATCAGAATTGGTGGATGTTACTACTTAAAACTAATTCTTAAATATCTCCACTAAAGAATTTGGGACTTTCTATATAGTTTATTTTTCTATATTGTTGCTAAATGAAAACTTTTTCTTTTCTTGTTTTTGTTTTTTTGTTTTTCTTCCCCCCCCCCTCCACTTTTTTTTTTCTTTATGGCTTACAGATGTATAAATTAGTTGTACTAATTTGTGGAGTTTGGTGATTTATTAGGAAAGTATTTTTTTATTTAAAGTTTAGCAACATAATTCAAGTTATAATTTCGATCTTATCTACAGAACCCTCTCAGCCCTGCTTTTGTTTTTAGACATAGGTAACAATAAGGACACGATGGCTTTCACAGAATTTGAATTATCTGCTGAATCCATTCTCCACACTAATAACTGCTGTGCCACTCAGATCTGTGTTTTACAAAATACAATATTGTTTATTTATGTTCAGAGATTCACAAATGCAAGACTAAACTTAACAGACCCAGTCATTCAGTCTTTTCTTGTGATGCTAAGTACCAACACTGTCAGACATGATGCTATAAATGATGAATAATAAGAGACAATTAGTTGGGAAAAGAGAGAACTGATCCTAATTTAAGAGAGACATTCCCCCCACTTTTTTTTTCCTAAGTCTGACCCAATAACATTCAAAACCCTGACCTTTAATGCATCACAGCCATATCTCAAATTACATCGCATCACAAAAATGTGACTTGTCAAAAATATAAAAAAGTTAACCAAAATAAATAGTAGTAGTAAAGTATAAAAATTCCTTTGGTAAATTAAAAACACAGGCACACACACACATATATATATATATATATATATATATATATCTCAAATAAATCACATTATTTGAAAAAAATCACTTAACCTTTTGTTTTCTGTTAAAGTTAGCCTTCTACTCTCATTTAAATTATCAAAATTTTCAAATTGCAAACACAAGCTTGAAAAATAATAGGGCCTTAGCTGTGTATATTTTTCTTTTCCCAATTCTAAACAGGAAGGAGTGAATTGGATGATAGGCAAACCTATGGAGGTAAATAGAAATATAGCAGTAAAAAAGATTTTATTTATATTATATCCTCTTCACTAGTTACTTACATCCTTATTTTAAGACAATTACTCAAACCTTACTGTATGTGTTTTTTTTTTTCTGTGTGTGATGTTTCATCCTTTAGGACTTCATCAGGCTAAATTTATGTTAGCATGACTACACATGTCAAGGAATGCTTTGAATTTAAAATTACCTTTTTAATCTTGCTGATTTCATTTTAGATTTTTTTCTTTTTGTATCTCTACCAGGGATAGTGAAATGTAAGAGTCAGGGTGCAAATTTGCTGTGTGGTCAAGATATTTTTGTGGTAGTGAAATTGTTTTCTCCTTTCTTCAAAGTAACTTTTTTTTTGTGGCCATCTCGTTGGTAACCAACACATTTGAAGTATTGTAAAAATGTCCCTTTTGAGCTCACACACACTTAGTGTACATAAGTAACTTCTTTCTCCACAATGTCCTGATCCTGTGACTTTGCCCCTATATTCTTGTTATTGTTACAAAATCATTCTTGCTTTGCACAATAAATAAATCATCTATTTAGTTGTCTTTGGCCGCTTATATTGTCTTTTTGTTAAAAAAAAAATTGAAAATCCTGTCAAGATAGCCATTATCAAAAAATCAGATCACATTTTTTTAAAAGATGTTTTGATAGAAAATCTGCTCATTAAATCCAAATCAATAATTTATTGGCCACTGCTGCAAATAAATTTTCCTAGTGTAGGACCATCTAAGGAGAAACTGAGACTTTTGAGTCAAACTGTAAACATGAAGATCTGCAACATGCTGTCAGCTGACTCACCCAGCAGTGTCTACCAGCCACACTCCTGTTCATGATTTTTAAGGAGTAGGCTGGGTCTTCACAGCCATCTCCATCACTGCTACCCAAGAGGAGAAAAGAAATAAGAGAGGATGATGATCCCGGTGCTTGGATGAGAGTGGGTACCGATATTGACAATGGAAGAACTTTTGAAAGTCATTTCTTACAAGAAAGATGTGTACTATTCGGTTGTCTTTGAGAAGCTGATACTTTGAGATAGAGGTAGTTTCTTCTATAAACAAAGAGGTGGCTTTCCTTTACAAAGTGCATGACTTTTCTCTTACTCATTTTTTTGGATTGTCTCCTTTTTAGAAATGTTCTTATCCCCTGCTCACTAATGGCCAATGTTTTAATTTCTAATTCATTGTAGTCACAATTCTACACATGGTATCCAATTTTTGTGTGTGCTTTTCTCTCCATACTACTCCTTCTTCTACTTCATAAATGAACAGGTAGTGGTATGAGAACCTTGACCAGAGGTCTACTCATCCATGTGATTATTAATCTGAAAAGATGGTCCTTTTAGTCAAATCTTCCTCTAGCTTTTTCTGTTCCTGTTACTAAAATCCCTAGTAATTTTTTTTCTTTCTTTCTTCTAGAATTGGTTGAAGCAATTTTATAAACTTTTGGGTTTTGTGGTGCCTGCTTACCAAAGAATGACAAAGATGTGCTGGCTCAGTTGTCTATTCTATCCTGACTGACTAAAAGACTTACAGAGTATTAATGGTCTGACCTTGCCACTTAGCTGATCTATTACCTCTATTCTCTATATAAGTACTTGGTTGTTTATAGATTCTCATCACCAGATGATTAACATAATTAGGTACTAATTGGTTATAACCCTCTAATTCTTTATAGACATGCAAAGTAAAAAGTCTGGCTTGTTGGAGACAGCAGCCCAACTTTCAGGTTGGAACAACTTTGGTTTTGTGTCTCTGAGTCATTAATGAAAGACTGACTTTCATTGTGAGCCCAGTATTTATGGCGAAGACATTTCTTTCAGGTGTCAGATTACTAGTTGATTTGTGTATATGCATAGTAACAGGGTTAGGGGTTTGTGGACTTTATTCTTCAGGTTCCATACTCAATTTAGCCATATAATCAAGGTAGAATTGTGGAATAGATAATTAAAAAAAAAAAAAATTTCAAATGCTAAAATTCCTTACTTGAATTTTGGTCAAAGTATCACTTTACTGAGTGTTGGAAATGGATTCATTCCTTTTCCCAAGAGTATTTGTATATAAGTTAATGTAACAAACCCAACTGGAATTTGAACTGTAACCTTTAGACTTCTAATTCTGAGCCTGTTATCCATTAAACTATACCACGCATCCAAGAAGTCTTACAAATTATTGGGTTCAGTCTAGAATACTCTCCAGGTTACCTGGATTGACATAGTCCTCACAAAGGCTAGAGAACACAACAGCTGAAATGTTATAACAACAAAGATGAGGATATTAGTCTGATTGTTTATAATCTTTAATCCTTTTCTGTTTTCAAACAAAATATCCCTAAACATAGAACAGTAAAACAAGAACACACTAACCTCGTAGATTAAATAAAGTCGAAAATTAATGCAAAATGACTCAAATATTGCGATAATTACAAAGCTGAGTATACTCTAAGGGAATTCAAGGTACAAATGTTGCTCTCACCTGTCATCCACAAATTGTTAGATTATAGTTGTTTAACATGCAAATATTTCTAAGGGTAATAATTTTATCAATTGTTTAATTTAAAACATTGTCAATATGGTCCATGAAGATATATTATAAAAGGTTGTTCAACATTATTTTTTTTTTTTATTATATATATATATATATATATATATATATAGCTAACAATGAGTGTAACAGTTTTTTTGGTTACATCTGCTTGGGCAGGTAAGGTAGAGGGTATAGTACAAAGATGTTACAACCATTGTCAGCTTCGACAAGGTTGAGTTAATATTAAACCCAAAAAATGTCCCTCACTATTTCACACTCTGTGTGGGTGAGTAGGTGTGATTAGTACAGATATAAAATTTGTCATTTAGCTAGCTGATGTTACCTCAACATCCTGGCTCTAGAATTTTGTAAATATACCTTCCAGCAATTGCTCTGTCCACCCATCAGGTAATACACACTCACTCACTATCTTATGGTGGTTCACCACCATATCAACCCCCTGTGGGTCATTCAAACTGAATTTTTTTTTATCTAGGAATTTAAATGTTTCATCTGGTTGTGAAGTTCTTAAAATTTTTAAAAATATCACAAATTGTATAGTTTGGAAATATTTCAAAATATAAGTTGTATGGTTCAGTCTAAGCTCTATTTTCTATAGAAGTTGGAAGTATTTTATTTTCTTGAGATATTCAATTTGTGCAGTAGCTATATATATATATATATATATATATATAGAGCGTGCGCATGTTAAATTTTTTTTTGTTCTTCTTGAATTCTCAAGATTTGGTTGCAGTGGGTATACCGAGGTATAAGGAGTTGTTTGATTTCGTCATAGTTTGGTTTGGAACCTCTACAGTTCCACTATATGATGCTGATATTTTGTTTGTCTGTGTGAGTGGATCTTAAGGATGATAATGGTCTTGGTTTTTGGTTATCTATTTTTATATATTTCAAACTTTCTGTATAGTTTGAACTTTTTCTTTGCCAAGTATTTGTATGTTCTTGATTATTTGGGTTCTTTCTATTTTGTTTTTTTATCTTTGTGGGTTGTCATCTTAATATTTTTGGTTTTCTGTCAGTTTTTTTTTTTGTTTGTAGAAACTTTCATTTGAGAAGGTTTTAGTATTCTGTAGTTGAGGTTGTCAGTGAATTTTGTGTTGGATATACATTGTTTGATTTACATTATTTGATTTACATTATTTGTGGATAGTTTTGGTTCACTGGTAGGGGTTGTTTACAATTTTAACACTTCCAGTGTGTTTTTATGGAATTTTAAATGTTAGTTTTTTTTTTCGTGTAATTTGTTTGATATTAGATTTTCATGGGTATACCTCGATGTTGCTTGGGTAACTTTTTAAGATGTTCATATATTGGAGTTTGTTTTGATGCTTTTCTTTTTTTCTGAGAAAGATTAGATTTTTTTTTTCTATTACAAAAGGTGACAACTTTGCTATTAGTTTGTTCTCTATTGGTTCTATTATAAATTTAAAAGAGAACTTTTTTTTTTTTTTTTCACTCTGCATCTACATCAATGTGTAATCTCTTGTTTGTGTGTGTGTTCTATTATATTATTCATCAGCCATGCTTCCTATCCACCTCAGAGTCTCATAGAGAAAAATATTTGCCTCATTCCTCCAAGGCTACATGACTGGTATACTTGAATGTGGGGAAGATTCCAAGGACCTATTATATCCAGGATCATCCACCCAAGTATGGAGTTTCCTCAGACGTTGCAACAGCCATGTCAGATTCCTTTGTACCTAGTCTGATTGACCCTGCAGCCACCATTTACTAAGTCACTTTGTTTGATATGGTAAATTGTTTGTTTTGTTAGTCTTACTTAGGGCTTGAAGTGACCAGATGGCTGATTGAATCAAGCCTCTTAAATTGCCTGTTTAACTCAAGTAGGAATTAAAGCGGTATGTTGGAGTATATGTATATTCCAACTCCTAAAACCCGCAATCACTAGTAACCCAGTTCTCAAGCATCACTGGTCACCACCCATGGCAAACAAGTGGCCCCCTTGGCGGACTTTTACTCTTTAAAATTGCAGTTAGCGTATTCTGAAGTCCCACCGACAGATCACATTCATACAGGTGGATGTTGGTGCTTTGTGGCTTCCTACAATATCCGACCATTGAATATCTCCAAAGAAAATAAAAATTGAGCCCATTGGCATTCATTTAAACATTACTTATACTGTTCTTTGTTCTCCTCTTCCTCGCTTTGACACTAACCGTGCCATGAGACCACACTGCCTACCCACTTGTTTGTATTGCTTTTTTATACTATGATAGTACCTGCTTGGATCTCTCCCTCTCCCTCAGCAGCAGTTCCATAATAGTACCAACCTCCTTCTTGCTTCTTTCTCTCTCTCTCTCTCTCCTCAGTAACAGTTCCATATAATGTAACCCCCTTGCTTCTTTCTCTCTCTCTCTCTCTCTCCCTCAGTAACAGTTCCATATAATGTAACCCCCTTGCTTCTTTCTCTCTCTCTCTCTCTCCCTCAGTAACAGTTCCATATAATGTAACCCCCTTGCTTCTTTCTCTCTCTCTCTCTCTCCCTCAGCAGCAGTTCCATATAATGTAACCCCCTTGCTTCTTTCTCTCTCTCTCTCTCTCCCTCAGCAGCAGTTCCATATAATGTAACCCCCTTGCTTCTTTCTCTCTCTCTCTCTCTCTCTCCCTCCAGTAACAGTTCCATATAATGTAACCCCCTTGCTTCTTTCTCTCTCTCTCTCTCTCCCTCAGTAACAGTTCCATATAATGTAACCCCCTTGCTTCTTTCTCTCTCTCTCTCTCTCCCTCAGTAACAGTTCCATATAATGTAACCACCTTGCTTCTTTCTCTCTCTCTCTCTCTCCCTCAGTAACAGTTCCATAATAATGTAACCCCCTTGCTTCTTTCTCTCTCTCTCCCTCAGCAGCAGTTCCATATAATGTAAGCCCCTTGCTTCTTTCTCTCTCTCTCTCCTCAGTACCAGTTCCCTTATAATGTAACCTCCTTGCTTCTTTCTCTCTCTCTCTCTCTCTCCCTCAGCAGCAGTTCCATATAATGTAACCCCCTTGCTTCTTTCTCTCTCTCTCTCCCTCAGCAGCAGTTTCCATATAATGCACTTACTTGCTTCTTTCTCTCTCTCTCTCTCTCCCTCAATAACAGTTCCATATAATGTAACCCCTTACTTCTTTCTCTCTCTCCCTCAGCAGCAGTTCCATATAATGTAACCCCCATGCTTCTTTCTCTCTCTCTCTCTCTCCCTCAGCAGCAGTTCCATATAATGTAACCCCCTTGCTTCTTTCTCTCTCTCTCTCCCTCAGCAGCAGTTCCATATAATGCCAACCCCCTTGCTTCTTTCTCTCTCTCTCTCCCTCAGCAGCAGTTCCATATAATGTAACCTCCTTGCTTCTTTCTCTCTCTCTCTCTCTCCCTCAGCAGCAGTTCCATATAATGTAACCCTTGCTTCTTTCTCTCTCTCTCTCTCCCTCAGTAACAGTTCCATATAATGTAACCTCCTTGCTTCTTTCTCTCTCTCTCTCTCTCCCTCAGCAGCAGTTCCATATAATGTAACCCCCTTGCTTCTTTCTCTCTCTCTCCCTCAGCAGCAGTTCCATATAATGTAACCCCCTTGCTTCTTTCTCTCTCTCTCTCCCTCAGCAGCAGTTCCATATAATGTAACCCCTTGCTTCTTTCTCTCTCTCTCTCCCTCAGCAGCAGTTCCATATAATGTAACCCCCTTGCTTCTTTCTCTCTCTCTCTCTCTCCCTCAGCAGCAGTTCCATATAATGTAACCCCCTTGCTTCTTTCTCTCTCTCTCTCCCTCAGCAGTTCCATATAATGTAACCCCTTGCTTCTTTCTCTCTCTCTCTCTCTCTCCCTCAATAACAGTTCCATATAATGTAACCTCCTTGCTTCTTTCTCTCTCTCTCTCTCTCTCTCCCTCAGCAGCAGTTCCATATAATGTAACCCCTTGCTTCTTTCTCTCTCTCTCTCTCCCTCAGCAGCAGTTCCATATAATGTAACCCCTTGCTTCTTTCTCTCTCTCTCCTCAGCAGCAGTTCCATATAATGTAACCCCCTTGCTTCTTTCTCTCTCTCTCTCTCTCCCTCAGTAACAGTTCCATATAATGTAACCCCCTTGCTTCTTTCTCTCTCTCTCTCCCTCAGCAGCAGTTCCTATAATGTAACCCCCCTTGCTTCTCTCTCTCTCTCCCTCAGCAGCAGTTCCATATAATGTAACCCCCTTGCTTCTTTCTCTCTCTCTCTCTCTCTCCCTCAGCAGCAGTTCCATATAATGTAACCCCCCTTCTTTCTCTCTCTCTCTCCCTCAGCAGCAGTTCCATATAATGTAACCCCCTTGCTTCTTTCTCTCTCTCTCTCTCTCCCTCAGCAGCAGTTCCATATAATGTAACCCCTTGCTTCTTTCTCTCTCTCTCTCTCTCCCTCAGCAGCAGTTCCATATAATGTAACCCCCTTGCTTCTTTCTCTCTCCCTTACCCTGACAGCTCTTATTTCCACCACCATTATCTCTCTGAATTTCTGTTTTTATTCTAAGTTTTTGATTATATATTGGTGTGGAAGCCTATTTTAAATAGGCTTCCTAGATCTAACTCTTCTTTTGTCCCCCCCCCCCCCCGCCGCTACTCGGGCATGTAAGAGAGAGTGGGGAGGGGGAATGTCTTTTCATTAATCTTTTTAAATATTTCAAATTTGCTTGAGCTAATTGAAAATAACTTATGTTTTTTTTTTTTTTTTTTTTTTTTTTTACTTTCCAGTATTGATTTTTATAAGTAGCATAATTTTGTCTCATGTTCTTCACTTGAGAGAAGCTATTAAATAATCAGAAATAGAAATTTAAATAAAATGTAGCAAAGCATATCTCTCACACACTTTGTGTATTCGTCATGGCACTCATGAGTTGTGCCAAGAGAAATCAATTTTAATTTTAGCCACTTAAACAATTTGGCAGGTTGTATTGAAATATTGAATTTGCTGCTTTTTTTTTCTTTTTTTTTTTCTATTCTCAAGTGAGAACATAAGCCTGAAGGCCAAGAGGTCTGTGGTTTGATATTTACTAAGTTTTGCTTTATCTTACATTTGGCCATAAATTACTTATAAAAGTGGTATATTATCTAAGTACTGATGAGATGTTTATCTTATTAGTCATTGAATAATGACCTACAAAATGCTTTCCCTATATTTATATTATTACTTTTAAATATTACTTTTTAGGTGCATTTGAAAAATGTAATGAAGAAAATGTGTCCTCCAAATAAGATTTAAACTTGCATCTTTTGCAGGAGAAACCACTGTCTTAACTGGCATGCTTCGGCTATGAAGAACTTGACAGGAAAGCAGGTTTCTTAACCTTCATTGTCAGATCAAAAATAAAATCTGTCAATTCCTTGGAAATTATGTTTAGGTTTTGGATATGAAACTGGGCAGGTATGACATTTGAGAAAAGATGAAAGAGAGTGTTCATTAAAGGTCAATAAGAACCTTTCTTAACTGAAGTTCTCCATAGTGGAGTGGTCAAAGCACACCAGATCAGACAGTGGTTTCTTTTGTAAAGGAAGTCGCAGGTTTTAATTCGGTCAGAGATAGTTTTCTCAACTGCAGATTCCAGTAGATGAAATAATTTTTTTTTTTTTAATATTCCTCTACTCAAATACAGGGATCCACTAAAAATAACATTTGAAGCCTACTTTTATTAAATATTTTTCATTTGTAAACAAGTTATTACTCAACCCTAGTTTCTACTTTTCAGTGTCTTCATGCACCAAAAAGGTAGAAACCTGAGTTGTGTAATAACTCATTTACAAATGAAAAATATTCAGAAGTTTTGATATAATTGAATACTTTTAATATAACTGTGTACTGGTCTAATTTATGACCCAAACTAAATAATATATATATATAATTTCAGAGATAGTATTACATGGCTTGATAATAAAAATATTGTTAATTGCTATTACTGCTCCTGGATAATTTTTTTTTTTCTTTTTTAGTCATGTGAAATCTAATTTAAAAATTCTTTTAAAGCTTCCTCTGCAAGAATCCTCACTTCCAAAATGACAGCAAATTTGTTTGCTGTCCCCTCCCTCACCTCTTTCATTATCAGCATTTAGCCAGTTACATGTTACTGTATTAGTTCTCAGTGGAGTGATTTTTAATCCTTTCTGGTTGCTCAATAACTATTGCAGGACACTTTGATAGGAATCACTCAAAATGTAATTTTCCTGATCAGTAGAGCAATTTTTTTTGTGTGTGTATAACTTTTCAATCATCTATTAAATTAATAAGTACATACGATAGACTTACTTAGTCCTCTAAGATCATATGCTGTCACTTGTTATTAATGATGTCATATTATGAAGTTTTCAGCCTAACCAAAAATAAATTTTGATGACTTATTTGGGGAAGCAGGTTTCAGACGAGAAGCTTTTAGTACCAAACTGATAATTATTGGGTGGGAGCTGTTTTTTAAGAGTTATTTCATGGATATTATTTTATATTTTGGTCTTTTTCAATATTGATATGACATTTCTTTTTTTATAACACATACACACAATTATTTTAAAATAATCATATTACAGTATTATTGAGTTGTAGATTAAACTGGGAATATCTTTTACTCTTCAAATTAATGCCAATATCATTAAAGTACATAAAGAAAAATCTTCCTATAATATGCTGGTTTACTGTATTAAAACCTCTGTGTGTGTGTATATATATACATATATATATATATATATATATATACACACACACACATACATACACACACACACACACACACATACATACTACTTCATTCAAATATTTTTTATTGAATAATATGGATATTATGTCTATTTTTACAATAATTCTTTCTCGCTCTCTAAGTTTCTTAATAAGATGAAAGTCATCAAGGAAGGTGCTGTACTTTTGATCTTTGCAATTCACTCCATAAGGCTGATCTCAGTGATCAGCCTCAGGGTTGTATAAGACACTTGTTCTAACTAATCATTGAAATGGGGATTTTCCCAAAACATTCTCTGTTATAATTATTTAAAGATTTATCTATTGTAGCTATGAAAGTCTTTTTTTGCAAAAAGACTCCCCAATTTAAGGGATTTAACCAGAAATTGGTAGAAATGCAAAATTGCATTAAATGTTTAAAAGCTCTTCAACACATTGTTGCTACACTCATAATACATTTTGAGTGTTGATTGGTTGATTACTTTTGATATAGAGGACCTTGAGAGGATTTAAAGTTGTTTATTATTTTTCATGCTGTAGTATATTGGTATTGTTAAGTATATTTTTTTTCTTTGTCTTGTTAAGGTGGACAAGGGATGTTTTTAAATGTGCAGTTGAGCTTCTGACAAAGTGTAAGACATCTTGATAATGTTGTGGCTGTCAAGCCAACATATGTACCTACTTTTTAGAGATACAATCTCCCAAAGGATATTTAAGCTTATATATAATGTTGGTTTTTTTTTTTTTTTTTTTTTTTTTTTTCAATCAGATCATAAAAATATTAAATTTATTTTGCTCTTAATTATATATAAATTCTAATTAAATTCATAATGATAATTATTTGGACTAATAAATGCTCAAATTAATGTTCTGCTGAGAGCAATGGATATCCCCACTCTAAATATTGCCTTTAATTTTAATCATTTGACCAATGCAGCTTTCTTTATAAGCAAATTTACATAATATTTATCTTCCATATGTTTGGCAGTTTGTTAGTAGGCATAATAACCCTGTCCCTGTAGTTTAATAAGAATTCGATGCTAACACTATAGAGCTTTATGCTTTTAATTGATATGGTTCAATTTGGTAAGGAGAACTATGATCAAGTTTTCTCACCAGCACTCTTTTCTCTCAAGGTGTGTGTGTGTGTGTGTGTGTGTGTTTTTTTCTTTATGGAAACAGATTGATCTATTCAATCATTTCTCCTCTACCTAAACACCCACCTCCAGAGTGCAAGATGACTGAAAAGGTTCATGGAATTTAGCCAGAGACTTCTGGTCTTTCATCTGACAAGAGTTGTAGTAGGTTTTTACCTCCCACTTGAATGTGTGTGTGTTTGACAGAAAAGCAAAAGAGACTGCCTGCAAGATGAAAGTCTGCAGATTTTCTACAATATTTAATGCCCTTCATTACAGAAAGCTGATGTTTTCAAATACAAATCTGAGTGGAGAGCATGGCAAGAAGCAAAGAAAAGTTTACTTGTTAGGTTTGTATGTTTGTTCAGGCTGGTATTAGCTTTGAGCTGATTAATGCTATTACCACCACTCTTTCGTTTCCTCTGTAAGAGAAGAGGTGATAGTGCAGATTAATTTCAGATGTGGGTGGTGCAGGGACAAAGTTTGGGGAGGGGTGTGAATGCCAATGTTAATCTTCTCTATTCCCATCCCCCCAAGCGAGCACATTTAACCCTTTCCCTCTTTTTCAGATTATTTTTTCTGTAACAGATTAAACAGGAACCTTTTAGACTTGATAAGACAAGAATGGGGGTTAAAAAAAAATTTTTCCCACACCATTGACGGTTGATCATTTACAATTGTTTATCAGAAGAAACATTTTCTAATAAAATTGAGACTAGATTGGTATTTTCTTTAAGCCTAAATGACAATTAAAAAAAATGTAAATGTAACTAAAATACTAATTAAAATATAACTTGTCCCAAAATAAAAAAAAAAAAAAAAACCCTAACTATCTTGGAGCAATTAAATTGAATTACTTCATATTAATTTGCTGATGCCTAAACTTTTTAAACACATGATCTGTCAAGTAAATTTACATATTTGACATTGCATCATGGTGCTCTTTTTGTCATAAAAATACGATGTGCATGCACAAAATTAAAAATGTCGACAATTTACTCATTGTATGCAGAGCCTACCCATGGTTTGTACTGCAACTATGCTGAGCTGGCCTGAATTAGTTTCTGGGAGTGTATGTTCCACAGTCCGAATAAGGCTAGCATGTTTGAACTCTGTCACAATGACTTGTGATTTTTTTGTGCTTGTACAATCATCGATGGATCCCAAAGTTCTATCTACCCAATTTTAATCACAAGGCTTGGGTCAACCCATGGTATGGTTTTCAGGTATTTTCCCATGCTGGGATTACCTCTCCAGACTGATAGCATCAAGAAGTCACTTTCCTGACACATTGACAATGGTGAGATTCAAACTCAAGTCACAAGCATTCTAACCCTAACCATTTGGCAACATGACTCTGTGTGTGTATATATACACAATATGTGGACTTGTATACAGGTCATTAGCGGGACTAAAGTGTCAAATATGACATGAATATAAAAAGTAAAATCTACTCGTAGGATTCTCATCTGTCAAAATTGATGAAAGAGCCCATCAATTATACAAAATCTGCTTTTCAGAGTTTCATGCAATTGCAATCATCAGGTGTTTGATGATTGCTATTACATGAAACTGAGTAGCAGATTTGATTTAACAGCTTTTTTAAAGGTCACTTTTCTCCTTTAATCTTGAGAAATATCAGGTTGGGTAAAAAGTACTGGTTCATTATTTAAGCATACACATTTCTTTGTTTTTGGATTTGATGAAGCCTAGAATGGTGCAACCTGTAATCAAATCTATTTTCAATTAAACATTTTCCATTTGTCAAATTTCTAAAAAAAAAAAACTTGATTGTATATCCTATTTCACATAGTGTGTGTGTGTGTGTGTGTAAAAAAAAAAAAAAAAAAAAATGCTAATAATGACTTATATAAATAGCTAGTTTTTAAGTAAAAAAGGTGTGACTGTTTTTAGTTTGCCTTTGGTGTTGTCAATTCATCTTAGGCTATTGTAGTGATCTCATATTTAAGTATTTTGTACACAAGAAAAACTGCTTTATTGCCCAACCACTTTGCTACTGAGTGATCACTGCTGAGGTTGTAAGGCCAATCAGTTTTCATAAACAATCTTGCTTGACTCAGTTAGCTTTTTTCTTTTTTTTTTTTTTTTTTTTTCCCTTCACTGCTAACTTCAAAATTTGAACATATCCTGAGTGTCTAAATTAGACTGACACTTCTAAGTGAATAAGTCAGGTGAAGGGGGATATATATATATATATATATATATATATATAATTTTAAGTGCAAATAATTAGTATAAAGTGACTTCTGTAGATATGCATATACATACTGGGAAAGTGAACTTTTAGCAAACATCCACCTACTTTTACAAAATTCTCTGTACGAGACATGTTGGTCGGTTTCATGACTTAGAAGATCAATATACTGGCTTCCCTTAGAGCAAACTTGCTAGAATCCATCTCTTCTCCAGATTATATTAGACGAGTAGTATTTGGTTTGCAGTTATAACTTCCATAACCCATTAGTCGCAGGAGGTACTACAGCAGTGGTATGTCTTGGGCAAGATAGCCTCACAGAGCTCAGCCCTCTCCAGGCTGGTTTGAATTCAGTTTTCTTCTAGGCTGGTTACCAACAAAGGCTACAGAATCCTGTCTGCCTTTCTGTTTACCTATAGCTAGGGTAAGAGATGGATTCATGCCTTTTTCAAGGGTATTTCAGTGTAGTGAATATAACTGACTCTACTAGAATTCAAAACTCGGCTCCTTGATTTCTCATCCAGTTTAGTTAACTATTATAGCACTGTGCATCCAGTATTTGGTAGTAGCTAAGAAGACTCCTTGACCTAACTACAGGCTTGTTAGTCTTTGTAACATGTCAGTAATGAGACCTTTTTACAATAACTCCTTGAGCTATCTCCTTGACAGATAACTTGTAAAAATGTGTCATTACTGACATGTCACAAAGTATTCAGAGTGGATC
The DNA here is from genome assembly GCA_037127315.1 of Ascarosepion bandense. Classification (NCBI taxonomy): domain Eukaryota; kingdom Metazoa; phylum Mollusca; class Cephalopoda; order Sepiida; family Sepiidae; genus Ascarosepion; species Ascarosepion bandense. The sequence continues at coordinate 2,041,390 of JBBBDQ010000741.1, read as the reverse complement.
CCCACAGCTGCAGAATTTAAATTTTGTAAATACATACAACAGAACCAATAATCATTACATCCTGCCCCACTCCCATTCAAGAATAACAGATACAATATTTGTACTTGATAGTGTATATTCATTACTTTTGAAACATTTGAAAACTCATGAGTGTATTTGTCAAATTTTGGCAATGTTGTGACACCTTTATTCATGATAACCACATATAGATTTCATCTTCCTTTTGGTCGTCCAAAACATTCTATACTGCGGTTGATAGATGAATTGGTCTCTTCGACTTCTGACCTACCTGCCCCCACATTGTGACTAGTTTGATCGCAAGCAGGCCAAGATTCAATTTGTTGTCAGTATTCTCGCATCAGGCTGGTCCAAATAGTGAAGATATACAGTAATAAAAACACTCGAAGCAATAGGAAGAAAAACAATATTTATCTCGAATATAGTTAACGTGTGTTGTGGTGCATTGGATATCGGTTCGGAGCGAGAAATCGGGGTAGCTGAGTTTGAATTCCAGCTGAATTCCTTGCATTAACTTACGTGTAAATACCCTTGCGAAAGGTATTAATCTCTCTTCTCTCCAGATATAGGTTAAATAATAGGACAGATTAGGTTCTATAGCTTTGGCTGGCAACCAGTCTACCGCAGAAAGTAATGGCAACCTACTGTGGGATAATCTTTTGAGACATGATCGCCCAAGTTTGTATCACATATGGCACGTAACTGACTGATAGTATATAGTAGCTTTGTTAGTAGCTGTTTACATGCAGAATTGTCAATCTAAATTGTCCCCAAATCTGACATGACACTTGGTTAAACTGGTAAGGGTTGTCTTGTATATTTAAAGAAGCTTGTTCAGTTGATTTTGGTAAGTTTGGCTCAAGGCTGATGTCCAAGTTATTCTTTGGCAGTTAGTCACTTGTGAACTTAGGTGATCTCCCATCTTTTTCTTAGTCTCTGTGTCTAATCTCTCCTTAATTAATTTCATGCATTCATTATATTGGTATCTGCTAAAAACTCATGAGGGGGGTATGAGGTAGTTGGGGAATTGGTATTTCTCTCACCTGTTGTCTTCACTGCCTTTGGTCCTGGGAAAAATCTTTTTTCAAACTTGGTAGTCTCTTCTCTCTCAAGTAATGGTTGTAGGCAATGCTCTGCCCACAACTTCTTCCTCCTTCCTGTAGCATCTCCCACCAACACTTCAGTGGCGTGAATAGCTCTTCTCCTTTCTTGATGAGCGGCCTGTGTCCAGGGTTCTTAAGTGGGTGCAGGCAAGTTCACCCCCCTTTGTCTTAACTGCCTTTAAAAAAACAAAAAAAAATCTATTGTTTACACTCACTTTTCTCTTTTCTGGTCTGAAATTTGAATACCGTGAATTGTCTTTCTCAGGGTTAATATTATTTAACAAGTTGTTTTTACTAAAGCAGATAAGATATGTGGTCTGTTTAATTTCTCTTCACCTGGTGTCACTTGGTTTTTTTATTAAGTCACCTTTTCACCTCTTAACTGGCATTTAGGATTTTTATGGTTTTATCAATCAGCTATCAACATCTTGTCTGTTGTACAAATTAGACATTGTCCCCTGGAAGTTTAGAAAAGACATCTGGTTTGATGTGTTACAATGTTGAATTGGTTGCAGTCGGAATATTTGTATATACACTTTAATGCATATTTTATGGTCCCAAGCCAGCTATTTATAGTGAAGAAAGAGTTTAACAGTAATGTCCTAAACAATATGCATGCGAGCAATTGCTTTATGGTTAGAGCACATCCAATGGAAAATATTGTTTTTATTACTTTTAAGAATAATTTTTATATATTTGTAGATCACTTTGGACTGTATGTGCAAAAAATTATTAGTGGTATTATTCCTGGTGGTAATCCAGTCATTATCAGGATTGGGAAGAGTTTTTGCTGTTGAAATTTCTTTTAAATTAGTTTATACCAAGTAATGACAAAAAGGGGCTATTCAGAGTAAAATAGAATTAGAAAACTTTAGAAGGAACTGGAAACTGAATCCTAAACAGGAAACAAGAAATAAACCTCTCTTTAAAAAACAAAAAAACAAAACAAGGAGTGCGAACCGGACATATTTAGAACTTAGTTATATTATTTGTATAACATTGATAATCTTGGTGACTTGTTGCTCATGTCATTTTGTATTGTCATATTTTTAATGAATCAGTTTTTATTCATATAGTTTTTCTCTCTTCTCTGTCTGTTATTCCTGCCCATTCATCCTCATTTCTCTAGTGTTACTTGAAAAGGAATGATTCATTATGACAGGTGTGGTGTTTTTTTTGTTTTTTTTTTTTTTTAACAGTAAAATTCAATGCAAATTCTTTATCTACTCAAGAATATTTGTCTTTGTGTCTGCAGTTTTTCTGATTATTCTTTTTTCTATTCTTTTCAGCTAAAAGATTTTGTGAGCCAAAACATGAAAGACGTCCGTGGAGAATATGGTAAGCAACTTCTAATGGCACCAAAAATGGTGCTAAGTTTTGACACCTATTAATTATGTATAACCACATCATCATAGTTACAAAATATTGAAATAACTAAAACACAAATACAATTAATCCAGTAAAAGAAAAGTCACTCACTTCCATTTTTATTTTTTATCTGTCAACTTAGTTTTCTAGTGAAAAGTTTTAAATGTTTTCTTTTGTTTATTTAATTTTTATTCTACATTATGTAAATTAGCTTTAATTAACTAATATACTTCAAAAAAATTCTATGAACAATGTGTATACCTACTATTTCTTAGCTTTCTGGGGGGTCAACAATTTTCATGACCTTTCAGTGTGCCATAGAATTTAGTGCCATTAGAAATTTATATTATTTGCCTTGTAAAAATGAATTCATATTTTTGATTCTTAACTGAATGTTATGGAAACATCTTCACTTGTTAGAAGAAAAAGAAATGGAATTAAGAAAATGTTTTATGAACATTTGATAAATCTAAGTTTTTAATCAATAAAATATTTCACAAAATGCTTTTGATAAAGAGTGGAGGGAAAAAAATTACTTGACAATTTCAGATCAAGAAAAGGAAGATTTTTTTTTTCTTTACAAAAGAATTTGAACATATTTTCAGTTTTCTAAGTTCAATGCTATCATTTTGTTGATAAAATGTAAAATGTGAAGAAATGATTGTTGCTTGTTTGTAATTGTTGACATTAAAATTTAAAACTGTTGCTAACAACATTGAAGATAAGTTATGGAAAAGGTGGATTTTAAATGGGCAAAATAAGATTTTTGGGTGCATCTGAATGAATTCATTGTTACAGACATGTGGGGTGGAATGTCCTGAAGAGTTTTTGGCCTGGTCCACTTTCCAAGCTCAGTTGATACTTGACGACAAACTAATGTAAACCTATGCCCCGTGTTGGTCTTCGAATTCCTTCAGGCCGTCATGGTGACTATTTAGCTGACTTCTCACTTGTTAATGTATGGCTTATTTGTCACTGGTATCATATTGATGAATACAGTTTCACTCGACTTTGTTGGTGTTTGTTCACAACCATTCACTTTTCTGCCACATGTTTTTTATGTCAGAATAAGATTGCCGATGAAGCAAATTGAAGTGAAGATGGGTCAGCAGCTGAGAGCTACACAAAAAAGAATCCTTTGGAATAAATCAGTCAGTTAAGTGCCATACGTGCAACACGCTTGGGTGATCATGTCTCTTTCGAGACATGACTGACTGGGCAGAAGATTATCCCGCAGTAGGTTGCCATTGCTTTCTGTGGTAGACTGGTTGCCAGCCAAGGCTATAAAACCCAATCTGTCCTGTTATTAACCCATAACTGGAAGGAAGAGACAGATTAATGCCTTTCCCAAGGGTATTTGTGAGTAAGTGAATGCAATGAATTCAACTGGAATTCGAACTCAACTCCCCGATTTCTAATTTCGAGCCGATATCCAATGCACCACAACGCACATCACTTGGATTAAAAGTGTAATAATGACTTGGATTATGTCTGATTTATTGTATACAGTGGTTTTAATCCTTCCCACTTACTGTTATAATCAAATAACTTGGATCCCCTTTTTGGAGTTTGCAGCTTGTGTTAGTAGTAACTTAAATTTCTAAGTTCTGGTCTTTAGGATCTTGGTCAGGTCTTACAGAAATATGTGCATTCTAGTAGCATTAGTGTAGGACTCTTCAAGTTGTCTGAGCCTCCAGTGTGTATGGAGTCTTGCATCCAGCAGTGGTGGAGTTGACCGGGATCTGTGTTCAGTTGTCTTCTACCCTTCACATCAACCCTTTTCTAAACTTCCATATTCTCAAAATATATCTATTCAAGTGGTTTTTGAAATTTTGGGTTGTTTTGAGGTTCATCAGAGGAACTAAGCCATCTCTTAAATCTAATACCGTCTCCCTTCACATATCTCTCTACATATATATATATATATATATATTTTGGAAACTACCTCTGAGTTTTGTTATTGGCCTATTTTTTCCTCTCTTTCTCTCTCTTCCTTCCTCTGCTATTTGACACCTTTGAAGATACATTAATGGTCTCTTTCTCATCGCTGGGTAGTAGAAAATTACGGGTAGTCTTAGCATTGCTTAATCTTACTGAATTCCATCTTGTGAAGTTGGGTCCATTTTTCACTGGAATTATTTCTAAACCTGATTTTACAACACATTTCATTATTAATTCTCTTTTATTCTTTTCAATCCCTCTCCCAAATAGTAGGTTCTTTCCTCTTTCTTGAACAACCCCCAGGGATCTAAGTGTCACATCACTCCCTTATCCCTTTGTCTCTTGTATTTGATACACAAGCTCCATGTTCCCCTTTTGGTGAAGCTAAAAGTTTTCCTGTAAAAAAAAAAAAAAAAATGCAGTAGGGAGAAAAATCTTTTCTGGTTCTGCACCTGTATATTTCAGTGTGTGTGTATGTATGTATGTATATATAATTAGTCATCCACATACAAGCCTGTTTCGCTGTATCACAGCTCATCAGTGTGGCTAGACACATCCACTTGCTTCTGGCCGGGATCGAAACTCGACTGATTTGGTGTCAGTCAGTCACTACTCCCTAAGTCAACGACGCATGGAATCAGAGAAGGGAAATTTTAACGTGTTGTATATAAGCAGTGTATACACATGCCAGTCACAGAGAGAACTCGATTCATTTCTGAAGAGTCATGCATATAGCAGAAGTGGAAACTGTTTTCAAAATTTTCTTCTCCAGAGAGCTCAATCATAATGAGCATAAATATGAGTGAGCGCGCGCGCGTATATATATATATATATATATATATATATATACATACACACGACAATTGAATAGATGCTCACAGAAGCCATTTATTTTATTAAACAAGTAATTTATACAAATGAAGTAATTTTAAATGATCATAAATTTAATAACTAATACTTGGTTGACATCCTCTTTTTTTTTTTTTAATGCAAGGACCCTTCTAGGCATGCTAGCAATGAGTTCACAAATATCATCTTGAGGGATTTCTTGCTATGTTTCACACAATAATTCTAAAAGTTTGGGCTTAGAAGATGGCTTCCTGTTCTTTTTGCGGAGTTTTCGATCTAATATGCCCCAAAGGTGTCCAATAGGGTTAATATCTGGGAACTGACTTGGCCATGGAAGTTTATTGGATCCCATTTTGTCTCAACCAATGTGGTGTTGCTTGAGCAGTGTGACATGGAGCTCTATCTTCCATAAATAGGGAGTCAACTTTGCTCATTCTACTACTTGAGAATATTGGAAGGAGCCCTTTAATATAGAAACATATTTGGCTGAATTGATGTTTCCTTCACACTCTACAAGCTCTGAGCGACCATCACTCCAAATTGCACCCTATACCCCATGTTTCACCATTGGCTGCAGACTTTAGTTCAAACTCTTTACTACAGTCTCCATATTCCACTGTCACAAAACAATGTGAATCTTGACTCATCAGAGAAAATGACAGTGGTCCAAAAGGTCACAGGTCTCTCCACCATCTCGTGAGCCCAATCCTTTCTGCGTTTGATATTATCTGGACGGAGAAGTAGCTTCCTTCTCGCAGCTCTGCCATAGTAGCCCAGCTTGTGAAGATACCTGACTGTTCTGGGACTGACATCAACTTGTGTTGCTATGTCAGAGCCCTTGCAATGTGGATCCTGTTCAACATTTCTTTGGACAAGAGGCATGGTTCTTTCAGAGGCCCCAGGGCATCCTGGATGAGGTTTTGTGCACTTCTTGCTCTCTCTGATGAATTGTACGATCACTCTATTAACAATAGAAAGTGGTATTAAAAGATTTTCAGATATTTTTCTTTAAGACCACCTTCATGTTGGCCCAGGATATGTTCTCACTGAAATTCTGATAGGTTTGATGCTCCTTTGTGTCTTGGCATGTTCCACTATTATCTGCAATTTTAATCAAATATGTTAATTTAACTTGGTTATTAAAAAAAAAAAAAAAAAAAATTAGAAATAAAATTTCTTAGCATCTATTCAATTCTGTGTGTGTGTTTTTTATATATATATATATATATATATATGGATTCTTTAATCCAAAATGGAAAAAGTAGGAAGGTAAATTCCAAAAACCTGATCCTAATTAAGATTAAAATTTTTTAATATTAAAAAAATGATGCAGGAGGAGAGCTCAATGTACTTAAATTTACAGAGCCAATATAAATTACTTTAATTTTTCAAAATTCAAAAATGTTGAATGAACATTTCAACATGAAATCCCTAAGAGAGAATTAACGTCTCGTCAGCAACACAGTTCCATGTCAAAATGAAGAAAATCAGGATTAAGAAGGGGACAAAAATAATTAACGGTTAAGATTTGAGAAATATACGTCACAAAAAATTCTAGATATAATTGTAGTTCTTAGTCTCAGCCATGATACCATTTACTCCGAGGACTTATTTAGTCTTCAAAATTCAGTTTACGACGAACAAAACTTATTTGATATTGATAGCAGGAAACCAAAATTTGACTTACATTCATTCATTTTTATTTCAGTCTACGGTTTCGCTTTAACTGGAAACAACTATTGCTTTTTAGTCTTTCATGCCAACGTACAAAGACTCTTAGCTCCAGGACCATGGATTAGTTTTAAAGCTTTCATTACACCCGAGCAATGCCAGGCTCTACTGTTAGTGTGTGTGTGTGTGTGTGTGTATGTGTATGTGTATATATATATATATATATATATATATATATATTTTCTGTTTTCTTTTAAGAAAAACTTTAAACACCGGTCATATTTCCGTAATAAATTTATTTCAGTCAATAATTGTTGTTGCCAAATTCAATAAACAAATTAAAGCTGGCTGGAGAAAAATTAAAACTCACATTGAGAGAAAAACTGAATAGAAAAAATAAACTAGAAAAAAAAAAAAAAAAAAAAAACAAACAAAACTATTGAATTCTAAGCATATATATATATATATATATATATATATATATATATATGCTTAGAATTCAATAGTTTTTTTTTTTTTTTTTTTTTCTAGTTTATTTTTTCTATTCAGTTTTTCTCTCAATGTGAGTTTTAATTTTTCTCCAGCTTTAATTTGTTTATTGAATCTCTCTTGCCCAAAATCATCTCAGAATTATCTTTGCAAACTGAGATCGTCTCTTCTACTGTATTTAATCTTTCAACTGCTCAAAATTAATTTTCTTCACAATATTTAATAACTATTTTCTTTAAGTATACCTCTGGAAATTTTCTTACTATCGGCTCTCATAATTCTGCTCAACTGATTTGTCTTGCACAATCTCGTAAATGACTTAAAAATTTTCTTCGGCCTTATAATATGATGGAAGAAAGACGCGTTCTTAAAATGCTGAGCATCTTAAGGGCAATTCCATCATGGATAATGGGGGCACTACTTTTCGTTTGTCTCAGTGGACTCCCTTCACATACTTTTAATAATTCAATCTCGCTCAGGGTGGCAACTGCCCAGATTCTATGATAGCTTGTGGTAACACTGTACTTTCTATCTAACAATTTTTGTTAATTCTATTTTTATCCTCTTTCAATAATTTCAGTACACACAACCTGTGATTACCTACCATGTAAACTGGATTACTAGTGTACATGTACCTAATCCATCAGTTTTACACTTTCTTGCCTCTTCATTCATTAATAAAAAAAAACTTTGATCGTGCCAAAATCAGGGCTATGAATTCTATTTCAATTTTATACTTAGCAATTGCTCCCAACCTCTGTTGTACTCAATGGGTAAGTTTATCACTTGATATACCTCAAAAGTACTATCTCCTATCTAACAATAGGACAGATATTAACACCAATAACTTATCACTGCCCTGTCAGCAGGGCTTCAGAACATGACTGCACTGCTGCAGAGGCAAAAGTCCTTCAAGGAGGCCACCTGTTTGTCATGTGTTGTGACCCGTGATGCTTTAGAACAGGTTGAAGGTGTTGAGCTATACATATACTACTAAACTCCAACACAGCACTTGGTCCTTACTTAAGCTATAGGGGCAATTGGAAAGGTCCAATCCGATCAACTTAGAACTTTGTCACCAGCAAAATGTTCTCACATTTACCATATCAAACATTAAACTGACTTAGTAAGCGGTGGCTGCAAAGTCAAACTAGGAACAAATGAATCGGACATGGCTGTTTCAATTTCTGAGGGAAGTTCCTCCCAGATTTAAAAGGTGCTTGAAACCATCTCCCATATTTAAGTATACCAGTTATGTAGCCCAGGAGGAATGGGATTTCCCCTTCATCTCCCTCATATGGGGCTCCTGGATGGGTGGAGAGCATAACTCTGGAATAATAACACTGGTTTTCCAAAAAGTTAGTTTTTTTTTTTTTTTTTTTTTTTTTTTTTTTTTTTTTTTTTTTTTTTTTTAAATGATTATTGGATTATTTTAGGTCAAACTTAGCAATTTTGCTCTGCTGGTTCCAAATATTACATCTATTTTGCCACATCACATCAGGATTTTTGTCTATGGGTGACTTTTTTTTTTTTTATTCTTAATGGCAAATTTCAAAGAAAAAATAGTTCATGTCTTTTGTATATTTTACCAACAAACTATCATATTCTCTACAAAACAACAAAACTTTCAGTAAAATGTAACAAACTGTAAAAATTTGGGGATATTTAACTTAAAAATTTTTGGAGAAACTTCCTCTTTCTCGACTGCCAGGAATGTTAATATGCAGTGTCTATTTTTATTCTCCAGCAGTAGTCTGACATCAGAATGATGTTCCAGGATCCTTGGTACCTTTCTTCCATTAATTTGATGTCCTGACGAAATTGCTTACCTTTCAGCATTCTTATAGGTTTTAGGGAATCTTTCCAGGCTGCTATGACGGAAATGAATTTTGATGCTCATGTTAGCGCCAATGTTGCGAAAGCATTCTCACATGTTTACAAGATCCTCGTAATTATTGCATTTGTGACTACCAAAAGTTTTTCACAACTGCTACAAATGAATTTCGTGCATTTGTTTCATTCAGTCATACTACTTAGAAAGTTTTCATCTAGAATGAGTTTACTAATATCTGGACTGTTGAAAACTACTTCAAGCTTTTCAATGCTCAAGCCTCGAAACATTTCACAGATTATACTTGAAACAGCAACTGTCCTTATCAAGAGCTTTTATAAACTTTTTCATCAATCCAAATTTTATATGGAGGTGGGGAATGACTTTTTTTTTCTTTTTTTTTCTCTCTGGGTATGAGTGCGGCACATCCATTTTTTGTCACTTACTGTCAAAGCCTCTCGAATAGGCAACTCAGTTCTTTGCCAGTGTTGATCTTTGGTACAACTGTCTCAAACATAAAAAACAGGGATACTTCGTATAACCGAACTGCTGGCTGAGTAAAATGTTGACCATCTTCAAATCCATACAGATAGACCAGTAATAGTTTCTCAATTACCAGTTTCATTGTCTTGTGCTTTCCTTGAAAGTTGTGGAGTGTTGAATTGGTATTGATGCATAAAAATTTGTTGTGCAGAAGGGCGCATTTTAAGCTTCGCTTGGAACTGTAAATGAAAAGTTGCAACGAAAAGGGTTTATATTTTTCCACCCCAAGTTTAAGAACTTTCTCTACATCATTGCAATATACAAGACTTCACTTTGTTGAAGAAACGGGGTGAATTGAACATCATCTTGGTTGAACAGTTTTGGCTCAGAATTTAACTCATCACTTTAATCGATTTCATCTTGGCTAGTATCATCAATGACGAGACTATATTGGGGATCTTCATCACTACTGTCAAGAAATCCATTGAATATGGGAACTGGACTCTTTTTTTTTTTTTTCTTCTTCATTAACAGTAACAACTGATTCACCATTTCCTGTCATTTCCTGTTATAAAATGAATCGATTCAATTGCCAAAACAGGCATATTTAGGAAAAATGCCAAAATGATGTCTTGTCCATAAAAAAAAAATCCTCATGTGATAGAGAAAATGGACGCAATTTTTGTATTCAGTGTACTACAACTAGCTCAGAAATTAGTTTTTCATCAAATAACTAAACTTCGTTTTGACCAGTGTAATAATGAAGTATGAGTGCAAAAAAGAAAAAAAAAGAGATGACACATAAATATAGACAGAAAGTGACACAAAAAAATTAAAGGAAAAATCTTTTTAATTCCTAGAATTACCATAGAAGGTAAAATAATGTATTTGTTACTTTCAATGTAGAAAAAAAAATCTTAGCATCGTAAATAACTCCAAAAATAATGAAAAATAACTAGAAATAATGTTGATAAAATTCAAAAGAAACCCTAATGCTGAAACTCTAAGGATGACAAAATTTCATCATATAAAACTGAGGATCTATCCACAAGTTTTTAAAATTTTTGCAAAGGCATACTGAGACACACTGAATTCTCGCTGAGTACACTGTAGAAAACCAAGACTGGTTTATTTTTATATTTTTGATTGTGTGTTTTCATGATTTAATTACTTTGGTTAGGAGAGGCCTAGAGTAGTGGTATCAGTCGGTCATCAAATGCAACGTGTGGGAAGGGAACTGGTGCAGATTGCAGCATAATGTGGCCTCTGGTTTGCCCACCAGACAAGGCACTTGCAGGGACACCTATCCATCAGAAACCTCAATATTATTCAAGTATTGATCAAAGCGACATCTCAAGGCACTATGCAAGAGTTCAGCTACCAATCAGGAGCAGCAACCAGAAAACTGCTAACCCAGTACTCTCAGTATGAAAAGACATTGCCACCATTCACACACGTTACAAAAAACTTGACAGCCCCACTATTAAAACCTGAGGAGAAAAAAGATACTGGGAACCCCTTCTTAAACAGAAAATGATGGATGAGCCTCTACTCATGTTCAAAAAAAAGAGGAAGGAGTGTGAACCAGCAGGCTAGACTAGGGTATATCTACTCTAATTTAAAAACAAAAAAGTTAAGGAAAACAGATTTTCTTAGTTTTAACTTAGTCAGGAGATCCCTTACTGGTTCAGTAGAGGATTTAGACCAGTGGCGGAGTTACTTAGCAAACAAAAGAAATAGCTCAGCATTATAGATTACCAGTAAAATGAAGATGATCCATTTCAATTAAAAATTAAACGTTTATTTTTTTGTTTTTTGCAAAATCCAAATTAAGTGAAATGATTAAATCTAATCAAAACTACCTTCATATATGACACGCTGGCTAAAAAAGTGAGGGGAGGATAGCATTCAACTCAGGGTGGAAATAGCATATACATATCAAAAGGGAATTTTAAGATAAATATCCACATGAGGATAAATATTCATTTAAGAGTATCCTAAAAAATATGAAAGGGAAAAGGGGGGGGGGCATCTGAAGTCTATATAGAAAATAGACCTTAGATTTTGAACTACACAACATAAGTTTTGAAATACTCCCAAATGATAAAACTTGTGATGTTTTGAAAACAATGCTAAAAAACCTCACAATAGCTTGAAACATTCCTGAATGAAAAATTCAGTTTCAGCATTAAATGACCCACAGGGTGTTGATGTGCTGCTAAAAAAAACAAAAAAAACAAATAATCAATCAACTTAGCTTTCAATAATGTAATACAGCCCAAAGCATTACCTCGCTGCCGCACTTGAAAGGGACCTGGGGTAGGAAATGGTTGGTAGCTATTTATTTCGTATAAATACAAAATTATGGCACAAGGCCGAAAATGGGAGGGGGAAACAAAACTTGGGTTGGTCTTCAGATACTCTATCCTATACCTAGCTAATCAGATTCACGCCCCATACATGCGTTACAATGATTCTCGTTCACCATAAAAATTTGTCCATCGACACTCATACTTATCAAGCACCAAAATACAGCAAAACATACCGGGGACCTACAAAACGCCCCAAAATGTACATAAAAATTTGTGAATTTATACAATATTTTTACAAAAATAACTTTAAAAATTTTACATGAAATGACATGATGGGAAGGGGAATGAAGAAACAAAATCCCCAAAACAATTTCAAATGAATATCATATACATAGTGTTAGTTGGACCCAAACACACCCTCATAAATAAAGAGGCCGCTGTATTCTGCCTTAAAAGACAAAATCAAGAAGCTCTCTTTCTAAGGGGAATGGAGAAACAGGGTACAAAAATACCCTGGAGAATGTATAATACTGACCCAGACGAGAATGAAAAACGGGACAAAATAACAATGGACAGTGGGACTCTCGAACTGGATCATAACAAAAGCAATGGCGCCGGGAGCAGGCTGGGACAAACACAGTCACTCACATTAACTAGGTACAAAAAAAGAATTCTTACCTTAACCGCGTGAGGGGTTCCAAAGGAATCCACCCCGATGTGACTAGCAGATCTAAAAGAGAAAATCAAGGCTAGCCCCGGTCACGCGAACCAGGCTCGCTGCATATATCCACCTTTCGCCAAAGTCTGTCGGAGTCAACCGTTTCCGTTCAGTTCTAATCTTCATTTTGAGCTGGTGCTCAAAATATCGGATTAGATCCTGATCCGAAAGACGGCCGCCCCGCAAGACTTCCTCCAGACGCGTCATCCAAATCACCATTCTAGCCGTGGCCAGTAGCGACAGAAACACCATCCGCTTCACTCCAGAGTACGGGGGCGACACATTGTCCACGGCGTATGCGCGATCAATGAGCAGAAGCTTCCGCGGCGCGATACGAGCAGTCAACTCGCCGACACGCTCCCACAACGGGCGAACGCGCGAACAATGGAAGAAGGCGTGCGCAGACGTCTCCTTGATTCCAAGGTTGCAACGTTCACAATCTGGCAAATCCGCCAGGCCCATTGCGAAACGCTTGTCATTGAGAGACAAACCATTCCGAGCCAATCGCCAGGTCAGAGAAAACTCAGAGTTGCTGAGCCAATCCGCACCTGGCGCCCAAGACCAATGAGAGTGATACTCCTCTCTCGACATGCCGAGCTTACTCCACAGTTTATCCTTCACGGCGCCCTCCACTAATCCCCGATAGAAGATTCTCCTAGGCCGTGAAAGGTCACTGGACCATGGAATGGCCCGCAGGGCCGTCAGACATTCGAGCAGGAATTTCGGCCGCCCCCAAGGCCTATTGCTAAGCCTCAAGAGCAGGGGGGTGATAGTGAGGCTAGGGAACATGTCCCTCACTACCCCCGCAAGCAACCGATCTTCCGACAACGCGCGCCTGAGAAATACCAACCTCGAAGCGAGCACGTGGCTCCTCAAGTGCGGCATTCCCAGACCCCCATGACACAGACGGAGGCAACAGACTCCTTTGTCGACCATGTGTTTGCGTCCTCTCCACAGAAAGGAGAATAGCAAACGCTCGAGCGCCTTCTCATGATCGTCACAAAGGGGAAGTACAGACAGCCGGTAAAGGATTCTGGGAAAGAGGTATGTGTTACACACCTCCGCCAGGCCCTTCACGGAGAGACTCCGTCGACGCCAAATCTCGACCGACGCGCCGACCTTTGCCTGTACTTCTGACCAGTTCTTCTCCAACTGTAAGTCCGGACCGAACCAAACTCCGAGGAGCTTGACCGGCCCGTCCGTCCAGTCGAAGGGCCCCGGGAGGGAAACACCCTTCCAGGCACCTAACCGCAAGCCGGACGACTTGTCGCGGTTAATTCTGGCCCCTGTTACCTGTCGAGCTCCACCAGGTACCTTGATTCCACGCAGGACCGGACTGCACTCCTCGTCCCTTAGCCGGCGAAGTAGCGGCTCCAACGCCAGGACGTAAAGGAGAGGCGACAGTGGACAACCCTGTCGGACTGACCTAGACAGCGCGAAAGCGCTTGACAGCTTCCCGTTCACCTGTACCACAGCCTTGGGGGAGCGATACAGAAGGCTAATCCAGCGGCTGAAATCGGGTTTGAATCCGGCGGCCTGCAGGACAGCAGCCAGGTAGCCATGGTCAATCCTATCAAATGATCTTGGCCAAAATCTTTAACTCTGTGTTTAGCAGAGTTATGGGCCTGTAATCATCTAATTCCCTCCCAACCTTCTTGCCTTTTCTCAACAGCGTGATCACGCTCCTGGTGATCCGACCGGGGATGGACCCCTGCCGAAACCAGTGGTTGAACACGACAGTCAAGATCGGGACAAAAAGGTGCGACATCCTCAAGTACAATTCATAAGGCAAACCATCCAAACCTGGCGACTTGCCACTGCCGACCTTCTTCAAAGCCGCGTAGACTTCGTCCTCCGTGATCTCTCCCTCGCAGCTAGCCACTTCAGCCGGCAAAAGCCGGGGAAAGTCAGCCAAATAGCTGCGAAACTCCTCGTCACGGAGACCAGGCTCCTTGGTAAACCGGTGTTCGAAATGCTGCCGGAACGCCTCGCACATGTCGTCAGTGGACCTCAGGAGATGCCCCTCCGGGTCGCGCACCTCTCGAATATACCGATCGCCGGCCCGACGAATTTCTTCCTTGCGCAGTTCTGCGCCCATGTTCACAGCTTCGGAAGACATCTTGCTTAACTTATGTCTAATTACCTGGCCCATGTAGCGCTCGCTAGTCGTGCGCCTCAGGGCCTCCCTGGCTACGGCTATCTCTAGGGGATCCCCACCAGCCTCCGCCCGGGCGAAATTAGCTCTAAGTGTCTTTGCCTTCGCAGCCTTATCTAGGTTGAGCCATTGGCTGTATCGGGTGGCGAAAGACCTAATGCTATCCTTAAGGCTAACCCACCACTTATTCCCAATGACTCGCCCAATTAACGCCCGCTGAACTACTCTAGTCAGCTGGTCACGAAAGTCCCGCCTGTCCAGTAAGGACTGATTGAACTTCCAATAACCAGCCAACCTAGGCCTAAAGTCTAACACCACACGGGCACAAACGAGTTTGTGGTCCGTGTATCCTAACCAGTGGAACGTTGGACATTCTAAGAAGTCTGTCGGCCACTCTCACTAACATCCTATCCAGGTACGCAGATACCCGGGTAGAAGGCCAATTAAGCGCCCACGTCCACATGCTCCCATCCGGATGATCGACCCGGTATCTATCGATGAGACCAAATTCGTCGATCAGATCAACCAGGCTACGATCATCATTCCTCCCGCTAGCGCCCCTTCCTCTATCCCATTTGGGGGTTAGGATGGCATTCCAGTCCCCAACTAAGATTAGCCGTGTTGAATCCACCATAAAGGGCTCCAACAGCCGAAAGAAAGAGACTCGCTCACCTTGCTTATTGGGCGCATAAACCGCAATCAGCCGGAAAGACTTGCTTTTCACTGCAATATCGGCCACGATCAGCCGGCCCTCGGCACCGTGATGGACAAGGTCGATCCTCGCATCCAGGGTACGCTTGACCAGCAAAGAAACACCTCTGGCCTGCCGGCTCCCATATGCTGAATAGACGACAAAGTCGTTAGCCAGCACACACGAGTCTACTTCGCAAACAAAGTGAGTCTCTTGGATCGCGGCCACATCCACGCCGAAGGACAGGAGGTCACGAAGCAGGCGAGCCGCCTTACCCCGATCCCTCAAGCCCTTCGCATTCAAACTGGCTATCTTAATAGACATCTTTTAAACCTGAAAAAGAAAAAAAAAAAAAAAAGAAAAAACAGGCAACGAAGGCTCTCTAATCGCATACCGGACGGAAATCTTTAGCAGACAGGACCCCGACGGACTGTCCTAGGGAACCCGTTCCTACATCGGACGTAATCCGTCCATCTAGGACAATCCCGCCGACGTCCGTGGGGTAAGTGAGTTTTACCACCCTATACAAACAGGGGTGGAGCAAAACCGGGAACCTCCCCGCACAATTCTTTTCCATCTTTTTTAAATCAGGAGTATTCTCCTTAACCATCCTTATTTTAGGATATTGTCTTTTTGCTTCGTTTATATGGTCCCAGACCCGCAGGTTACCCCCGGTATTTCTCACAAGGGTAATTACTCCTGGGGCCTGGGGAAAGTTCCTGGGGTCCTCCGTAGATAGACCATCTACCACGGTCAGCTTCAAAAGCGGTTTAAGCAATTTCCGCCTTTGGGAAGACCACTCTGCGGCAATGTCCTCATTTATTTTTAATAGCTCTTCCCCTTGGGGCAGGGCTTTTTTCTTTTTTGCCCGAGAGGGAGTGGGCATAGGAGAAGGGGTGTGAGTGGGGGTTAAAGTCACTGGCCTTAGAGGGGTCAATTTAAAGGATGGGGACTGGGAAGCTTTCTGCGGGGACGAGGGAAGGCTCCTTGCCTTTTCCGCATATGACAGTCTTTTCGGAGATACCGGTAGCGATGAGCATTTTACGGGATTTTTCCTTTCTCTGCTCCTGCTTCTCCGCCGACTCTTTATGACGTCATGGTGCTCCTCCTCCTCATCTCTTCCCCGCTTCAGGGACGCCGATCTCTCTGTTTCCATAACTTCCACCACCAGTTCCGTTTTTTGGGGAGGTTTATTTCCTTTCCCCCGTTTGGAGGGCGATTTCTCCAGTGCGGGCTCCTTTGGTTTTGGAGGAGCCTTGGGTGGTGACAGCACCTTCGACGGTGAAGGCGTTTTAGGCTTCTTCCTCGCCACCACCTGCCAATCGCCCTCCCTGTTTGCTCCCGGTGCTGGTGTTGGTGTTGGTGGTGCTGGTTTTCCCTTCTCCGCCGACTTGTCGTGATCCGCCGCCCCACAGACCCAACAGCAAGGTTTCCTGTCCTCAACTATTACAAAAATAGCTCGCTTCCTGCAGGTGAGGATGTTTGGGATTTCAGCAATCCTTTCCTTGGTAAGGGTCACCTGCAGGGCCATGTCCCCGGTCAGGAAACCCGCCTTTGACCGCAACGCCGAGACCTCCGCGACCTTTCCATACCGGGCGAAAAAGGCCCCGATATGGTCCTCGGAAATGTCCATGGGGACGCCGTGTAACGTTATTTTTGCCTTGCGCGTCCCCATATATTCTATCTGGAACTGGAGCGTTTTAGTCTCCAGGACCACTCCAGCCAGCTGCCTGGCCTCCTCGGCTGTGCCAAGCAGGACATCCCACATTGCACTGCTTCGTCTCGCCACGGCCCTGGCTCTTATCTTTAGGGTCTTGATGGCATCCTCGAAAGTATCCCTACTGATCCCCACAAACTTGTGAGTCTTGGGGTCCTTCGTGATGAGGGATATAATCCGGGCCTCGACGACCGCCAACTCCTCCGGCACCGACAACAGCTCCGTGCCGACAATGTAGTCCGCGTATTTATCCTTCTGCTTCTCATAATATTCTTCCCCCTTCATCGGAACCTTTCCTCCTTTCCAACCGGAGGTAGAAGGTTTGGGGGATCCAGGTGCTGCTGCTGCCGGTGCCGGTCCGGGTCCTGCTGCTGGTCCTGGTGCTGCTGGAACTGAGGGGGATTCCCGTGGCGGTAGTTGCCAATCCCCCTCCTTTCCTCCCACCGACGCCGTGGTGGGAGGAGCGATCACTTCTGGCCTATCGGAGGCCATTGCCTCCTAAGAGGCTTTCTCACCCTGTGAAACAACTGTTCCGGAGTTTCGCACCGTACCAGATACCCTACTGGCGAAACTCTCAGCCTGAGCAATAAACCCAGGTGGACACAGCTGCCACCGAAAACCACAAAGAACAGTAAATTTATTTATTCTTTTTTACAAGAATTATGGCACACGGCCGAAAATCGGGAGGGGGAACAAAACTCGGGTTGGTCTGCAGATACTCTATCCTATACCTAGTTAATCAGATTCACGACCCATACATACGTTACAATGATTCTCATTCACCATAAAAATTTGTCCATCAACACTCATACTTATCAAGCACCAAAATACCGCAAAAACATACCGGGGACCTACAAAACGCCCCAAATGTACATAAAAATTTGTGATTTGTACAATAAATTACAAAAATAACTTTAAAAATTTTCCATGAAATGACATGATGGGAAGGGGTTATGAAGAAGCAAAAATCCCCAAAACAAAAACAATTTCAAATGAATACATATACATAATGTTAGTAAGACCCAAACACACCCTCGTAATTAAAGAGGCCACTGTATTCTGCCTTAAAAGACAAAATCAAGAAGCTCTCTTTCTAAGGGGAATGGAGAAGCAGGGTACAAAATAAATTGGACAGGAGAATATATAAGGCTGACCCAGCTGAGAATAAACGGGACAAAATAACAATGGACAATGGGAATCTCGAACTGGATCATAACAAAAGCAGTGGAGCCGGGAACAGGCTGGGACAAACACAATCACTCACATTAACTAGGTACACAAAAGAATTCTTACCTTAACCACGGGAGGGGTTCCAAAGGAATCCACCCCGATGCAACTAGCAGATCTAAAAGAGAAAATCAAGGCTAGCCCCGGTCACGCGAACCAGGCTCGCTGCATATATCCACCTTTCGCCAAAGTCTGTCGGGTGCAGCCGTTTCCGTTCAGTTCTAATCTTCATTTTGAGCTGGTGCTCAAAATATCGGATTAGATCCTGATCCGAAAGACGACTGCCCCGCAAGACTTCCTCCAGACGCGTCATCCAAATCACCATTCTAGCCGTGGCCAGTAGCGACAGAAACACCATCCGCTTCACTCCAGAGTACGGGGGCGACACATTGTCCACAGCGTATGCGCGATCAATGAGCACAAGCTCCCGCGGCGCGATACGAGCAGTCAACTCGCCGACACGCTCCCACAACGGGCGAACGCGCAAACAGTGGAAGAAGGCGTGCGCAGATGTCTCCTTAATTCCAAGGTTGCAACGCTCACAATCTGGCAAATCCGCCAGGCCCATTGCGAAACGCTTGTCATTGAGAGACAAACCATTCCGAGCCAATCGCCAGGTCAGAGAAAACTCAGAGTTGCTGAGCCAGTCCGCACCTGGCGCCCAAGACCAATGAGAGCGGTACTCCACTCTCGACATGCCGAGCTTACTCCACAGTTTATCCTTCACGGCGCCCTCCACTAATCCCCGATAGAAGATTCTCCTAGGCCGTGAAAGGTCACTGGACCATGGAATGGCCCGAAGGGCCGTCAGACATTCGAGCAGGAATTTCGGCCGCCCCCAAGGCCTATTGCTAGTCCTTAGGAGCGGGGGAGTGATAGTGAGGCTAGGGAACATGTCCCTCACTACCCCCGCAAGCAACCGATCCTCCTCCAACGAGCGCCTGAGAAATGCCAACCTTGAAGCGAGCACATGGCTCCTCAAGTGCGGCATCCCCAGACCCCCATGACACGGATGGAGGCAACACACTCCTTTGTCGCCCATGTGTTTGCGTCCTCTCCACAGACAGGAGAATAGCAAACGCTCGAGCGCCTTCTCATGATCGTCACAAAGGGGAAGTACTGACAGCCGGTAAAGGATCTTGGGAAAGAGGTATGTGCTACACACCTCCGCCAAGCCCTTCACGGAGAGACTCCGTCGACGCCAAGTCTTGACCGACGCGCCGACCTTAGCCAGTATTTCTGACCAGTTTTTCTCCAACTGTAAGTCCGGACCGAACCAAATTCCGAGGATTTTGACCGGCCCGTCCGTCCAGCTGAAGGGCCCCGGAGGGAAACACCCTTCCAGGCACCTAACCGCAAGCCGGATGACTTGTCGCAGTTAATTCTGGCCCCTGTCACCTTCTCGTACCGTTCAAGTGCCTGCTGTACCGCCTCTATGTCCCTGCGGGAGGACACAAAGGTCGTTACGTCATCGGCGTACGCGGAAACCCTGGCTCGAGCTCCACCAGGGACAGCAATTCCACGCAGGACCGGACTGCACGCCTCGTCCCTTAGCCGGCGAAGTAGCAGCTCCAACGCCAGGACGTAAAGGACAGGCGACAGTGGACAACCCTGTCGGACCGACCTAGACAGCGCGAAAGCGCCCGACAGCTTCCCGTTCACCTGTACCACAGCCTTGGGGGAGCGATACAGAAGGCTAATCCAGCGGCTGAAGTCGGGTTTGAATCCGGCGGCCTGCAGGACAGCAGCCAGGTAGCCATGGTCAATCCTATCAAATGCCTTGGACTGATCCAAATTGATCAGCGCGGCCTCATCGTCGTCTTCTACACCCTCTATGATCGTGCGAATCAAGTGCAGGTTGCTCTGAATTGTTTGTCCCTTCACAGAACAAGTCTGATCCAGTTCCAACAGAGACTCGGCAACTAGCTGCAAGCGATTCGTCAGGATTTTGGCCAAAATCTTTAACTCTGTGTTTAGCAGAGTTATGGGCCTGTAATCGTCTAATTCCCGCCCAACCTTCTTGCCTTTTCTTAACAGCGTGATCACGCCCCTGGTAATCCGACCGGGGATGGACCCCTGCCGAAACCAGTGGTTGAACACGACAGCCAAGATCGGGACAAAAAGGTGCGACATCCTCAAGTACAATTCATAGGGCAAACCATCCAAACCTGGCGACTTGCCACTGCCGACCTTCTTCAAAGCCGCGTAGATTTCGTCCTCCGTAATCTCCCCTTCGCAGCTAGCCGCTTCAGCCGGCAAAAGCCGGGGAAAGTCAGCCAAATAGCTGCGAAACTCCTCGTCGCGGAGACCAGGCTCCTTGGTAAAACGGTGTTCGAAATGCTGCCAGCACGCCTCGCACATGTCGTCAGTGGACCTAAGGAGATGTCCCTCCGGGTCGCGCACCTCTCGAATGTACCGGTCGCCGGCTCGGCGAATTTCTTCCTTGCGCAGTTCCGCGCCCATATTCACAGCTTCGGAAGACATCTTGCTTAACTTATGTCTAATTACTTGGCCCATGTAGTGCCCGCTAGTCGAACGCTCCAGGGCCTCCCTGGCTACGGCTATTTCTAGGGGATCCCCACCAGCCTCCGCCTGGGAGAAATTAGATCTAAGTGTCTTTGCCTTCGCAGCCTTATCTAGGTTGAGCCGTTGGCTGTATTGGGTGGCGAAAGACCTAATGCTATCCTTAAGACTAACCCACCACTTACTCCCAATGACTCGCCCAATTAACGCCCGCTGAACTACTCTAGTCAGCTGGTCACGAAAGTCCCGCCTGTCCAGTAAGGACTGATTGAACTTCCAATAACCAGCCAACCTAGGCCTAAATTCTAACACCACATGGGCACAAACGAGTTTGTGGTCCGTGTAGCCTAACCAGTGGAACGTTGGACATTCTAAGAAGTCTATGTCGGCCACTCTCACTAACATCCTATCCAGGTACGCAGATACCCGGGTAGAAGGCCAATTAAGCGCCCACGTCCACATGCTCCCTTCCGGATGATCGACCCGGTATCTATCGACGAGACCAAATTCGTCGATCAGATCAACCAGGCTACGATCACCACTCCTCCCGCTAGCGCCCCTTCCTCTATCCCATTTGGGGGTTAGGATGGCATTCCAGTCCCCAACTAAGATTAGCCGTGTTGAATCCACCATGAAGGGCTCCAACAGCCGAAAGAAAGAGACTCGCTCACCTTGATCATTGGGCGCATAAACCGCAATCAGCCGGAACGACTTGCTTTTCACTGCAATATCGGCCACGATCAGCCGGCCCTCGGCACCGACATGGACAAGGTCAATCCTCGCGTCCAGGGTACGCTTGACCAGCAAAGAAACACCTCTGGCCCACCGGCTCCCATATGCTGAATAGACGACAGTCGTTAGCCAGCACACACGAGTCGACTTCGCAAACAAAGTGAGTCTCTTGGATCGCGGCCACATCCACGCCGAAGGACAGGAGGTCACGAAGCAGGCAAGCCGCCTTACCCCGATCCCTCAGGCCCTTCGCATTCAAACTGGCTATCTTAATAGACATCTTTTAAATCTGAAAAAGAGAAAAAAAAAAAAAAAAACCGGCAACAAAGGCTCTCTAATCGCATACCGGGTAAAAATCTCTGGTAGAAGGGACCCCGACGGACTGTCCTAGGGACCCTGTTCCTACATCGGACGTAATCCGTCCGTCTAGGACAATGCCGCCGACATCCGTGGGGTAGGTTAGCTTTACCACCCTATAAAGACAGGGGTGGAGCAAAACCGGGAACCTCCCAGCACAGTTCTTAGACATTTTTTTCAGTTCTGGAGTGCTTTCTTGCACCATCCTTAATTTCGGGTAGTGCCTTTTAACTTCGGCAATGTGGTCCCAGACCCGCAGGTTACCCCCGGTATTTCGTACCAGGGTAATGACTCCTGGGGCCTGGGAAAAGTTCTTCGGGTCCTCTGTGGATAGTCCGTTCACCGAGGTGAGTTTCAAGAGTGGCTTTAGTAGTTTTCGCCTCTGCGAAGACCACTCAGCCGAAATGTTCTCATCGACCCTCATAAGGGCATCCCCATGAGGGAGGGCATTTTTCTTTTTAGCCCGAGTGGGAGTGGGAATAGGAGAAGGGGAGGGAGTGGGAGTTAAAGTAGTGGATTTCTTCAGGGGGGTCAATTCAAAGGTTGGGGACTGGGAAGCTTTCTGCGGGGAAGAGGGAAGACTTCTTGCCTTTTGCGCATACGAGCACCTTACCGGGGAAACCGGTAGCGATGAGCACTTGTCCGCATGTTTCCTTTTCTCCACGCTCCTACTCCTCCGTCGGCTCTTCAGTTTATCGTACTGCTCCTCCTCCTCCTCTCTCCCTCGCTTCAAGGACGCCGACCTTTCCACTTCCATTTCCTCATCCTGCCAATCGCCCTCCTTATCAACTGCCGGTGCTGGTGTTGGTGAGGCTGGCTTTGCAGTTCCTTTCCCGCCTGCCTGTACCCCTTGCTGCTGCTTGGCTGGTTGGGCCTTTGGGGCCGGATTCTTGGTCGGACAGGTCTTTGCGACGTGATCCGCCGCCCCACAGACCCAACAGCACGGCTTTCTACCTTCTACAATTACAAATATTGGTGAGGATGTTGGGGATTTTGACTATATTTTCCTTGGTTAAAGTCACCTGCAGAGTCATATCGCCGGTATAAAATCCTGCCTTTGACCGCAGCGAGGAGACTTCGGCCACCTTTCCATAACTAGCAAAAAAGGCGCCGATATGGTCTTCCGCAATGTCCATGGGAACACCATGCAGGGTGATTTTCAACTTCCTTGCACCCATATATTCCGTGTGGAACTGGAGTGTTTTGGTCTCCAGGACCACACCAACCAAGCGCTTGGCTTCCTCTGCAGAGCCAAGCAGGACATCCCACATGGCATTGCTTCTCCTCGCTACGGCCTTGGCTTTAATCTTCAGAGCTTGAATTCCTTCTTCAAAGGTATCCCTAGGGACCCCAATCAATTTATGAGTTTTGAGGTCCTTGGTAATTAATGTGATGATTCTGGCTTCGATTTGTGCCAACTGGTCTGGCACCGAAACCAGCTCTGTACCATTAATATATTCGGCATACTTCTGTTGCATCTGATCATAATATTCTTCCCCCTTCAGAGTGATTGCCTCCTTTCCACCCAGAGGTAGAGGGTTTGGGGGATGCTGGTGCTGCTGGTACTGCAGAAGGGGGATTAATCCTTGGCGGTAAATTCCAATCCCCCTCCTTTCCTCCCACCGACGCCATGGTGGGGGGAACAATTTCTTCCGGCCTATCTGAGGCCATGGCCTCCTGAGGTTGTCCACCGAACAACTGATTCCGGTGTTTCGCGTCTATTGAAAGACACTACTTCCACTCTGCCCAAGCAATAAACTTGGGTGGAGAAACAGATTGCCAAAACCAAAGTGCTAGCAAATATCACTGCGGAACAGATACTACACTTTGATCTTACACCAAAAAAACACACAACACAAGTTTGGGTGGGAAATTGGTTGGTCTTTATTTATTTTGTATAAATACAAAATTCTGGCACAAGGCCCAAAAATGGGGAGGGGGAACAAAACTTGGGATGGTCTTCAGTAACTCTATCCTATACCTAGCTAATCAGATTCACGACCCATACATACGTTACAATGATTCTCACTCACCATAAAAATTTGTCCATCAACACTCATACTTATCATGCACCACAATACCGCAAAAACATACCGAGGACCTACAAAACGCCCCAAATGTACATAAAAATTTGTGATTTTACAATATTTACAATAGTTTACAAAAATAGATTTTAAAAATTTGTACATGAAATGACATGATGGGAAGGGGGAATGAAGAAACAAAAATCCCCAAAACAAAAAACAATTTCAAATGAATATATATACACAGTGTTAGTAAGACCCGAACACACCCACATAAATAAAGAGGCCGCTGTATTCTGCCTTAAAAGACAGAATCAAGAGGCTCTCTTTCTAAAGGAGAATGGAGAAGCAGGGTACAAAATAAATTGGACTGGAGAATATATAAGGCTGACCCAGCCGAGAATAAAAACGGGACAAAATAATAATGGACAATGGGAATCTCGAACTGGATCATAACAAAAGCAATGGAGCCGGGAACAGGCCGGGACAAACACATTCACTCATATTAACTAGGCACAAAAAGACTTCTTACCTTAACCACGGGAGGGGTTCCAACGGAATCCACCCCGATGTGCCCATCAGATCTAAAAGAGAAAATCAAGGCTAGCCCCGGTCACGCGAACCAGGCTCGCTGCATATACCCACCTTTCGCTGAACTCTGTCGGGTGCAGTCGTTTCCGTTCAGTTCTAATCTTCATTTTGAGCTGGTGCTCAAAATATCGGATTAGATCCTGATCCGAAAGACGACCTCCCCGCAAGACTTCCTCCAGACGCGTCATCCATATCACCATTCTAGCCGTCGCCAGTAGCGACAGAAACACCATCCGCTTCACTCCAGAGTACGGGGGCGACACATTGTCCACAGCGTATGCGCGATCAATGAGCAAAAGCTCCCGCGGTGCGATACGAGCAGTCAACTCGCCGACACGCGCCCACAACGGGCGAACGCGCGAACAATGGAAGAAGGCGTGCGCAGACGTCTCCTTAATTCCAAGGTCGCAACGTTCACAATCTGGCAAATCCGCCAGGCCCATTGCGAAACGCTTGTCATTGAGAGACAAACCATTCCGAGCCAATCGCCAGGTCAGAGAAAACTCAGAGTTGCTGAGCCAATCCGCACCTGGCGCCCAAGACCAATGAGAGCGATACTCCTCTCTCGACATGCCGAGCTTACTCCATAGTTTATCCTTCACGGCGCCCTCCACTAATCCCCGATAGAAGATTCTCCTAGGCCGTGAAAGGTCACTGGACCATGGAATGGCCCGAAGGGCCGTCAGACATTCGAGCAGGAATTTCGGCCGCCCCCAAGGCCTATTGCTAGTCCTTAGGAGTGGGGGAGTGATAGTGAGGCTAGGGAACATGTCCCTCACTACCCCCGCAAGCAACCGATCTTCCGACAACGCGCGCCTGAGAAATGCCAACCTCGAAGCGAGCACGTGGCTCCTCAAGTGCGGCATTCCCAGACCCCCATGACACGGACGGAGGCAACAGACTTCTTTGTCGACCATGTGTTTGCGTCCTCTCCACAGAAAGGAGAATAGCAAACGCTCGAGCGCCTTCTCATGATCGTCACAAAGGGGAAGTACAGACAGCCGGTAAAGGATCCTGGGAAAGAGGTATGTGTTACACACCTCTGCCAGGCCCTTCACGGAGAGACTCCGTCGACGCCAAATCTCGACCGACGCGCCGACCTTTGCCTGTACTTCTGACCAGTTCTTCTCCAACTGTAAGTCCGGACCGAACCAAACTCCGAGGAGCTTGACCGGCCCGTCCGTCCAGTCGAAGGGCCCCGGGAGGGAAACACCGATCCAGGCACCTAACCGTAAGCCGGACGACTTGTCACGGTTAATTCTGGCCCCTGTTACCTGTTCGTACCGTTCAAGCGCCTTCTGTACCGCCCTTATGTCCCTGCGGGAGGACACAAAGGTCGTTACGTCATCGGCGTACGCGGAAACCCTGGCTCGAGCTCCACCAGGGACAGCAATTCCACGCAGGACCGGACTGCACGCCTCGTCCCTTAGCCGGCGAAGTAGCGGCTCCAACGCCAGGACGTAAAGGAGAGGCGACAGTGGACAACCCTGTCGGACTGACCTAGACAGCGCGAAAGCGCTCGACAGCTTCCCGTTCACCTGTACCACAGCCTTGGGGGAGCGATACAGAAGGCTAATCCAGCGGCTGAAGTCGGGTTTGAATCCGGCGGCCTGCAGGACAGCAGCCAGGTAGCCATGGTCAATCCTATCAAATGCCTTGGACTGATCCAAATTGATCAGCGCGGCCTCTTCGTCGTCTTCTACACCCTCTATGATCGTGCGAATCAAGTGCAGGTTGCTCTGAATTGTTCGTCCCTTCACAGAACAAGTCTGATCCGGTTCCAACAGAGACTCGGCAACTAGCTGCAAGCGATTCGTCAGGATCTTGGCCAAAATCTTTAACTCTGTGTTTAGCAGAGTTATGGGCCTATAATCATCTAATCCCCGCCCAACCTTCTTGCCTTTTCCCAACAGCGTGATCACGCCCCTGGTAATCCGACCGGGGATGGACCCCTGCCGAAACCAGTGGTTGAACACGACAGTCAAGATCGGGACAAAAAGGTGCGACATCCTCAAGTACAATTCATAGGGCAAACCATCCAAACCTGGCGACTTGCCACTGCCGGTCTTCTTCAAAGCCGCGTAGACTTCGTCCTCCGTAATCTCCCCTTCGCAGCTAGCCGCTTCAGCCGGCAAAAGCCGGGGAAAGTCAGCCAAATAGCTGCGAAACTCCTCGTCACGGAGTCCAGGCTCCTTGGTAAACCGGTGTTCGAAATGCTGCCGGAATGCCTCGCACATGTCGTCAGTGGACCTAAGGAGATGTCCCTCCGGGTCGCGCACCTATCGAATGTACCGATCGCCGGCCCGACGAATTTCTTCCTTGCGCAGATCTGCGCCCATGTTCACAGCTTCGGAAGACATCTTGCTTAACTTATGTCTAATTACCTGGCCCATATAGCGCTCGCTAGTCGTGCGCCTCAGGGCCTCCCTGGCTAAGGCTATCTCTAGGGGATCCCCACCAGCCTCCGCCCGGGCGAAATTAGCTCTAAGCGTCTTTGCCTTCGCAGCCTTATCTAGGTTGAGCCGTTGGCTGTATCGGGTGGCGAAAGACCTAATGGTGTCCTTAAGACTAACCCACCACTTATTCCCAATGACTCGCCCAATTAACGCCCGCTGAACTAGTCTTGTCAGCTGGTCACGAAAGTCCCGCCTGTCCAGTAAGGACTGATTGAACTTCCAATAACCAGCCAACCTAGGCCTAAATTCTAACACCACACGGGCACAAACGAGTTTGTGGTCCGTGTAGCCTAACCAGTGGAACGTTGGACATTCTAAGAAGTCTATGTCGGCCACTCTCACTAACATCCTATCCAGGTACGCAGATACCCGGGTAGAAGGCCAATTAAGCGCCCACGTCCACATGCTCCCTTCCGGATGATCGACCCGATATCTATCGACGAGACCAAATTCGTCGATCAGATCAACCAGGCTACGATCATCATTCCTCCCGCTAGCGCCCCTTCCTCTATCCCATTTGGGGGTTAGGATGGCATTCCAGTCCCCAACTAAGATTAGCCGTGTTGAATCCACCATAAAGGGCTCCAACAGCCGAAAGAAAGAGACTCGCTCACCTTGCTTATTGGGCGCATAAACCGCAATCAACCGGAACGACTTGCTTTTCACTGCAATATCGGCCACGATCAGCCGACCCTCGGCACCGACATGGACAAGGTCAATCCTCGCGTCCAGGGTACGCTTGACCAGCAAAGAAACACCTCTGGCTTGCCGGCTCCCATATGCTGAATAGACGACAAAGTCGCTAGACAGCACACACGAGTCGACTTCGCAAACAAAGTGAGTCTCTTGGATCGCGGCCACATCCACGCCGAAGGACAAGAGGTCACGAAGCAGGCGAGCCGCCTTACCCCGATCCCTCAGGCCCTTCGCATTTAAACTGGCTATCTTGATAGACATCTTTTAAACCTGTAAAATATAAAGAAGCAACGCATGTATCAACTTTAAACATGGGCACATACCGGGTAAAAATCATTGGGGGAAAGGACCCCGACGGACTGTCCAAGGGAACCCGTTCCTATATCGGACGTAACCCGTCCGTCATGGACAATACCGCCAACGTCCGTGGGGTATGTTAATTTTACCACCCTATACAGACAGGGGTGGAGCAAAACTGGGAGACGCCCGGCACAATTCTTCGCCATTTTGCGTAACTCGGGAGTACCACTCCTCGACATTACAATATTAGGGTACAATTTCTCGGCAGCCTCCACATGATCCCACACTCTGAGATTACCCCCTGTGGTCCTGATGAGGGTGATTACCCCCGGGGCCTCAGGGAAATTAAATGGGTCCTCCGAGGATTTTCCATTTATTTCCTTCAGTTTTAGAAGTGGCTTCAAAAGCGCACGCCTTTGTGCGTTCCACTCCTTTGATACTTCCTTGGAGTCAATCCTCATTAGGGCTTCCCCCTTTGGTAGCGACTTTTTCTTTTTGGCCTGGGAAACAGTAGGAGAAGGGGAGGGAGAGGGGTTAAGCGATTTTCTGGGTGATAGAGGGGTCAGTTTGAAGGCCGGGGATTGGGAAAGGGAAGGATATTTGCTCGATTTAAGTGGGGAAGTTGGGAGGCTGCTTGCCTTTTTGGCATAAGTGTCTTTCGGTCTCTCTGGAGACACAGGCAAAGAGACGGCTGCTTGTTTTATCCTGCTGCTGCTGCTGCGGCTCTTCCTCTGCACTTTCGGGATGCATTCCTCCTCCTCCTCCTCTTTCGCCCTGCACCTCTTAAGGGATGACGTTCTGGGTTCCTGCGAGTCGATTACCATGTCTTCTTGCAGGGAATTCTTAACATTTCCCTGGGGGACATCCTGCGTGGCTGGCGGCGGCGGAGGTATTGTAGGTTTCCTCTGGGGAGATCCGTTTTCCTTGGGAGGGGGCGGTGGAGTAGGTGATGGTGCTGAAGTTTTGTTGAGGCGATTCTCCACCGACGGCTGGCTTTTGGATTTGGCACCCTTCTTGCCAACCGTCTTCCATTCCCCCTCCTTTGGCTCCACGGCGCTCATCTTCGGATCTGCAGGTTTCTCAGGTTTTTCTGGTGCCGGGGTTTGTGGAGGCTGGGCCTTAGATGCCGGATTTTTGGTCGGACACGCCTTGGCCACGTGGCTAGCGTCTCCACAGACCCAGCAAAAAGGTTTTCTTCCTTCCACAATTACGAAAATGGCTCTCTTTCTGCAGGTGATAATGTTCGGTATCTCAGCCAATTTCTTTAGGGATGCCGTCACCTGCAGAGTTACATCCCCCGTCTGGTAACCTCGCTTTGAAAGAATCGAGGACACCTCCGCCACCTTGCCAAATTGCGTGAAAAATGCCCCAATGTGATCCATACTGATGTCCATGGGCACACCATGTAGCGTAATTTTGGCCTTGCGTGTGCCCATGTATTCAGTCTGCATTAGGAGCGTCTTGGTCTCCAAGATTGTTCCGGCCAGATTCTTTGCCTCTTCTTCCGTGCCAAGCAGGATGTCCCACATGGCGTGACTGCGTCTGGCCACCATTTTTGCTCTTATCTTGAGGGCTCCAATGGCCTCCTCCACCACATCCCTGCTGACCCCAACGAATTTATGACTTTTCAGATCCTTGGTTATCAGGGTGAGGATCCTGGGCTCAATATTGCTCAGATTTTCGGGAACAGAAAAGAGCTCCGTCCCCGAAATGAACTCAGCGTACTTGGCTTTTACGGCCTCGTAGTATGCTGAGTCCTTAATCACTTTCTTGATGGTCCCTCCTCTCCAAGCCATGCCGGAGGGAACCGGTGATACAGGAATCGGCTGGCCACCTTCCTTCGAAGTGGAAGGAACTGGAGATGCTGGTCGTCCTGGTACTTCCTTTGTCGCTGGTACTCCTGTAGCGGGGGGTGTTGCAGCGGACGGCGGCAGCTGCCAATCCCCCTCTCTCCCTCCCACCGAGGCCGAGGTGGGAGGAACGATCTCATCAGGCCTATCCGAGGCCATTGCCTCCTAAGAGGCCGAACACCGGACAACTGCTTTCCGGTGTTTCGCGTCGAAACGCTACTTTACGCTGGCCCGAGCTATGAACTCAGGCTGGAAACCAGTTTGCCCAAGAAACAAAGTGAAAGCAAATATCACTGCGGAACAGATACTACACTTTGATCTTACACCAAAAAACCACGCAAACAAAAGTCGGGTGGGAAATTGGTTGGTCTTTATTTATCTTGTATAAATACAAAATTCTGGCACAAGGCCCAAAAATGGGGAGGGGGAACAAAACTTGGGATGGTCTTCAGTAACTATCCTATACCTAGCTAATCAGATTCATGACCCATACATACATTACAATTTTCTCATTCACCATAAAAATTTGTCCATCAACACTCATACCTATCATGTACCAAAATACCGCAGAACATACCGAGGACCTACAAAACGCCCCAAATGTACATAAAAATTTGTGATTTTAACAATATTTACAATAGTTACAAAAATAGATTTTAAAAATTTTGTACATGAAATGACATGATGGGAAGGGGGAATGAAGAAACAAAAATCCCCAAAACAAAAAACAATTTCAAATGAATACATATACATAGTGTTAGTAAGACCCAAACACACCCTCATAAATAAAGAGGCCACTGTATTCTGCCTTAAAAGACAAAATCAAGTAGCTCTCTTTCTAAAGGGGAATGGAGAAGCAGGGTACAAAATAAATTGGACTGGAGAATATATAAGGCTGACCCAGCCGAGAATGAAACGGGACAAAATAACAATGGACAATGGGAATCTCGAACTGGATCATAACAAAAGCAGAGAAGCCGGGAACAGGCCGAGACAAACACATTTACTCACATTAACTAGATACAAAAAAGAACTCTTACCTTAACCACGGGAGGGGTTCCAAAGGAATCCACCCCGATGCGACTAGCAGATCTAAAAGAGGAAATCAAGGCTAGCCCCGGTCACACGAACCAGGCTCGCTGCATGTATCCACCTTTCGCCAAAGTCTGTCGGGTGCAGCCGTTTCCGTTCAGTTCTAATCTTCATTTTGAGCTGATGCTCAAAATATCGGATTAGATCCTGATCCGAAAGACGGCCGCCGCGCAAGACTTCCTCCAGTCGCGTCGTCCATATCACCATTCTAGCCGTGGCCAGTAGCGACAGAAACACCATCCGCTTCACTCCAGAGTACGGGGGCGACACATTGTCCACGGCGTATGCGCGGTCAATGGGCACGAGCTCCCGCGGCGCGATACGAGCAGTCAAC
This sequence comes from Ascarosepion bandense, assembly GCA_037127315.1. Lineage (NCBI taxonomy): Eukaryota > Metazoa > Mollusca > Cephalopoda > Sepiida > Sepiidae > Ascarosepion > Ascarosepion bandense. The sequence goes on along the minus strand of JBBBDQ010000741.1, from coordinate 2,009,862 downwards.
TCGCCGACACGCTCCCACAACGGGCGAACGCGCGAACAATGGAAGAAGGCGTGCGCAGACGTCTCCTTAATTCCAAGGTTGCAACGCTCACAATCTGGCAAATCCGCCAGGCCCATTGCGAAACGCTTGTCATTGAGAGACAAACCATTCCGAGCCAATCGCCAGGTCAGAGAAAACTCAGAGTTGCTGAGCCAGTCCGCACCTGGCGCCCAAGACCAATGAGAGCGGTACTCCACTCTCGACATGCCGAGCTTACTCCACAGCTTATCCTTCACGGCACCCTCCACTAATCCCCGATAGAAGATTCTCCTAGGCTGTGAAAGGTCACTGGACCGTGGAATGGCCTGCAAGGCCGCCAGACATTCGAGCAGGAATTTCGGTCGCACCCAAGGCCTGACGGTCAGCCATAGGGTCGGGGGAGTGATAGTAAGGCAAGGGAACATGTCCCTCACTACCCCCGCAAGCAACCGATCTTCCTCCAACGCGCGCCTGAGAAATGCCAACCTCGAAGCGAGCACATGGCTCCTCAAGTGTGGCATCCCCAGACCCCCTTGACACGGACGGAGGCAACAGACTCCTTTGTCGACCATGTGTTTGCGTCCTCTCCACAGAAAGGAGAATAGCAAACGCTCGAGCGCCTTCTCATGATCGTCACAAAGGGGAAGTACTGACAGCCGGTAAAGGATCATGGGAAAGAGGTATGTATTGCACACCTCCGCCAAGCCCTTCACGGAGAGACTCCGTCGACGCCAAGTCTTGACCGACGCGCCGACCTTTGCCAGTATTTCTGACCAGTTTTTCTCCAGCTGTAAGTCCGGACCGAACCAAATTCCGAGGATTTTGACCGGCCCGTCCGTCCAGCTGAAGGGCCCCGGGAGGGAAACACCCTTCCAGGCACCTAACCGCAAGCCGGATGACTTGTCGCGGTTATTTCTGGCCCCTGTCACCTTCTCGTACCGTTCAAGCGCCTGTTGTACCGCCTCTATGTCCCTGCGGGAGGACACAAAGGTCGTTACGTCATCGGCGTACGCGGAAACCCTGGCTCGAGCTCCACCAGGGACAGCAATTCCACGCAGGACCGGACTGCCAGTCTCGTCCCTTAGCCGGCGAAGGAGGGGCTCCAACGCCAGGACATAAAGGAGAGGCGACAGTGGACAACCCTGTCGGACCGACCTAGACAGCGCGAAAGCGCCCGACAGCTTCCCGTTCACCTGTACCACAGCCTTGGGGGAGCGATACAGAAGGCTAATCCAGCGGCTGAAGTCGGGTTTGAATCCGGCGGCCTGCAGGACAGCAGCCAGGTAGCCATGGTCAATCCTATCAAATGCCTTGGACTGATCCAAATTGATCAGCGCGGCCTCATCGTCGTCTTCTACACCCTCTCAAGAGGCCGAACACCGTACAACTGCTTTCCGGTGTTTCGCGTCGAAACGCTACTTTACACTGGCCCGAGCTATGAACTCAGGCTGGAAACCAGTTTGCCCAAGAAACAAAGAGATAGCAAATATCACTGCGGAACAGATACTACACTTTGATCTTAAACCAAAAAACCACAAAACAAAAGTCTGGTGGGAAATGATTGGTCTTTATTTATTTTGTGAAATACAAAATTATGGCACGAGGCCGAAAAATGGGAGGGGGAACAAAAACTTGGGATGGTCTTCCGTAACTCTATCCTATACCTAGCTAATCAGATTCACGACCCATACATACGTTACAATTTCCTCACTCACCATAAAAATCTGTCCATCAACACTCATACCTATCATGCACCAAAATACCGCAAGAACATACCAGGGACCTACAAAACGCCCCAAATGTACATAAAAATTTGTGATTTTACAATATTTACAATAGTTACAAAAATAGATTTTTTAAAAAATTTTGTACATGAAATGACATGATGGGAAGGGGGAATGAAGAAACAAAAAAATCCCCAAAACAAAAAACAATTTCAAATGAATATATATACACAGTGTTAGTAAGACCCAAACACACCCACATAAATAAAGAGGCCGCTGTATTCTGCCTTAAAAGACAGAATCAAGAGGCTCTCTTTCTAAAGGGGAATGCAGAAGCAGGGTACAAAATAAATGGGACTGGAGAATATATAAGGCTGACCCAGCCGAGAATGAAAACGGGACAAAATAACAATGGACAATGGGAATCTCGAACTGGATCATAACAAAAGCAATGAAGCCGGGAACAGGCTAGGACAAACACATTCACTCACATTAACTAGGCACAAAAAAGACTTCTTACCTTAACCACGGGAGGGGTTCCAAAGGAATCCACCCCAATGCGACTAGCAGATCTAAAAGAGAAAATCAAGGCTAGCCCCGGTCACGCGAACCAGGCTCGCTGCATATATCCACCTTTCGCTGAACTCTGTCGGGTGCAGTCGTTTCCGTTCAGTTCTAATCTTCATTTTGAGCTGGTGCTCAAAATATCGGATTAGATCCTGATCCGAAAGACGACCTCCCCGCAAGACTTCCTCCAGACGCGTCATCCATATCACCATTCTAGCCGAGGCCAGCAGCGACAGAAACACCATCCGCTTCACTCCAGAGTACGGGGGCGACACATTGTCCACAGCGTATGCGCGATCAATGAGCAAAAGCTCCCGCGGCGCGATACGAGCAGTCAACTCGCCGACACGCGCCCACAACGGGCGAACGCGCGAACAATGGAAGAAGGCGTGCGCAGACGTCTCCTTAATTCCAAGGTCGCAACGTTCACAATCTGGCAAATCCGCCAGGCCCATTGCGAAACGCTTGTCATTGAGAGACAAACCATTCCGAGCCAATCGCCAGGTCAGAGAAAACTCAGAGTTGCTGAGACAATCCGCACCTGGCGCCCAAGACCAATGAGAGCGATACTCCTCTCTCGACATGCCGAGCTTACTCCACAGTTTATCCTTCACGGCGCCCTCCACTAATCCCCGATAGAAGATTCTCCTAGGCCGTGAAAAGTCACTGGACCATGGAATGGCCCGAAGGGCCGTCAGACATTCGAGCAGGAATTTCGGCCGCCCCCAAGGCCTATTGCTAGTCCTTAGGAGCGGGGGAGTGATAGTGAGGCTAGGGAACATGTCCCTCACTACCCCCGCAAGCAACCGATCTCCCGACAACGCGCGCCTGAGAAATGCCAACCTTGAAGCGAGCACGTGGCTCCTCAAGTGCGGCATTCCCAGACCCCCATGACACGGACGGAGGCAACAGACTTTTTTGTCGACCATGTGTTTGCGTCCTCTCCACAGACAGGAGAATAGCAAACGCTCGAGCGCCTTCTCATGATCGTCACAAAGGGGAAGTACTGACAGCCGGTAAAGGATTCTGGGAATGAGGTATGTGTTACACACCTCCGCCAGGCCCTTCACGGAGAGACTCCGTCGACGCCAAGTCTTGACCGACGCGCCGACCTTTGCCAGTATTTCTGACCAGTTTTTCTCCAGCTGTAAGTCCGGACCGAACCAAATTCCGAGGATTTTGACCGGCCCGTCCGTCCAGCTGAAGGGCCCCGGGAGGGAAACACCCTTCCAGGCACCTAACCGCAAGCCGGATGACTTGTCGCGGTTAATTCTGGCCCCTGTCACCTTCTCGTACCGTTCAAGCGCCTGTTGTACCGCCTCTATGTCCCTGCGGGAGGACACAAAGGTCGTTACGTCATCGGCGTACGCGGAAACCCTGGCTCGAGCTCCACCAGGGACAGCAATTCCACGCAGGACCGGACTGCCAGTCTCGTCCCTTAGCCGGCGAAGGAGGGGCTCCAACGCCAGGACATAAAGGAGAGACGACAGTGGACAACCCTGTCGGACCGACCTAGACAGCGCGAAAGCGCCCGACAGCTTCCCGTTCACCTGTACCACAGCCTTGGGGGAGCGATACAGAAGGCTAATCCAGCGGCTGAAGTCGGGTTTGAATCCGGCGGCCTGCAGGACAGCAGCCAGGTAGCCATGGTCAATCCTATCAAATGCCTTGGACTGATCCAAATTGATCAGCGCAGCCTCATCGTCGTCTTCTACACCCTCTAGGATCGTGCGAATCAAGTGCAGGTTGCTCTGAATTGTTCGTCCCTTCACAGAACAAGTCTGATCCGGTTCCAACAGAGACTCGGCAACTAGCTGCAAGCGATTCGTCAGGATCTTGGCCAAAATCTTTAACTCTGTGTTTAGCAGAGTTATGGGCCTGTAATCATCTAATCCCCGCCCAACCTTCTTGCCTTTTCCCAACAGCGTGATCACGCCCCTGGTGATCCGACCGGGGATGGACCCCTGCCGAAACCAGTGGTTGAACACGACAGTCAAGATCGGGACAAAAAGGTGCGACATCCTCAAGTACAATTCATAGGCAAACCATCCAAACCTGGCGACTTGCCGCTGCCGGTCTTCTTCAAAGCCGCGTAGACTTCGTCCTCCGTAATCTCCCCTTCGCAGCTAGCCGCTTCAGCCGGCAAAAGCCGGGGAAAGTCAGCCAAATAGCTGCGAAACTCCTCGTCACGGAGACCAGGCTCCTTGGTAAACCGGTGTTCGAAATGCTGCCGGAACGCCTCGCACATGTCGTCAGTGGACCGAAGGAGATGCCCCTCCGGGTCGCGCACCTCTCGAATGTACCGATCGCCGGCCCGACGAATTTCTTCCTTGCGCAGTTCTGCGCCCATGTTCACAGCTTCGGAAGAAATCTTGCTTAACTTAGCTCTAATTACCTGGCCCATATAGCGCTCGCTAGTCGTGCGCCTCAGGGCCTCCCTGGCTAAGGCTATCTCTAGGGGATCCCCACCAGCCTCCGCCCGGGCGAAATTAGATCTAAGTGTCTTTGCCTCCGCAGCCTTATCTAGGTTGAGCCACTGGCTATATTTGGTGGCGAAAGACCTAATGGAGTCCTTAAGGTTAACCCACCACTTATTCCCAATGACTCGCCCAATTAACGCCCGCTGAACTAGTCTTGTCAGCTGGTCACGAAAGTCCCGCCTGTCCAGTAAGGACTGATTGAACTTCCAATAACCAGCCAACCTAGGCCTAAAGTCTAACACCACACGGGCACAAACGAGTTTGTGGTCCGTGTAGCCTAGCCAGTGGAACGTTGGACATTCTAAGAAGTCTATGTCGGCCACTCTCACTAACATCCTATCCAGGTACGCGGATACCCGGGTAGAAGGCCAATTAAGCGCCCACGTCCACATACTCCCATCCGGATGATCGACCCGGTATCTATCGACGAGACCAAATTCGTCGATCAGATCAACCAGGCTACGATCATCATTCCTCCCGCTAGCGCCCCTCCCTCTATCTCATTTGGGGGTTAGGATGGCATTCCAGTCCCCAACTAAGATTAGCCGTGTTGAATCCACCATAAAGGGCTCCAACAGCCGAAAGAAAGAGACACGCTCTCCTTGCTTATTGGGCGCATAAACCACAATCAACTGGAACGACTTGCTTTTCACTGCAATATCGGCCACGATCAGCCGGCCCTCGGCACCGACATGGACAAGGTCAACCCTCGCGTCCAGGGTACGCTTGACCAGCAAAGAAACACCTCTGGCTTGCCGGCTCCCATATGCTGAATAGACGACAGTCGTTAGACAGCACACACGAGTCGACTTCGCAAACAAAGTGAGTCTCTTGGATCGCGGCCACATCCACGCCGAAGGACAGGAGGTCACGAAGCAGGCGAGCCGCCTTACCCCGATCCCTCAGGCCCTTCGCATTCAAGCTGGCTATCTTAATAGACATCTTTTAAACCTGAAAAAGAACAAAGAAAAAACAGGCAACAAAGGCTCACTAGTCACATACAGGACGGAAATCTTTAGCAGATAGGACCCCGACGGACTGTCCTAGGGAACCCGTTCCTACATCGGAGGTAATCCGCCCGTCTAGGACAATCCCGCCGACGTCCGTGGGGTAAGTTAGTTTTACCACCCTATAAAGACTGGGGTGGAGTAAAACAGGGAACCTCCCCGCACAATTTTTAGCCATTTTTTTTAGTTCGGGAGTGTTTTCCTGAACCATTCTCAAATTGGGAAAAGTTTTTTTACTTCATGAATATGGTCCCAGACCCTCAGGTTACCCCCGGTGTTCCTCACAAGGGTAATGATTCCTGGGGCCTGGGCAAAGTTCTTGGGATCTTCAACGGATAAACCATCCACAGTGGTCATTTTAAACAGCGGCTTCAGGAGTTTCCTCCTCTGAGACGACCACTCCGCTGTAATGTCCTCCTGTACTTTCATCAGGTCTTCGCCTCTGGGCAGGGCTTTTTTCTTTTTTGCCCGAGTGGGAGTGGGCATAGGAGAAGGGGAGGGAGTGGGGGTTAAAGAAACTGGTCTCAGGGGGGTCAATTTAAAGGTTGGGGACTGGGAAGCTTTCCGCGGGGACGAGGGAAGGCTCCTTGCCTTGTCGGCGTAGGTATGCCTCTTCGGGGATACCGGCAGCGAAGCACATTTTGTTGGGACTTTTCTTTCCTTACTCCTGCTCCTTCTGCGGCTCTTGTTGATCTCATGTCGCTCCACCTCCTCCTCCCTCCCACGCTTCAGTGACGTGGATCTTTCTGTCTCCATTGGCTCCATTTTTTGGGGGGGATTTCTTATCTTTCCCCCGTTTGGAGGGCGATACAATGGGCTCTTTCGCCTTGGACGGAGCCTTGGCAGGTGACGGCGTCTCTCCAGGTGACGGCGTTTTGGTCCTCTTCTTCCCCACCACCTGCCACTCACCCTCCTTGTTCGCCGCTGGTGCTTGAGGTGCTGGTTTTGGTGATACAGGTGACGTTGGGGCCGGTACTGCTGGCTGTTTGGTTTGCTGGATCTTCGGGGTCTGAGTTTTCGTCGGGCACACCTTGGCAACGTGCTCCGCCGCCCCACAGACCCAACAGCACGGCCTCCTTCCCTCCACCACCACCACAAAGATGGCTCTTTTCCTACAGGTGAGGACGTTGGGGATGTCTGCTATCTGCTTCTTTGTCAGGGTCGCTTGCAGGACCATGTCTCCCGTCAAGTAACCCGCTTTGGACCGTACCGAAGAGACCTCGGCCACCCTTCCAAAATTGGCAAAGAAGGCGCCGACGTGGTCCTCGGAGATATCCATGGGGACGCCATGTAAGGTTATTTTCAGCTTACGCATCCCCATGTACTCTGTGTGGAGCTGAATCTTCTTGGTCTCCAGGACCACCCCCGCCAGCCGCTTGGCCTCTTCGGTCGTGCCCAGCAGAACATCCCATACCGCGTTACTCTTCCTTGCTACTGCCTTGGCTCTGATGTTTAATGCCATGATGGCCTCCTCCAGGCTATCCCTGCTGACCCCTATGTGTTTATGAGTTTTCAGGTCCTTTGTAATGAGGGATATCGTACGGGCCTCGATGTCTGCTAACTGTTCGGGCACCGACAAAAGCTCTGTGCCCTTAATATAGCTTGCGTACTTGTCCTTAAGCTGCTGGTAATATTCCTCCCCCTTTTTGATCACCTCTTTGATCACCTTTCCTCCTTTCCATCCGGAGGTAGAAGGTGTGGGGGAAGCTGGTACTGCTGCTGCTGGTACAGGACCGGGTCCTGTTGCTGGTCTGGAGGGTGACTCCCGTGGCGGCAATTGCCAGTCACCCTCCTTTCCTCCCACCGAGGCCGTGGTGGGAGGAACGATTTCCTTCGGCCCATCTGTGGCCATTGCCACAAAGTGGCCGAACACCGGACAACTAATTTCCGGTGTTTCGCGTCAAAGACGCTACTTTTACGCTGGCCCGAGCTATAAACTCGGGCTGGAAATCAGTTTGTCCAAGACCAAAGTACTAGCAAATATCACTGCGGAACAAATACTATACTTTGCTCTTACAACACAAATCCACACAACAAAAAGTCGGGGGGAAATGGGTTGGTCAATTTCAATGCCTCCAAAACAAAGCTGTTATCAACTAACTACCATAGACAATCGCATCTACCTCCCATTAGCATGGGACAGGCTAGCCTCCCAGAGAGTAAAATACTACGCCTCCTTGGCCTTACACTCTCGGCGGACCTCAAATGGAATGACTATATTGAATCCATTGCCAAATCTGCTGCTATGAAAGTGGGCTCCCTGTGCAGGGCCCGGAAATTTTTCTCACCTGAAACTATTCTGCACATATACAAATCTACCATCCGCCCGTGTATTGAACATTGCTGCCATATCTGGTCGGGTGCCCCTGCTGCTCTCCTTGGGCTTCTTGACAAAATACAAAGGAGGATCTGTAACGTGGTTGATACTGACTTGGCAGACCGGCTGCAGCCGCTCTCACACCGGCGTGATGTAGCTTCCCTGTGCCTCTTCTACAAGTACTTTCATGGCTTCTGCTCCGATGAGCTTAGATCACTGGTGCCGCCTAAGCCACGAATTTACACGAGATACTAGATTAGCAACTAGGTCCCACCCTTTTACAGTTAAACAAATAAGATGTAACCGTAAATTCTACTCCAACAGCTTCTTTTCTCGCGCTTCCCGCCTGTGGAACTCCCTTCCACAAGTCTGCTTTCCCGACAGTTACAATCTCCAGGTGTTTAAATGTAGGGTCAATAGACACCTCCTATCACACTAACTCCCAACTATTCTCACAACACTCTCATCTACCCAACCCTCATTCTCGGTATCTTCACCCGCCTATCACCCACCCTCTGTTATTTCCTATATTTAATCAGCCTTTCTCCACTCTACGTAGCCCCCTGCACAGTAGTGGCAGTGACATGCCTTGCTCGGGGTGAAACGCTTATAAAAAAAAATATTTCCATAACTCTTTAGTAGGATCTACTAGTAATCTTAAATGGGAAGGTAATCTTCTCAGATGACATTTGGTCACTATCCTCTGTGATAAATGTGCTCATGTGAACTGGTCTAATTACTCCCTGATTTGCTCTAACAGGGTTATCAGAGACATGCTAGTCTGATGTACCTTATTAGTAATTGTCATTAATTGAAAATATTTTTAAATGAAATTATTGAATTCTTGGAATTCACTTGCTATAGTCTGACATATTGGCTACCTCTTCTCTCAAGGTTTGTATGTTACCCATTAACTGGTTTGTATTTCCTTTGTTCTTGGTTAATTCTAACCTCATTACATTCAATATGGAGACACTTAGCAACTTGTGCTTAGAACCCTTTGATTCTTATATACCTCTTACAATTTCTGCTTTATAACTTTCACATTTTCTTCAGACACTGTTCTGAATAGAGCCTTCAACTTTTCTACTATGGGAAGTTTAGCTCTGTTCTTTTTTTTTTCTTTTTTTTTCTGAGATAATTTTCATTTTGGGAATCTCTGCTACTCTTACACTGGCTTTTTACTAATTTAATCATTTTGCTTCCTAATCTTTCCAATAACAATGTACAGCTACAGATCATAGTGGTTTTTTTAGCCACTTGGACCTTATCAATTTGCTCATTTTCTTGAAATCATATTTTAGCTGCATCTTCATGCCTCTATGGTCATCACAAGTAGAAACATTGCCAGCATCACTATGTCCATCTTTGTAAATAGATGCAAGAATCACTCTTTAATTCATAATGCATTTCTTTATTTCTCTTAACCTTCTTCAGAGTCTATTTTCTTCTTAATACTCCTCAAATTTTCTAAGTAAACTACAGTTGTGACAACACCTGAGAATATAGTTGCTACAACTGCCAACACCACAGCCATGCCGAAATTTCACACTCTTTATGTATCACCTGCCTATCTGCTAGGGCCAGGAAGAAAGACACAAAACGAAGGTAGGTTGAACCAGTGTATTGAAATAACATACAAAATGAGTGTTATTAGTCAGCAGATAGAAGTGTGCGTCCGAACTGTCAAGTTACAGTGTGTCTCAACTTCCTTCCCAGGAAGTTTCGCAGGTTAGTATTTAGGATGGAGGAAAAGTTCATTCCAATGTAGATATGGTGCCATAACACTATCATGACCTGTAGGTGTTTCTACGTGTTTTAATTCCTCTTCAGTGGGTAAAATCTGCTGCCTTCCTCAGTCTTAAGTTTATTGGCAATTCTTGCTCAGCCTTTGTTTCTACTTTCTCTCAATTTCTTTTGGATTCAAGAGAGGAGTATTTCATCCTCCTGCTCCCACATGCTTGATTCTTCTTCCATAACATTTGGATCAGAGCTACGGATATCATTCTCTACATTTCGTCTCTCTGGCTCCTCACCTGAGAGCCTCCCCATCCCCTCAGATCTTGTAACTAATTGATTACTTATAATCCATCTTCATTTTCAGATTCACTCTCTGACTTTATTTCCTTTGGCTCTACAAGTGTTATTTTTCTCATCTTTTATTTTTGGCTCCAGAACTTTCCCAACCATCTACCTCAGTTAATTTTAAATCATCATAAGTTCTCTTAACCTTTCTGACATCTGATTCCAAATGACACTGATCCTGTCTGTTTTACTATTGTTATAAGGTTCCCACCTCTGGTCTAATTTACCTTCTCTGATGTAGATCTTGTAAAATACAGGATTCCCCCACACTTGATTCAACTTCCTTTCACCTTTTATTTATTTATTTCATTTCGCTTCTTTTGCACCAACCTAATTCTCTTTCAAGCCTGCAAAATATTTTATGTTGGTGCTCTAATATTATCATAGCAGTCCTCCTCCATATACTTCATACGAGGCTACAGTAAGATGTCTATTGGCAAGACATCACATCCAAACATCTGGTGAGAACTTTAATGCTTCATTTATAGTGAACCTCACTGCAGCCAAGTTCTGCATCAAATATAAATCTCAATTGCCTTTGTTGTTCTCTGCCAATTTCATTAATATGTCTCCTGCCGAATTCATTGTATTCACTTACGCGCAAATACCCTTGGGAAAGGTATTAATCCGTCCATTCCTTCCAGTTATGGGTTAAATAACAGGACAGATTGGGTTCTATAGCCTTGGTTGGCAACCAGTCTACCGCAGGAAGTCATGTCTCGAAAGAGACATGATCGCCCAAGCGTGTTTCATGTATGGCACTTAACTGACTGAATGTTCTAATGAAATTGCTCTGCAGGTGATAAGGGGAAGTGGTCATGTGTGTTGTAATCATGCTTGCCAGTGTTTCTCTCATTATCCTATTTACATTCTCAGGCCCATTGTCAGTGACCAACAGCACTGGGGCTCAGTATCTCTCAGTATCAAATCTCACTATTTGAGCTTTCTTATCAGGTTTTGCACATGCATCAGGCTAATTTGTTAGCCAGACTACAATGCTTACTATATATAGGTTATTTCTTGGAGTTTCTCCATGTGAACCTTTTGGCATACCAAATAGCTATTTACATAAGCTGTCACCTAATTATATAATCTTGGCCAATAGTAATTTCTACCTATCAGCTCGTATGTTTTATCAACTCTTCCATGGGCCCCACCTTTTCATGGCATTGCTCTAATATCTCAGCCCTTAACACCCTAGGGACAAATAATTTGGATTTCATTTCCTCATCTCTACCTGAGAGATATGACATTCTCACGTAACATATACCTAGAGGTGTCACCTTGACTCTGATGACAGTGATCTCACTGTCCTTCTGGCTTTCTTTTATATCTCTCAAGTGTGTGTGTGTGTGTGTGTGTAGGGGGTGGGGTCACTGATGACCAATCTTCTAACAAACCCTCTTTAACTTATAGGGATTTATCACATGGATTTAGTATGTCCATCATCTCTTGCTTCTATCCTGATTCAGCTTCTAATTGCTTTGGAATTCTTGACAATAAATCCACACGGGAAATGTCTTTCCCTACCAAATACTCAATCTTGCAATTGTACCCACTTAATTTTAATACCCACTGTTGAATCTTTTTGATACTCCATTCAGCTTCTAGCAAGTATTGAAGTGGCTTGCGGCCTGTCTTAACTGTAAACATAGATTTAACTTATGCAAGGCATACATAATAGCATACACCTCCTTCTCAATTGCCAACAACCTCAGAGATTCTGTGGAGGTGGGGAGAAAACCAGCCTGGAGATTGGGGGGGGGTCAGGTTGGAGGTTCGGGGGGGTCAGCTCGGGGATTCTGTGTTTGGCGGGGAGAAAGTCAGCTCTGAGGTTCTGTGTTTTGGGGGGAGAAAGTCAGCTCTGAGGTTCTGTGTTTTGGGGGGAGAAAGTCAGCTCGGAGATTCTGTGTTTGGGGGGGGGGAGAAAGTCAGCTCAGTATCTCCTCGGGTATACCTGGCACTTGTCCATTTATGGCTTAGTGAGGACTGTGCCTATACACTGATTGTTTGTGTCTGTACAGGATGTAAACTATAAAATTGGCAGTAATTTCAATCTGCAATTTTTTTTTTAAATCGGCATTATCAATCTGAAATGTTAGTTGCTGTACTCTTTAGAGTCTGAAGTCCAGATTAGCCACCTAAAAATACTAAGAAAATGAGTGCCAGTGTAGAATTTAACCATAGAATGGTTATTGCTATGCTCCTAGGACTGTTTATCGTGTTGTAGCAAACTTAAGGGATGGTAAAGACATGCAAAGGAAGGCTCACAGTCAGAGAAGTGATAAAATCCGCACCAGAAGGTTTCTCAGTGGCTTGAAACGATCCATTGCAGTAAATCCATCACAGCCAATGGCTGACCTGGCGAAAAAGCGGAATGTGACCAAAATGATCATTTCTAATGCAGTATGGAAAGATCTTGGGATGAAGTCATATTGCAGACGACGTCGTAACATTCTTACAGCAAAATCTAAGACCATTCGTAAAGAGAGAAGCCCCTTGCTACTCAATCACCTGAAACACCATGGTGGTACCATTCACATTTCTGTGGAGGAGAAAAAGTTTGTGGTAGATGAAGTCGCCAACCACAGAAACTCGAGAGTTATCGCCATTTATCCTTCTTGTGTTCCTCCAGTCATGCAGAGTAAACACCCTGCCTCTGTCATGGTGTTTGGAGCTGTTGCCAGCGATGGGAAAGTCATGCCCCCTCACTTCATTGAAGTGGGCCTGAAGATCAATATGGCGGAATATCTGAAGATTCTAAAGGAAGTTCTCTTATCCTGGATTAAGATCTATGATCCCAACAAAGTGATGTTCATCCAGGACTCTGCACCTGCTCATGGGTCAAAAATAGTGCAGACCTTCTTGAAGAGAGAGTTGTCGCTTTTTGTGCCCGCAAATATCTGGCCCTCTAGTTTGCCAGATTTGAACCCCTGCGACTATTGGTTATGGGGCAATGTTGAGAAAGTCTCTAATGCTCGCCCCCATAACAGTGTGGCCTCCCTGAAGACCTCCATAAGGCAAGCATTCCGCACTATCAAGAAAGAGTCAGCTGTCAAGGCTTGTTGTGCTTTTAGGGCTCGCATTCAGCAAGTTGTGGACGTATAGAATAAAATGTTTGTATTTAATAAAACGGTTAAATAAACATACACAAATCTTAAATGTCTTTAAATCTCCCTTCTTTATCAAGGTTTAAAGTCTGAGATCTCAAACTGCCAATTTATTGTTTACACCTTGTATACAAAATCATAGGTTTACTAAAGTGGGGATATGTCAACAGAGGTATTACTTTAAGTTGTTCATTAAAGCAATCAAAAGCTCTTTGGCAATCCACTGTCCACCTGAATCTAGCATATTTCTTTGTCAACGCTATTAGTGGACCTGCTAACCTAGAAAATGCAGGGATAAACCATCTACGGTAGCTAATGAAACCTGTGAATCCCTCTTTACCTGTCTGTCTTGAACTCTGGTATTGCCCTTATTTCTACTTAGTCTAAATCAGGTTTAATCCCTTCCTTATTGATTATAAAGCCCAAGTACTTTCTCTTCTTTGGAATTGGTACTTTAGTAATTTCAGCTTTAAACAGTTTTCCTTCAGCTGGTCAAACATCTTTTGTAGGTGTTTGAAATGCTTCTCAGGTGTTTTGAAGAACATTAAAATGGCAAATTCTTCCCTTTCACTCAGCATGATTGACATTAATTGGCAAACATCCAGGACGTTTGACAGCCCAAAAGGCATAACCTGAAACCTAAAAAGACCCACGTGTCACATAAGTTGCCTTCTCCCAGTGTTGAGAAACATGTAGCCTTTCCTAAAGGAGATAAAATATTATTGATTAATGGAAGGGGAACTGCTGTGATGTAACAGCATTTAACTGACAGAAGTCGGCGCAAAACCTATGGCCACCATCCTTCTTATATCCCACCACAGGGGTATTTGGATCTCTCTATCATCCCTACTTTTCTTATGTCCCTTATTGCTTCTTCTATTAGTCCCCTGTTACGGATTGGGTTTCTATATGGCCTTAGCTTAATTGGTGTGTGCTCACCTGTGTCTCTTCTCATTTTCACAGTTTTAGTCTGTTCCAACTCTGACTGAATTGGCCACCACATTTCGGTTGTCTTTCATTAATTGTCCCACCCTCTGCTTAAACTCTTCAGAAGAAACTGAAACTCCTCTACTCTTACCTGACCACTTCTGTCTTCTGATTTTCTACTTATTGAACTGTATCTGGTTTATGATCCTAATTAGTAAGACCTGTCCTAATTCCTCTTTGAGAATTTTTGTTGTCTTATTTGCTGCATTAGCAATCATTATGGGGATTGTTTCAAATTCCCTTACTACTGATTCACACTGTTATTTCTTCACTATAATTCTCAATCAGGGCTACTTGGAAGGGAGACGCAACTGACGAACATAAGTAGATACCCTCTGGGATGGTTACATCAGACACAATGTAATCAGAGAGGTATTAACCACACTGACTGAGGTAGAAAATTTTGCCAGAGAGGGTACAAAACTCTGGGAGAGAATTAGAAGGAAGAATGGGAGCCAAGGTCTAGTTCACAGTCAGGAGAGTAGCAAGGATGACCCCAGGATGACAAGGGTCCCAAAAATTAATTACATTTCAAATCAAGAATTCCCCTTCTCTCATGACTAGCAGTCACAGGTATCGATCCACCTCAATAACTTCTTCCTTCTCTTATTGGCATTTCACACCAATACTTCTCTGTGGGCATGACCAATTCCTCCACCTTCTTTGGCATTTCACCTGTATCTGCCACTGCCAGCCATACCTAAGCCAATTCGACTCTCAGCTGCCTAGCATGGTTTCTTATGGTCATTAATTAAAATTTATTTCAAATTTTTGCCTAAAGTTCTTTTATCTTGGTCTGTTTCCATTTGACATTTACCAAATGGATTCCTTCCTGTCAGTCATTTCCTTAATTCTTCCAACAAAAAATAACTTTATTCCCAAGTTCTGGTCATAGTATAAATCTTATGATCATTTGTTAAGGTTATAATTTTCAATTTTGCTTATGCAAAGTTGTTTTCATAACTGGCTCTTTGGTAGCTATATGATTTATCAACAGTCTAAAGTTCAACACCTGGCCTTTTTTTTTTTTTTTTTTTTTTTTTCCTGTAGGCGATTTCCTTTTAGAGCATCGACATTTTTAAAAAAAAGTGAAATCTTCATACTTTCTCTTGGTATGTCCATTACTCTATTCTTTAACCCTTTTATTTCTATTCACCAATGCCAAATAGTGTTACACTTGGATGGCAACCTACTGCGGGAAAATATTCTGCCTAGTCAGCCATCTCTCAAAAGAGACATGATTGTCCAAGCGCATGTCCCATATGGCTGATTGATATTTTGTAAAGATATGGTATATTTTTAACCAGTTTTAAATATGCTTATTGGTTTTTTTTTGTTTTTGTTTTTTTTAAATTTTTTAAATAGTACTTATTAATTTTTAATTAGTTTGTAATTTTAGAAATTAGGTAAAACTCAAATTTGATAATACAGGTTCCCTAAACCTGCTACAAATTATGAAAATGGTTAATGTAGGTTTATATTATTTTTCATAATAAAAATTTAAATTTATTTCTAAATTTAACCAGTGTATATTTAAAAAAGTTTGTGGTATTAACCTAAATCAAAAAATAGTTGCCTGTTAATTTATACAATATTCAAGAATAATATATAAATTCTGCATTCTTTTTTTTTTTTAATAATAGAATGGACTGGATAATTTCCCTGATGTTTTTTGTTTATGCTATTTTTGGATGTGTGTTGTTTCATTTTTTTTTTTTTTCTTCTCCTTTTCCCTCTCAATAATCTTGAGTTTAAAATGTTTCATGAAATAAAAATGTCTAAACGGTTTTATTGAACAAACAACTGATACCATTTACAGTTGCTTGTTTTCTTGTTTTTTTTTTCCTTTTTGTTTTTTTATTTGGGGTGGGTGAGTATAAACTATTTATATATCTATTCCCCCCCCCCCCCAATGCTTCAAATAAAAATATAATTCATCTCCCCAATCCAAATTAATATAATTAAACTATTTACATATCTTAATTTCCAATTAAGATTAGAATTTTTTTTCCTCTCTCTCTCTCTCTCTCTCTCTCATAATTAACATCTTTCTAATGCAGGTTCTATGATACGTCCAAACAAGCAATTGGTGCAGCGGTCATCCATTTTGCTAATGTCTTCCTGGCTGGAATGTTCCAAGGTGATCCATGTACATGGTAAAGGGCAATTACTTCTTATTTGTTCCATATTTTTATAATTATTGGTCACTGTCTCTAAAAATTGTGTGAATCAATTTCTTTAACATTAAAAAAAAAATTCACTTTTTTTTTTTTTTAATTTTTTTTTTTACATCTTCAAAATATAAGAATTAAGAATATTTTGAGAGTAAAAGATATAAAATTGAATTATAGACAGGTAAACAAAAAATAAAGATTGTACTTAAAATATATGCAAGTGTAACTATATCTCCTATAAATCATTATAAATGGGTGTTACCTTAACAGTGGCTCATTGTAACAGAATACTGTTAAAATGCTCTAATTAAAGCAATTTCAAATCTAATCAGGTCAACTGACCAAAATGTCTGCCCAAGAGAGAAAAAACTCACACATTATGGTAAGCTTATGACTATATGTTAAAACACTAATTTCTGTACAATCACCAAAGTTAAGAAATATCAAACCTGGTCAGTACCTAGATGGGTGACTGCTTGGGA
The DNA here is from genome assembly GCA_037127315.1 of Ascarosepion bandense. Lineage (NCBI taxonomy): Eukaryota > Metazoa > Mollusca > Cephalopoda > Sepiida > Sepiidae > Ascarosepion > Ascarosepion bandense. Next base: position 1,992,911 of record JBBBDQ010000741.1, on the reverse strand, counting down.
ATAGTAGTGCTGTAAGCTTGGATGTGCAGATGGTGTAATAGATAATGACTTGAAATTGGAGTCAAGTAATGTTAAGCCTGGTCAGTACCTAGATGGGTGACTGCTTGGGAATATACCAGGTGCTGTAAGCTTAGATGTGGGATGGTGTAATGGATAATGGCATAGAGAGTAGAGTTCCAATTTCAGGCAGGTTTGTTATATTCACTTTGTGCAAATACTCTTGGGAAATTCATGACTCCACTTTTACCCTTGGCTATGGGTTAATTAGTAAGACTTTTATCACTAAAACCATTATTATCTTTAAAAAAAAATTCCAATATATAAAAATATTTTCTGACTTTAAATAACCTGCAATAGATTGGTTGATTAATTTTCTACAGATTACCAATAAAAAACATAATGGTAACACTAGGTGAAGACGATGTGGGCAGTTATGATTTTGTGGTATTTCTGCAGCACCATGTATTTGCAAATAATTTAAATAAATTTTCATGAATGGGAACTGACTTTACATCTAACTTAATTGTCACTTTTGGCAGCATTTAAGTGAATCCTTACAAAAGACTGCAGCCTCCAAACTGCAGACAGTTGAACATCATTACTGGATAAAAATTACTTTCATTTTCTACTGAGTATTTCCAAATGATATGACTATTTTTACTGAAAAGTCAAAACAAAAACCTGTTTGAATGCAACAACTTGACTTTTTCTTTCTTTCATAAATTAATATTGAAATCCTCTGTAAATATAGCAAAGTAGAAATCTTTCAATATTTGGGAACTATATGGGAGAGTTATTTCTGCATATCATGAATTTATTTGATTAAAACAATATGTTATCCCCCCAAAGGTTAAGAACTTTGAACAGCATTTAATTCAAATGTGATACAAATCCTTGCCACTACCTTTTATGAGCAATTTCTAGCAAGGAGACAGGTAACTATTAGTGTAAGGACCCCACACACACACACACACACCTCACCTATCCATTTCCAAAAGATTTTGCTTTTTTTGTGGTTTTAATCTGTAATAGCTAGTAATAACTGACCTTGAACAAGGGTAGTAGTTAAGAATATGTATATTATTATTCTACATCACCTCCAAATGTTTTCTCTCAGGCCGTAAGCCCCTCTTAAGAATATCACGTTGAATACACCGGTTCTCGCTCAATCACTGAAGTTAAGCAATTAATCTGTCTCTTCCCTCTAGTTATGGGTTAAATAACAAAGGTAGGACTTAAGGACCCTGCCCTTAAAAAACAAATCCCAATGAATCTTGATACTTGAAAAGAAAAATGTATTACTAGACACAAAACTTATATAAACAACAATTAATTGTCGAAAGAAAAAGGTATTGCCAGCAATAAAGTTTAGTTGGCAATAAATGACCTGCCGAGGTTGATTTGCCATAAAAAAAACAAACCAACCAACAATTTTTCTTAAGAAAAAAGATTTTACAGCTGCTGTACAGATTGACTTGATGTGATATTTCTGTTCGCCTCTTAATGTATTTGGCTAATTTCAAAATTTATTGAATACACAGAGAAAGGGGCCTGCAAGTTCTCAGAATTAAACAAATTCATATTGAAATCTTGTAGAAAAGAAATCTTTCAATGTTTGGGAAGCATAAGGAAGTTTTTCTACCACCCTCTGAATTTATTTGACTCAAAGTGCTATCCCCAAAATGTTGAGGGCTTGCCACTACTTATGAGCCAAATTGCTAACAAGGAGACATCTTTAAGAGAAAACTGGGAGCCATTCGTGAGCCTCCTCACCCAATTCCTATGCATTGTGTGTCTGTGCTATCTGTAATAAAGTACCTAGTAATGACTGAACTAGTACCAAAAGTAGTAATTAAAAAAATATATATGGTATACCCCTCCCCAACAAAAAAATGTCCTCTCATTCTTAAGAAAAAAATATTGTAAAGTTACTTTCTCTGGTACTGCACAGATTGACCTGTGATGTAATTACTGTTCTCTTAATGCATTTAGCCAATTTCAGAATTTAGTGAATGTGCAGCGAATGCACCTTTCCCACCAAGTTGGATGAAACAAACAGTTCACTTTACATGAAGAAAGTGCCTGAATGTGGGTTTGAAAGCAAAACAAGAAAATGAAAGATGAAGGAAAATTCTTATTTTTGTAAAGTCATTATTCAAATTCTTTGTAGCAAACTTGGAATCTTTGTTTTTTTTTTTTTAAATGGATTTTAATCAAGTGGCTTTTGGCTAATTTGATCATAACTTGAAAAAAAGTGATTTTGATTTATTTTTTCTCTCCCACTCATTTTTCAGGTACTTTGTAAGTTTCCTACTTGACTCCACGGTTGGTTTGTTAATAATTTACATTGGACTCAAATCAGCACAATACCTTGCTCTCCAAAAAGGGTGGGAGAGTCTACGATTTGGGGAATATGGTATGTACACCTTCTTTCTACCCTTAACATTTTAAAATTTGGGTGTGTCTTTAAAAGAACAAAAAAAAAAACCCATTAATTTCTCCTATACAATAGGAATCTATTTAAATACCGTTCTTCTATAGAATTTTGTAAATTTTTTTTTTTTTTTTTTTTTTTTTTAAAGATTATTAATCCAGAATGTAAAATAAACACTGATCTGTGAATAACATTTATAAAAAATATTATATTTATTCCACACTGGTTTAAAAAAAAAAAAAAAATTATTGCACTTTGTAAAAGTTAAAAAATTATCAAAAATAGCTACTACATTTAAAATCATCACCTGTTTAGTTTTCAAAATGTGTGTCCAACCTCAAACTACTAAACTTAAATTTAGATACGAAAGATTATTTCAAGAAAAAGATGTTTAAGCTGGGTGGGTGTCATTTGATTGTTTGTTTTTTTTTTTTTGTTTTTTTGTGTGTGTGTATATATATAAATACACCTCTGTTCATACATTGAACAGTTTTATTAACACTTCAATAATACATATGTGCATCCTCATATGTATATTTAATTCACATCACACACACTTTCTCTCATATATATATATATATATAATGTGGGTAAAACTAATGGAAGTACATTCCACAGTTATTTACTTTTAATAGGTGCTCAATACAAAAGTCAAGCCTACATATATAGTTATTATAATAATATGCTGCAACTTTAGCTATTAAGTTTAAATGTTTTATAATACACCCTCATTAAGCAGTGAAATGTGGTTAATTTACTTGGTTATATATATATATATATATATATATATATATATATATATAGATATGTGTGTGTGGGTCAAGATTGTCCCCTTTCTTGATTGAAAAAGTAATATCTATTCAGATTAAGACAAAATCAGTCACAAAAATGAGAGATGGCAATTTAATGGTGGAGGTTGAAACAAGAAAATATGGGGAGTCTCTCTCTTTACATCAGAAGAATTCTTATCTGCCATGGGTAGCCAGGGAGCCACAGACTACCAAAGAATCACAATTAGAAGAAACAGTGAAAAAATATTTACAAACACAAATCTTCATGTTCAGTTCACCAAAAATTCCTAAAAGAAAATGTGCTGTAATGCTGAGTCATTTATGTATCCCAGCTCCTCTGAGGTGTTTTAGATGTCAGAAATTTGGACATCACAGAGATAGATGTAGGAGGTGGCCAACAGGACTCTGATCGTGATGAGTGCCAAGATGACATGAGATCAGTTGTGCAAATTGCCAGGAGAATCATCCAGCTCACTTTTATACTTATAAATTCTGAAAAAAAAAATTGTGGAAGTTAAATATAAGAGAAATATATTATTATTATTATTATTATTATTTTTTTTTTTTATTTTTTTTTTTTTTTTTTTTTTTTTTTTTTTTTTTTTTTTTTTTTTTTTTAGAGGCAAAAAAAAGTCGTTGGAGGGTGCATGAGGTCTTTCCTATACAAAAGTAGTGGATAGGACAAGTCCAAATAATTCCAATCTCATTGAGAAGAATAGGGACCTTATTGAGAAACTTGTGCACTTATGGCTGAATGATTGGCCCAATTTTTAAAAAAAACTGAAAAGTTTTGTACTACTACGTGAAAACAGGTAAAGAAAACTAGCAATAAACAGATAGTATTATCTCAGACACAGACTTCTCCCAAACATGTTAGGCCATTTGCAAACAAAGTTCAGAGATCACCTATACGTCCACCAAAGTCCTTAAACAGTATAAGTGTATCACCAAATAAAATGAAAACAACCAATCAAAAATTGTCTACTGAAAATTACTTTAAAAAATTTATATGAAGTAGATAGCCAAAACCCAAATGGCTAAAACTTCTAAATTAAAACAAATAAGCCATAAATAAAATCATGTATAAATTATTGCAATGGAACTGCCGTGGATTGAAGCTAAACCTTAACAAGCTGTTTCTGCTGATAAGACCTGATTCTGGCAGTTATCTGCCTTCAAGAAACCTTCCTTAAGAGGGATAACAATATAAATATAAGAGATTACCAGCAATACAATTACATAAAAAAAACACTGGTCTTCAGGAATCAGGTGATACATTCATCTTAGTCTGAAATGATGTTTCACAAAGTCAGATAAACTTGAGAGCTAATTTACAGGCAATGGCTGTAAAAGTGATGCTGCACAGACTAATCAATATCTGCTCAGTGTACATTCCACTGAATGAAGAAATAAATGAAAGTGAATTGCAGGAAATTATAAAGCAACTCCCTGCTCCCTTTGTGTTACTAGGAGATTTTAACTTACAGCACCTTATAGGGTTATAAGGATACAAACCAAAAAAGAAAGTGTGTGTGTGTATATATATATATATATATATATATAAATCACCAACTTATCTCTGGCAATTATTCTGCAATTGATCTATCTTTATGGACTTTTCCTGGAAGGTACTGATGACACATATGTTAGTGATCATTTTCCAATTTGCCTGCAGAATTCAGCGCAAAATGATGAAAATTCACAATGTTGGAAATTAAGCAAAGCAAACTAGGAGGAATTTCAAAAGCTATACTCTGAAAGACTAGAAGGACTATGCATCAAGGACTTTACTCAATTTACAGAAATCTTGGTCTCTATTGCAAAGAAATGCATCCCTAAAAGTAACATTAAAAAAGGAAAACGTAATAGACATTGGTTTAATGATGAATGCAAAAAGGCTATCAGGCTCAGGAGATGGGCATTAAGGGTATTTTACAAAGATCCCACAACAGATAACTTGCTGAAATTTAAGCAACTTGAAGCAAAAGCTCGGAAAACAAAGTTAACAGGATTGCTGGAAAAATTACATCAGCAAACTTAGTTCAGCAACAAAAACTAAATCTATTTTGGGATATAAAGAAAGTAGCTGGTAAATATCATACTAATGCAATAAAACGTCTTTGCATAAATAACAAAATAACAAGCAAAAAGGATATTGCTGATGAATTAGCAACAATCATCTAAAAAATCAATTCGGCATGGCAGTCAACAATTAGCTAAGTTTAAACAAAGCTAAAAAACAAAAACTGAAATTTAAATCTGATAATGTTAAGAGCTAGAGAGAGGTCTCTCACACACACACTTAAATGATTCAAAATTCCTAGCACCTGAAGACCAAAACGTCGTAAACAGGACAATATTATTATTTATTAATTTTTTATTTTTTTATTTTTTTTTTATTAAAATTGGAGTAAATTGAACAGTGAAATTAAACCAGCACGTTTTGCTTACTGGTGGCAAAATCTGATCTGGGGCATAAGTCATACCCATTTAATCTGGGTCATCAAATGACTGGAAATGAACAAAATAATTTTATCAACTAAAAATTGAAATAGAGCTGATTAAGCCAGAAGGAACTTTGGAATTCACATGATTTTTTGGCTGAAGCAGCCAGAACCCCTGTGATAATTGCATGCATGGCCAAGGGTTGGTTATAACCACTTGGGTTTTCTATATAAACGCATAGTCATGCTGAAAATGTCAGACCACAACCATTTGAGTAAGATCTGATGGAGTGGTGTTGCTGACAACTCTGACCAAGCAACCTCCTTACCGAATATGTCTTTGTATGAAAAAGGAAAGTAAAATATAAAATATATATTTTACTTACATTTGGGTCTGGTCCTATCGTTTCAGACGGAAGCTTTGTTGCAGATTTTATTTGTTGTTGCTGACAAAAGAACAAGGAAGGTTATGAAATGATTATGTAAAACTGATGTTTTGTGAAGAAGTCAGATTGAATGGTTCCTGACAGTGATACATGATTTGAAAAGTGTAATTGTCGCCCTGAATTTGTTGCAGATTTTTAAAATTTAATAGTTGCCTAAGAATTTTGAGAAGTATTGTCGTCATAGCGGTCGCATTGAAAAACCGCTGAGTATATGAAACTTAAGGTTCATCACCAGCCTGACAACATTGGAATTACATCATCTGTGGTTTGTACCAGCATCTTTTGAAAGGCACTGTGGTCCCAGTGTTTTATTTAAGAAATGGCTCTGTCAAAAAGAGTCTGAAGAACATTTTCGAAAAGTTATATATCTCCTGAGACAATTTAACAAGTTAACCATACACTCTCTCTCTCTCTCTCTCTCTCTCTCTGTCTAGAATCCAGTGTGTGAGTTATGTTAAAAACTTTTACTTTCTGTAACCCTTCTACTATTCTTTTCTTATATATATGACATTTACAGTACAACCATTGAACAAGTGTTTGTCTGGTTTTCTGCGGATATATATATATATATATATATCCGCAGAAAACCAGACAAACACTTTTTTTTTTTTTTTTTTTTTTTTTTTTTGCTGCATTTTAAATTGTTTAACACAGGCTCCCCAGCCATGTCTACATCTTCAGTTGATTGTGAACAAACAACACTTCTGCTTTCTGGATCAAATAATCACAATGTGGGTAGGAGGCAGGAGTAAACCAGCGGACCGGTCAAGTAATCTTGGATGCTCAGAAGACCTACGCCCAGTCCCTTAAGTTCGGTTAGGACTGAATAGATGCCTCAACCCAAAGCGGAAGAATGCCAGAGGTTGAGGGGCCAGGGTGGAAGTGTTAGATCTGGTGCACGTTGACCAGAATAGGTGTGTGGAGAGGGGGAAGTGTTAAACAACCTTACATTTATAATAGAGAAATTGAATGAATCTTTAAAAAAAAATTAACAACACAGCTGTAGTACCAGACGATACTCATTATTAATTCCTAAAGCAGCTGTCATACAAATCATTGAAGCTGCTGCTAAAACTGCTTAATAATATATGGACAAGTGGCCACTTCCCAGATTTGTGGAGGCAGTCCTTCATCATACCTATTCCAAAACCTGGGAAGGATGACTCAGAACCTGGAAATTCCAGGCTGATAGCTTTAACCAGCTGTCTGTATAAAACCATGGAAAGAAGGACCAACAACAGACTTAGTACTTGGAAAAGAATGGCCTTATGAAGGATTACCAAAACCAGGAAAAAAAGTACCATGGAAGGCTGGAAATCTTTGTTAGGGAAGCATTTCTTCGGAAGGAACATCTCATGACAGTCCTTTTCAACTTAGAAAAAGCATATGATACTACATGGAAGTTTGGCATATTAAAAGATTTGCATGACTTGAGCCTAAGAGGTAGACTGACAGAATTCATAGGGAACTTCCTTTTTAAAAAAAAAAAATCAAAATTTTCAAGTCAGAGTAGGAAGTACACTGAAGTGCAAGAACAAGAAGTTCGTCAAGGAATCATTCTATCAGTGACACTATTCTGTGTTAAAATCAACTCTCTTGTGAAATCTCTAAGTCCAGGAATTAGATGCTCCCTTTATGTGGATGATTTTTTAATCATGTACAAATCTTGGCATATGAACGCAATAGAAAAGCAACTCCAACAATGCCTAAATAAAATACAGAAATGGGCCACACAAAATGGATTTACGTTTTCTAAAACAAAAACCAAATGTATGAATTTCTGCAAACTAAGAAAACTACATAATGATCCATGCTTCAAATTAGATGGAGCAGAAAATTCCTATAGTGGAACAGCACAAGTTCTTAGGTGTGTGTGTGTTTTTTTTGTTTTTTTTTCTCTTCTTCATCCCTCATTTGAAAGTGAAATGTAGCAAAGTCCTTCAACTTCTGTGTGCAGTGGATCATACTGAATGGGGAACGGATTGATATACACTGACCAAACTATATAGATCACTATTCCGTTCCAAGTTTGATCATGCTAGTTTTATATATGGGGCAGCCAGAAAGTCATACATAAAATTCCTCAACATAACTTACCATCAAGGACTCGAACAAGTGCTCAGGGCTCTTAGAACATTCCCGATGGAAAGTTTATGCACAGAAACTGGTGAAACATCTCCACATCTATGGCGTATTAAACTGGCATTGCAGTATTATGTAAAACTTAAATTGTGCCCAACTAATCTAGCTTATAGATCTGCATTTGAACCAAATTATTGTGATCAATTCAATCATGCTGAAAATGTCATACAACCATATAGACTTAGAATGAAACCTATTGCTGAAGAATTAGGTACTTCACTATCAAATATCCAAGAAACAACGGTATCCAGAATTATCCACTGGATAATTAAACATCCTCAAGTTATTCTAGAAATGTATAACTTTCTAAAGAAAAAGACTCAACCTCTTATGTTTTTGGTACTGGAAAACTTCCACGACTACACAAAAATATATACAGACAGTTCAAAAAGTGGAGACAAAATAGGATGTGCAATAGTTGGTCAAAAACTTACCAAAAAGCACCTCCCCAGGGGAAATTCTATTTTCACTGCAGAATCTTATGCCATTGAATTGGCTCTAGACGTCATCACTGAGAGCAAAGTAAAGAACTTCCTAATTTTTTTTTTTTTTCAGGCTCCCTCTCTATCCTATCAACCTTGGAGGGGAACAAATCCAACAACCCAATGATTATTAAATTACTATAGAAAATCAGTGCATTGAACAAAAAGAGAAAAGTATTATGTTGAATTCCTAGCTACACTGAAATAAAAGGTAACTCTAAAGCAAACCTGGCAGCCAAATCAACTTTTGTATGACACCCTAACCCCTCCTGGTCTCAAAATTACTTTGTGTACGTTAACTGGCCATGAGTCAGCAGCTGTTTGCTTCCATTCCACTCCAGGTGATCAAAGATGTCATGATCAATCAAAGATCTTTCATCTCCCTTGCCACGTTTTGATTTCTGACCTCAGAGGAAATTACGGATATTGTGAAAAAGGGACGGTTGAAACTTGTGCTGTCTTCTCAACAAATGTAATCAAGGGGTGTTTGGATGCACATGCAGAAGTAAGGGAAACAGGCCAAAAACAAAAAAAACAAGGCAGAATCAAGAGCCAGTCTGTGAACTAATGATTATATTGTAACTCTGTACACTGAAAGAGAGAATAATAAAAAAAAAAAAACTAAAAATACAATCCAACTTTTTCAGTGACACAAACTACTGCTACTATGTCTGTTGCTATTAGAAGCCATACACTTCTCGCTTCTCTGCCTATAAGCAGTATTCATGCCACTAGCGTGTAGAAGAGTGAAAGGATTTTTCCACGTCTTTCACTTCACGCGTTCTTTGTCTGTCTGATGTACCTCTGCTGATGATTTGGGTTTCTTCTCTGCTGATTTTCAAATTCATTGTTTCAATATGGTATTGAGTGGGAAAGACGTTGGAATGTCTTCCCTTCCCATTAAAATATAACGTCAACTTCGTTTGTCTGGTTCGGCTTAATTGCACACAATTCCCGTCATGCCAGCTCTACTTTGTTGACCTCATACATTCACCTGTCAATGTTAATTAATTACATCCTTCATGGGTGGTCTTTTTTTTTTTTTTTTTTTTTGGTCAATAGTTTCCTTTCTTTCTCTGTTGTTCTTTCCCTTTTCTCTCTCAGACAGACACAAAGGAAAGAAACATAATTCTCTCCCATTGCTGGATCAGCTGGACATTGTTAAACTATCATATCAACATGTCATCTATTAAATGCCTTGTGTTTTGCCTCTCCACTTCTCTCAGCCACCCCAGCATTAATTTCTTTTCTCCTCTCTCTCTCTCTCTCTCAAGAAAAAAAAGGCTTATTTTTCTGGGAAGGAAAAAATATATACACACATATTTTCCAAATATCTATTTGTGGGTTTGAATCCAGGGTCCCTCGATATCTGTTGGACATGAATGTGGATACAGGGATAATGATCCCATGTACAGACTTTAAGGAGGAAATAAACAAATATATTTTCAAAAAAATGGTTAAAATAAACTCCATGCAATCCAGCTGAAGGTTGGAACTAGCTTCAGGAAGTCTCAAAGAGGAGGTCATAATAACCTGCTTGCACATGGGCTATACTAGAATGATACATTCTTTGTTACTAATGAAGTTCAACCATTGTGCCAAGCATGTAAACAACTATTATCAATTAAACATAGCTAGTTCTGGACACTGTCAAACTATCTCTAGACAACAATTTTATAGTACTGATAGCATGTTTCGATCTGTTTGAAAATGTAAATATGAATAACATACTGTTATATTTAAAAATGGTCGGAAAAAAAGAAAGGAAAAAAACATTACCAGCAATAAATTTTGAAAAATAAATATTACCAGAAAAGACATTTTTGAGAGAAATCAAACAAAAAAAAAAAAAATATTCCAGGAATACTTTTTTTTTAAGCAAAACAAATATTAATATTACCAGCAAATGCGTTTGACTCTCGTTGAAAGCTCTCTTGACAAAAATGTGTTAGGTCTATCGCCCGGTTCACACTCCACCCACGTTTATTGAGGAGGTTAAGAGGCTCATCCCTTGTTCCCTGTTTAGGATGTGGTTTCCGGCTTTCTCTTTACCAATCTTTTCACTATTACGTAGCCCCCTGCACATCAGTGGCATTACTGCCTTGCTCGGGGTGATACGATTAAAAAAAAAAAAAATGATTTATAAACTGATTTCTGACAAAGAATATTCTATTCATATGAACCTACTGTAAAATTTTTCAGCATCAAATAACCCATTGAGGTTGATATGTCATAAAACAAAAGAAACCAAACCAGATGATGATTAATTTTTATGAAAATTTTATGTATTATATTTACAGATCTTCCATTGCTAATATTGACCACTTTTGCCTGCACATGTAGCATAGATTGAAACTATATTTTTATCACACCCACACATAACTGCAAATTGCTCAGATTATATAAGTGCTTGGGGGGAAAAAAAAAAAACTAACCAAACATTTTTATCATTCCTTTTTGTTTAGGCCTCAATTTTAGTGTAACATTACTGTTTCTACTAATGGGAGTTCAATTTTTTTACAAGATTTTTTTTTTTTTTTTTATAATCATATCACCCCAAGCGAGGCGAAAACGCCACTGATGCGCAGGGGGCTACGTGAGAGTGAAAAGATTGGAAAAGAGGAAAACCAGAAACCACATCCTAAACAGGAAACAAGGGATGAGCCTCTTCACCTGTTCAATAGACGTGGGTGGAGTGTGAACCGGGCGATAGTTTAACAGAACAGATAGTTTTGTAAAGCATTTGTTATTGATAATTTTGCACTTTCATTTTAGTTATAAATTTTTTAAAATTGTACCAATTTCTCAATTAAAATCAGGATTTACTTTTCACAAAAAAATAATGTTACAGATTATTTCTAATGTGTAGTTTTTTTAGTTTTGGAAAATGTAATCCTATAATTGTGTGCTATATTATACTTTAACCTATTTATCAATGGGTTAGCTACATTCAGAATTTTAAAAATAGATTTATAGCAGTCATTTTTTTTTTATTGATATATAAAGGCTGAAAAGATTTTGGCACAACCCATATACCCCCCCTTTTTTATTTTTTTTATTTTTAATCATTTATGGAAGTAGGTTAGATCAAAAATTTTCAGCTCCTCCTTAGATAGGAATTAATTTTTAACATGATTACTTTTGGTATTTTTTCATATAGAAAAAAAAATTATATGAACAAAATCTTATTTGTAAAAGAAATTATATATATATATATATATATATATACACACACACACACACACACACACTTCTTGGAGAACATGATCTATCACAATGGTAGTAACTGAATGAAAAAAAAAAATGCAGGAAAACTGAACATTTCCCTCATTTTCTAGGCTTATTTTGTATCTTGTCTTTCCTGTTGTTGCTCTGGGCTTGAGAATACACCAGCTGCAGAGGAGATACATCTCTCCACACTCTTAAGGTGAATTGTGATGCCTGGGGATTGGATCCTGGTGATTGAGGGCTTCAGGATGAGGAATGGTTACTTCCTGAATCCCAACACACCACTTTGGTCTTTACCTGGGCTAGATGGGCAGTTGGAGAGGTTCAATCCAATCAACTGACTGGACACACCAATCTGATTTAGATTCTTACAAACTCTGGAAAAAGCTGAATCAGAAGGCAGTTACTGTAGGATTAATCATGCCAAATAGATAAGTGTTTGAAACTATACCTGAGCAAGAAGTTAACTTGGGAACTAAGACTTAGGATTTTAACAATTATTGCCTCATCATAGTGTGAGTATACTGACTGTGTAGTCCAGATCTACCAAGGTGAAAGGTCTTTCCCCTAAGCATTTGAGAGCTCTGTGATTGGTGGGGAGTGCAGTCAGTGAAAAATAGCTTCATTATGTGGATACAGGGAAAAAAAAAAGTTAAGACTCCACATGGAGTCAGAAGATTCTAATCAAGAGTAGGCTGAGGTACCCCTTTCTCAAAAAAAAAAAAAACCTCATGTGAAAACCTTGCTAAAAACTAAAAAATTCCATAACATTTGTATAAAAGCATATTCACATAAAAGATTTAACACCTTTAGAGGAGTAGTTTGTAATGTAGATCTGTCATTTTGTAAAACTGAAGAAATGAAGACACTTAAAAAAACCAAAAAAAAACCTGATGTCAAAAGAATAACAAAACCAGATATGTTTGCATTAAGTTTCAATACTCTGACACCACCTTCTGAAACCAAAATTGCATACTTAAGTCAAAGTAGATAACTACATTCCAAATCCAAAAAGATGTCACAACTGTGACATGATCATCTAAAGGAGTGTTGTACAAGAAAACAAACATCTGCAAAATGTGAGGAAATCAAAAGGTGAGAAAAAGAAAACAAATAACATTGAAAAATCACTGAAAGCATTACCTTCCCAGAGGGAAGAAAACTTAGAGAAACTTCCTCTTCGATACAAATTTGTTTACATTTTGTGGTGTTTTCCCAAAGATATAGGAAATAACCAAAACAAAACAGTTACACATCATTAATAAATGAACTGCAAAATGTCATTAAAATTTTAAAAACCAAAATAAAAATTATGGAAATATCTCACTACCAAATTAATCCATAACCAAAAAAACAAAAGAATGAAACAAATCAGTTAAAAAAAAAAAAAAAGTATTACAAAGACCAGAGAAAAAGAAAAAAAAACTGAAAATAATCAAAGGACAAAGAAATCTGAAAAATTTGAACAAATGGAAATTGAAATGGAATCTATACCCAATAACAGGATGGCATAAGTTAACAAAACAAAAATCTTATAGAGGGAAAATAGGTACCTCCAAAAAACACTGAAAAAAACTTCATAGTATGAAGGGAAAAGGCCCCAAGCTAAATAGTGTTATTGGTAAAATGTTTATTAAGAGAATAGATGAAAGTATTTTGTAATTATTTTTAAAAAAATTTTTATTTTATCTAACACATTTGAAATTTTTTTTTTTCCCTTCCCAGTGAAAAACACATTAATTTGGAAATTCTTACAGAAATCAAATCATGGTCAGATCTTGATGAAAATTTGACTGAAATCATTTTTTAAGTAAATATCTTTAGAAAATACTTGTGTGTGTAAAAAAAAAAAAAAAAAAAAAAAAAAAATTATCATATATATATATATATATATATATATATAAATAAATAAATACAAAAGGCCTGTGGAGAAACTTCAATCTTCATTAGAAACAGCATCCCCCAGAGCCAAATAAATATAACTACAAACTTTTACCCAGTTGCTTTTGGAACCAGCCCATGTAAAAACCATTAACATATGCTCGGTGTATATTCCACTAAAAGATCCTATAAACAAAGATGGGGTCCAAAGTTTCATAAGATGAAGTACCCAAGCCTTTTATTTTACTAGATTTTAATGGCTACAACACTGCATGGGGAAATGAAGACACAAGCCTAATGTAAAAAAAAAAAAAACTGGAGGAGCTTGTAAATGAAAAATGGCTTATGCCTACTAAATAAAGAAACACATAGAACCCCTTTTTCAGGAAACTATTCAGCCATTGATCTGACTATATGTGCCCCAACAGTATATTTGTACTTTTCTTGGTAAATAAGATGACACTTACGGAAGTGACCATTTCTTGATCCTCTTGGAAAATATCAAACCAAGTTGTGAAAATATCCTCCTGCTGGAAAAAGAACAAAGCAAATTGGGATAAATTCAAAAAACTTTGTCAAGAAAATGTAACCCAAAACATCAATATAGATTCAGCAAATCACTTTACAGGGATACTAATCCTTGTAGTAAAGAAATTTACCCACCAAAAACCCAACAGTAAATAGAAGCAGACCCTGGTTCAATAGTAAATGCTTGCAGCATCTCTACAAAAATTCAACAAAGGACCTACAACGGTAAACTTAAACAATTACAAGTTATATAGAACAGTGAAAGAAGCTGAAAAAGAATGCTGGCAAAAATGTGTCAACAAGCTAAGATCCTCAAAAACAAAATTAGTATGGGAAATGCTGAAAAATATCTGGGGAAATACGAAATGATACCAATTAAGCAGCTTTCCAAAAATAACAGTAATAGTAATATAACCAATGAAAAAAGACATAGTAGATACATTAGCTGAAATGATTTTAAAAAAAGTAAAAATAAAAAAACAATAATTCCTACTCATAAAACAAAGTACAGAAAAATGCAAACTCAAGTTTACACCTAACAATACAGAAAGCTACAACAACTCACTGAGTTTAGCAAAACTGAAATCTAAATCTATCTAAACTTATTTATAAATGGAACTTTGTGTGTCTATCCGTTACCTATAGACTCCGAAACAGCTGAACTGATTTTCTTGAAAATTTACACAGTTGTACTATAAGTGTCTGCGAGTGTTCGTAGCTAGGTTTTGTGTTGAGGTACCCCCAATAAATATCGAAAATCGAAAAAATCAAGTTAGAGAAGGAGTGGTCCAATTTTAATCAAATTTGATGCACTCATAGACAAAGACATAAACAATATTCAGAAGTTTCAAGGTTGCAGTTCTTACAATAGTGCAGAAAATATATATATATATATATATATATATATATATATATATATATATATATATATATAAAAAAGGCTGTTTGTGTGCGTGTCTGTTTATCTACCTGTATGTCGGCATTTTTTCAGCCCTTTTATTTTAGTTTTTGCTTCAGGTTTGGCTCTAGGTAGGT
>JBBBDQ010000741.1:1862500-1972500 GCA_037127315.1 Ascarosepion bandense | reverse complement strand
ATTCAAATATTTACATGACGCTTTAGTGTGAGTATTACAAAGCTTGTCTATCATTTTCCAGGATTTTCTTTTTAAGTTCAAGGAATGAGATAAAAAAAATAAATAAAAAAAAATCCTCCAAATTTTGTGAAGCATTTATTTATCTATACTAAAAGGAAAAAATGTGATCACCCTTCAAAAAAAAAATTTTTTTTTTCTCTTTAATCATCTTCATTTGTTTAAAAATCATCCAACCTAAACCATTCAAGATGAGAGAAAAAGAAATGAACTTTTTTTTTCTTTTTTGAAATAACAAATAAAAAAGAATTTATAATTATTTCCTCATATGCTTGTTTTGTTTAATTATTGTTAACATATTGTTAACACAACACATCATGTTTACTGAAGATGCTCAAATTTCTGGGCACATCACCTTAATGAGTCCCTACAATTTGCTTGCTACAAATTCATGTCTGTTACTTTCCTCCTCAGTTAAACATTTTTTTTTTATTAGGATCTCAGTTAGATGAAAAATAACTTGGAGCTATGGTTATTGTATCACATGCAAATTCCATGACAACTTGTAGCAGTATCAAGACGGAGCATCAATAATTTCAATATGGGTCATACACATTAAAATCTGGGCAGGGGTGGGAGTCATGGCTAATTGCTACATCTACAAGGAAGAAGCTATGTTTATCTCTCTTACCGCTGTTCTGATGTCCATTTACATACATTTCTAAATACATTATCTACTGTTTCCCCAAGCACTCTTTCCAATTCTCTCTCAAATTGTAATCAATTTTTAAACATGATCTCAATATACATAGAACCAATTCCGATGTTTCAAGTTTCCTATTAATTTTTTGGCAATTGTCTTCATTGCCATATAAAATGTTTGATAATTAGCATTTCCTTGTTTTCATGTAAACTGCTAACAGTTTTACTACCACTTCCTTGACTTTGTCTTTCAAAGACATCTTGTCTCTAATTTGGGCTTTTCTCCTTGTTTCAGTTAACAGTTTAGTTTTTTTCTTGCTTTGCTTTACAACCACTACCTTATTTGTCTCTGCCAACAATATATATATATATATATATATATACACACACACACACAGAAAAGCAATATACATTATTAAATAAATAAACTGAGCATCTACTCAAATACAAGTAGCCAGTAAAAATTATATGGATTAGGAAAACATTGCTTTCTTTAGAAAAAGTGACTGTTTCTTTTTGCTATTGCAATGTCTCTTTGGAATTATAATTGTTTGTACTATAACATCTCCAATTCATAGTTTACATCTTGTGATGATTCTCTCATTAATATAGGTCTTTGAACATAAGAGAGAGAAGAAAAATGTACAGATTCTATTTCCCACTAATAAATCTTGGATGTCTTTCTTTTTGTGTTGAATCTCAAACTGAACCTTTTTTGTTCTAGTTCCATAAGTCATGCTTCTTCCAAATGTATCAGTTATCTCCCCTTAACTTTTTCTTTCAAACTTTTTCTTTCACCTTTATGGGTGATGGGAGTTGCAAGTTCAATACCTGGCTGCACTTCAACTCTTTGGATCCAGCCAACAGATTCATTCACTGAGCCATCAAATCTTTTGGACTTTAACCTAACAATAGTGTTAAAGTGCTGAAAGGTTTTATCTCTACATTTGTTTTTTTTTCATTTCTAAAGAAACAGATCCTCAAAGCTGTTAATCTTTGCAAGGTTTGTAAATTATTTGGATTTCAAAATTTTGTTAAATTTAAATTGCTACTGTGAAAATGTTGACTAGTTTAAAAAAAAGTTCAATAAAAACTGGAAGGGGGTTGGTAGAGTGGTAAAGAGTTAGATGAAAATTTTTACCTGTTGATATCTGATTCAAAATCATTGAGTCTGCATATTAGATTCTTAAATCCAATCAGCAGACAATCAATCCTTTGGAAAAGTAATGCAAACAGTATTAATATACAATAGGAATCTTTTTTTTTTTTTAATGCTTCAGGTACTCAATTTGCTTATGTAAAAGTTACTGACCCCCACCCCTCCAATCAGTGTTGTAAAGATGAGAGTTTCAGATCCAAGCTTTTTTTTAAATTGATTACTGAATTTATATAAAGGATTTCATCAAATTGAACACCCACCCTCTAAAAAAAAAAAAAAAAAAAACACACATTGGCTATCAAATGACAGTTAAATTAGTGCTGAGAAAAAAATAAAAATGCTAAAGGGATATAAGGATGCAAATTAACCTTATAGATTAGTTCAAAATTGATTTCAGCCACATGAAAGTAGGGACTGCTTAATAAACCAGCCCACTGGCAGGCAATACAGGAAGGCCCATCATCTTAATATTTGTTGATATAAACAAAGATGCACCAAATGTGGCATGATCCCTATCCTCAAATGAAATTTACTAGAGGTTACTGAAATGTGTGTTTACTTATAACCAAAAAGTTTTTCTTTTTTAACTTTTTAATTTTTTTTTATTTATTCAAAATTTTCTTCTTTCCTCAACTTTTAACATCTGACATTTTACCATCCCTCAAAATAGAAGAGGCATTTAAAAAAGATTATATATATAGGACTTTATAACTTTATAAAAGAGCAAGTGATGAGGTGGTTTTTTTTTTTTTTTTTTTCTTTGGGAGTGGGCCAATTTAACATGGAAACCAATTAGTAGTTATATTTTGTTTATTTTATTAATATGAAAAAACATACCCACAAATTAGGGGCTGACTTGGCACTTCAAAAATATAAGACACTGGAGGAATGCTGAAGAGTAGATTAGCCCAAAGAAGATGGGGAAATTAGAATGAAACCAGACAATCTATTTGAAAAAACAGAAATTGCTTTGTTGGATTTAATTGTCTAAAGTAGGCAATTGATGGTTTCCATGTATTCTTGTGAATGAGTGCAGATCTACAATAAGTTTTTTTTTTTTTTTTAAGTGGTTTCAGATTTTGTTTTATGAACAAAACCAAAAGTGCTGTCCACACCTTTTTAGCTTTCAAATTAAGCTTTAAATTTAACATGGCCAAAGTTAAGCGAGTAAGTCACTTGACATTTATTAACTAGTAAGTATTTTTTTATTATTATTATTATTATATATGAAATAGCTCAAAACACAGGCTATTGAGAAAAGTGTCAGTCATTTAAGAACTACTTCCAAGGGAGGTAACCATTGCACCGTTTACTCCAAATTTAATTCGTAATGTCGATCTCCAAGCTATTAATATTAAAACAAAAATCAGAAATTTAATCATGAAGAAAAGAATTTACCTAAATCCCATCACTCAGATTTTATTAAAAGAATAAAGAAAATCATTATATTGACTATGCATTTTTTTTTTTAAAATTCTCAGAAGTGTTATAAAAATGTTTCATTAAAAGCACACTCATTTTTCATATATATTTTAAATCATTTCACCCTAAGCAAGGTGGTACCACCACTGGTGTGCAAGGGGTTACATAAGAGAATACTGAAAGTTTAAGCAGGAGGAGAGCAAAGAAAAAGACAAGTTACTCAGGAGGGCAAGAGAAGGATGTGAAGACAGTTGTGGTGGTAGATTGAGAAATGAAAAGAACAAGATACACAAGCTAATGTAGAAAGAACATTCAAGTAAATTCAGAGCAAGGTATGAAAATATTTTTAGAATATACAGAAGAAAGCCACATCCTGCTGTGCTGGTAAGAAAGTGGCTGGAGTTGAGCTGCCAGGTCAGGACTAATCACATTGCAGATTCTCCTTTGGAACCCTGAGATGAATGGCAGGGGCACCCGACAAGATATGACAACAGTATTCAATGCACAGTCGCATGGTTGATTTGTATATGTGCAAGATTGACACAGGCAGGAAAAAACTTCCTGGCTCGACAGTGACACAATTTTCCTAGCAGTCGATTTAGCTATTGCTTCAATGTAATAGTTCCACTTTAAGTTGGAAGAGTGAGACTGAGGAGGCACAGTGGAATTGAAGGATCTTAAAAGATTATATGAACCCAAAATGATCTTTTACAAAACACTAAATGCTAAATGCTTTAGTTACTCACCATAGAGTCTGATGACAGTAGCATTCTTAAAATTGAAACTAATTAAAAGAAACCACTTCACTCTTATCAAAATGTTTTAACCTAAAAATAACTCACAAATCTATTATTACAATGCTTTTATTTAATATCCCACAAAGAAAACATGAAGAAAAAGAAACTAAATGAAAGCAGGTTGACACCCTACTCAAAACATTTTTCAAAATAAATTCTCACTATCCCCTTTTCCTTTGTAAGCATGTGTAGCCATATCATCAATTTCGTCAGATTAATTACATGAGAAATCATTTCACTTTTCCCTTAAAGTTATTCTCATGTGAGGAAAAATACATTAAAAACCCTATAATACCTTAACTATTTTATATGCAATGCAAAACAAAAGGGTCATAAAATGTTCCAAAAATATTGAATATTAAAAAATATATATATATATAGTTTACATATATAATATGCGTGGTACTTATTTAAAAGTGCTCAATATCAGTGATAGAGCAGACATATTCATATAGATAGGTGTGAGTTTGTAACCCTGGGTTTCACGCTTTTGCGATCGTCAGACAAAAACTTCTGACGCTCGCAAAAGCGTGAAACCCAGGGTTACAAACTCACACCTATCTATATGTATATATTGTTCTACTAACTTACTATCACAACAACAATTGAAAAGAATGTAACACAAAATTTCTCATATACCAAACAAAAGGTTTAAACCAAAATGTGAGGGAGGAATTTTGGTCAAAATGCAGAAAGAAAAAAATTTTTTGAAAGGGTACCAATTTTTAAAAAAAATATTTTATGGTTGGTTAGTTTAAAAGCTGATTAAATGAAGTAATCATAATGTTCTATGTCACATTTCTTGTCAAGTCATCTGACAAATTAGTTTATTAACTTGTCAACAGGTTTGAAGCAAAGGTAAATTCTATTACAATCAGAAATTTCAGGAGTTGTTTCAAACAATGCCATAAGTTTCTGTAAAACCAAAGCATTTTCTTTTAATCATTTGACACCAAGCAAAGACAAAGCCAGTAAGACACAAAACATTACTGGATGTGAAAGAATATGAAGAAAAGACAAATATTAAGGAGAGAAAACAATGAAAGAGCAGGATTTAAGACAAAAAATAACAATTGATATTGCATTTAAATTTTTGAAGATCAAAATTGATTGGAATGCAAGAAGTTGGAAGAGAGTTCCACAAGCATGAAAAGAAATTAACATAGAACTTATGGTTACATCTAACAATTTCAACTTTAAAATGATTGAGACCTACCTGCCAATCTAGTACTGCTCTTAAGGTAAAAAATCTGAGGTAACAAAATGAAAAGCTTATTAGAATAGTTACCAAAAAATATTTATCAAAAAAAGAACAGGGAAGATACATTATGGAAGTAGAAAAGTGACTAAAGCAGAGATGCCAGATCAGAACCGATAAAGATCTGCAATGTTATCAAGAATCTCTAAATAAATAGAAGCAGCAGACCAGATGTAGTGGCAATGTTCATTGTACAGACAAATAATAGACTTATAAATTAATCTAAAATTTCTCATATAAGGCATGGTAAACTCATTCCCAAATATCTAAACTGTCAACTGCTTTCTCAGATCAATGATTAAAAATTATTTTGAACATATGAAGACTGTAGGTGTTAGTGAGGACCATCCTTCTTCAAACCTCATGGACTGGTATTACAGAATCCAAAATGAAGAACTGTGCTAAATAACAGAAACCACATTACTTGAAGACTTTCAACAGTAGCAATAGTTAAAATGGATAGCATATGTAACTCAAAGAGAAACTAATGACATAATCAAGATGTTGATATTCTACACTATTTCTAGGTTAGGAAGGAAACCCCCGTCTATACTGAAAAAGCACAATAACAGTTATTAGACTTGAGAAACCAATTTTCCTGAAAGACTGAATAGAAGCATTTTATAAATTTCAGCTGATGGTAGCATTTGCTGCTATGTCAATGAATTCTGAATGTTTCCTTATAAGGAAAGAGCTAATTACCCTTTGTGAATTTGTATTAAAAAATATATATATATTCTTGACAAAAGTAGAAAGATTGTTTGCATACAGTGAGAAAGAGATGGAGGAGCAAAGTATCAGAAGAAACACCTCCTCCTGCAAAAAAAAAAAAAAAAAAAAAAAGATAAAAAATAAGGAAGAAAAGCATAGGTTGGATAAATCATTCAAAATAAAAATTAGTTTTTTTTTTTCAGGACAAATGAACAGGTTGCAAAAAAATAAATAAAAAAGATGCAAATTATATGAATGGGAATTTACTATAAGTGAGTAGGTTTGGTGGTAGGAAAAATCAAAATTTAAATTATGGGGTAAACCAGTCTATTCTGTACATGAGAGTAAACAATTTATCTGTGCAAAATTTTTTTTGGTTGGTTGTTTTGTTTTTATGGCATATCAACCTCAGTGGGTCATTTATTGCCAACTAAATTTTATTTATTGCTGGTAATACCTTTTTCTTTCAACAATTTATTGTTTTTATATAAGTTTTTGTGTCTAGTAATACTTTTTTCTCTTTGAACATCAAGATTCATTGGGATTTGTTTTTAAGGGCAGGACCCCAAGTCCTACTCTTGTTATTTAACACATAACTAATTAATACCTTTCCCAAGGGTACCAGTGCTTAAGTGAATGCAGGGTATTCAACTGGAATTCGAACACTGCTCACCGATTTCTCTTTCCGAGCCACACAACGCACATCCGTCACTAAACGCTTACAGCACCTGGTATTCCCAAGCGGTCACCCATCTAAGTATTGACCAGGCTCAACGTTGCTTAACTTCAGTGATAGAGTGAAAACTGGTATATTCAACGTGATATGGCCGTAAGCCTATTTGTGCAAGAAGTAGACATGGTAGATTTGGTTTATTGACTTATACATAGATTTTCTGCATCAATCCATCTGAAGTTATAAAAAAACAACAAACCTCAATAACACAAAATTTGATTTGAATAATATTTGTAAAATTTTAAATGATTAATTTAGATACCAAACAAAGCTTATGTTAAATTTTAGGTAGTTTCAACAGATTTTTCTTTATAGGTTTTTATAATAAATCTGAAGTTATTTCAATAACAAGCTAATAAAATCAACATTTGATCAATGCCTGTAACAGAACAAATAAGCATATGAAATTTTTTTTAAGCATTTACATCTTAATATAGTGACTTTTCTTAATAACAGCCAGCAGGATTTTATTAAATTTAAAAAAAATTTTTTTTTTTTTTTTAACACTTCAGCAATTTCAAAAATTCTGATGTCATGGTTTTAATTGCTTCCCACAGGCCTGCTGTCATATTGTTTGTTATCTTCAGAAAATTTCATCTTCACAATTGACCATAGATCTTTGGTCAGATTCAGATTGGGCCCTGATAGTGACCATTTTATTATCAGCTCTCTTGCAAACCTCTTATGTACAAAAAATCTATGGCTGACCTTAGATATGTGAGAAGGCACACTGTTGTGTACAAATACACACTTCACTTCAAAACTGCAAGGCTGGAATTTGTACCGTTCAAAGAAAGACTTGCCCATGAGATTGCAATAGTTAGTACTCTTCGGTTCAATTCCTTCATCGACTTTGAAAGGTTCAATAATTATTTGGTTGCCAATTCCAGCTCATATCATCACACTGCCGCCTCCTTGCTGACTTCTCTTAGCCGCAAGCACATCAGCATCAAATAAAATCCATCTTTTGGTTCATTCAGTGTCAACTGATATTCGTCTGTGAAAAAAATCACTTTACAAAAGTCAATTTTCATCTATTTCTTGGCCCAATCTCGATACTTTAAAATATTTGCTATACTGAGAGGAGATTTTTTTGAGAGATACCAATTTACGAAGTATTCTATACCTTTTGTCCTCCTTGACCCCACAATTTCAGCCTGTTCAATTTTGCTATAACTCCCTTTAATTTAGGTTCTCGAGAAGACAATTTCTTAAAGTATTTTTATTTGCTTCAAGTATTCAGTTATATTTTCAATAGCCCTCTTTATCATTTAATGATCTCTGCAAAGCTTTTTCTGATAGGAATATCCACTTTTTCCAAGTGGATATTCCTTCACTCAACTTTGTAATTTTCTGTTTTTCAGTGTTTATTAAATACTTTCCATTACCCAGGTTTCAACATATTATGGAAATATAAAAAATAGTTTTATATTTCAGGGGCCTTAAACGAATATTAGTTTAATCTGCATAATAACTTCAGTCTGCAGTTTTTATAACAAATTTAATAACTAAAGAAAAACATGTTCAAAACAATTCAAAATGTAACTAAAAATTTTGTTTTGATATATTGAATCATCTAAATGTTGACATATTTTAAGCAAACTTGAGTAATTGCCTTAGTTTTTTTATTATATATATTTTTTTAATAGATGGAAATGATGGTGTGAGTCCATATATAGGGACATTTTCATTTTATATATTTAAGTTCAGCTTATTACCACTGTAAGACCAAATGGATCCAGACGAAATAGATCAAGAAAGTTCTGATAGCTGTTCTGAAATTTGACTTATATTAGGTTTTGAATACTGATTTTTGGCACACATGAAAAATTACTATTTTAGCCACAAGGCAATTCAAATACTTGTTTTGCATAATGGATTTTGTTTTTAAATAAAAAGGTGCACATGTCTAAAGCAAAAGAATATATATTTAAAAAAAAAATATATCACAGACTTTTATCTATAAGACAGTACAGCATTTTTCAATAAATTTTATGTAGACATTACAACAAAGAAGTAAAAATAGCCAATCATTTTTTCAAATAGTAAGGTTGTTAAATTAATAGTTTCTTTCTTAAAAGTAGAAGACAGTAATCAGAATTATATGTAGAACATTAAGTATTTGGATATTTGACACAGATTAGGAGAGATTTGTGTATAACAAGAGAGCTTTGAAGAAAGATTTATTCTCTCATTTAAATTTCCCCCATTATGGGCATTATTATATCCATGATATAACACTGTACTCATACATAGAATGGAATAACTGAAAGAAAAAGGAATGGGAGATATGCTTTGTTTTTAGAGACTTTCATGCCACTAAAACCTACACAAAACTATAAATACAAATTTACACGTGTCCTACACAGAAAAATATAACTTATCTACATGACAAGCAGAGTGAAAGGAGAATGACAAGATAGGATCTTCCATATAATATGAATATTCTTCTGTGTTTTTAGATAAGTTATGTTTAGGACTCCAAATTCAAATGGGCAGGATTTGTCTATGTCCCAGGCAAGGGCATATTCCACAAACAGAAAACGACAAGTTTTATGCTTTTCCAAATTGAGGATGGCAAGTCGGAGATTTCTTTTTATACGTGGGGGAAGAAATATCCCCAAAGGGAAACAACGGTATGCTTAGAAGCTGTTAAAGGAGGCAGATTTAGGCCAAGGGACTCAAGCCAAACAAATGAGTGGTTCATTTAGTTACTGCAAACTGAATGAATTTGACATCACTATGGAGTGGTGTCATTAAGTGGCTGTCATGTGACTTATCTTGACAAAAGGGAGATAATCTTCACCTTATCCCTACTTGTAGATATGTAGAATATACTCGGTTCCAGGATTACCTGTCTTATGCTTGAGGTGCCCTGGAGAGGAAATGCCAAGAAAGACTGAGCAATGTTTGTTAGTAATTCCAGGTCCACATGAGATATCCACTTTGAACATAGCCTTGTGTTACAGTGAGCATGAAAATAAGGCTTTTTGAGGTAATTGTGACATTAGCTGTTTGCTTATACAGGAAATATTCAGCATTATTGGAAGTTGAAATTTATAAAATATATATAATCGATCACTTTGGACCCCACCTTATCTTATCCCACATTGTGTTTTGATTTGAGCCTAAGACAGGTAAAGCTCAATAAGCTTCAGGAACCACAACAAATGAATTCGTTTAGGCTGGGGAAGTCACAAGAAGAAGAAGAAAAAAGGGTAATTTCTTATCAGAGTAATTAATTATGCTGATAAGAAATTGAGAGTGAGACGTCTGGCATGTTTCCGACCAGGGACCAGAGTTTTCCTTGCATAGGAGAAACTTTGAAATAATGACCACAAGTAAATGCAATTTGAGACTAACAAATCAAATCAGTTGAAGGAAGAATGGTTGGTAATGAGCAGAGGTGGAAACTAAGTAAGGTGGAGAATTTGTACAGGCCTTTGAAGGCTATTAGTACAGGCCTTTGTACAGGCCTTTGAAGGCTATTAGTACAGGCCTTTGTACAGGCCTTTGAAGGCTATTAGTACAGGCCTTTGTACAGGCCTTTGAAGGCTATTAGTACAGGCCTTTGTACAGGCCTTTGTACAGGCCTTTGAAGGCTATTAGTGGCTCATAGAAAAGAAAAACCCCAAATTGAAAAAGATAATTAATCTTCGAAAGCTGGAGAACAAACAGACCTTTATTGGAATTAAGTAATTCACCAATTTCTCCCGACTGATCATATCCCACACCCGTTTTGAGTGGGGATCCATATAAGCAGTGGAAGGGAGTTGCAGAAAAGTTTTGGCCAAAAAGATTTGTGGTTGAGACGAGAGACCTCGCTGCCTGACATCATGTGACTGCCTGCCTAAAAAGAACTCCAACTCAAACCCTGTGCCAAACTTAACAGAACCAGCTGAAATTTTTCAATGTAGACATAGGTTAGGAAGATAGCCGTCTGAATGAAGAAGATAGAATTTGACTGCTGGAATGAATAATCCTGTACCAGGAATCGAAGATATAAAGTGTTTTTTTTTTTATAAAGATACTTTTTTCTTCTTCTTGTGACTTCCTCAGCCTGAACGACTTTATTTGCAGTGGTTCCTGAAGTCTTAAGATTAAATCAAAATGCAATGTGTGATAAGATTGAGTGGGGTTCAAGGTGATCAATCTATTGATCCAGTCCCGAGAATTTGGCAGTCTGAAGAAGGTGAGGCAGGTCACATATTGGTTGCTGTGACCAAGATCGATTCGAAAACAGACCACATGGAAAAAAGTCCGCAAATTCCTAGAATTAAGCCAACAGTTCAATTTACGAGAAAAAAAAGTGCCTGAACTGGGGTTTGAAAGCAAACTAAAATAAAAATGATAGATAAAGGGAAAAACATGTCAAAAAAAAAAAAAAAAAAAAAAAAAATTTTCATAACTGGCAAAATTAAACAAATTAGAATCAGGAAAAAAAAATTTCTTTTGAAATATTTACTTTCAAATAAGCTTAATTCTAAGAGGACAACACGCGGCCACAAATTCTAAACAGACGACAAGTGGACATGAATTTATATTTAAGTCATACAATAAATGCATGTACAAATAAAAAAAGAATGCTGTTTCAAATAATGCCAGTCTTTTTCAGAGATTAGAAATGAAGTGTTAAAAATGAGAATTTAAATAAAAGATAATTAAATTCGCATACATTTCTTTAAGTCAAGTGACGAATGCATTTTGCTGACGTGTTGAATTTGATGCCAAATAAAGCAGCTTTTCCAATTTGTCCCATCTCCACTGTTTTGGATACTATTCTACATCTTACTAATATGCATACATTTCTTTCTGGAACTATTAAATACTAATACTAGCAATGCAACTGATTCTGAAAGCCGCAGAAAACAAGGCTGCTTTTGTAGAGCTAGGTGGGGGTGTTCAAATATCACCAATAAAAGCGTTTATGGACGATACTACGATCCTTTCGAGTAAGGAAGATTCGACGCGCAAACTGTTAAGCTTATTGGACAATTTGATAGGTTGGTGCAGAATGGCATTCAAACCTAACAAATCTAGAAGTCTTTCTCTTAGGAAAGGAAAACTAAAAGAAAATATAAATTTCGAAGTAGGGAAACAAAGAATACCTACTGTGACAGAGAAAGCAATTAAAAGTTTGGGCCGTTGGTATGATCACCAAATAAATGATTCCAACCAAATTAAGGAAACATGTCAGGCTTTAAAAGAGGGTCTTAATAAAATCAATTTGTGTCCGCTCCAAGGAAAATACAAGGTGTGGTGTCTTCAACACGTATTTATTCCTATGCTTTTGTGGCCCCTTCTTGTGTATGAATTTGGCATAAATAAAGTAGAGACAATGGAGAGAGCAATAAATAAATATATTCGAAAATGGTTGGGTTTACCTCCAGTTCTCTCTGATATTGCGTTGTATTGTAGACAGGCAAAATTAAAATTGCCGTTTAAGTCAATTGTAGAAGAATTCAAATCCGATAAAATCAGGCTACAATTGATGTTAGATGACTCAAAGGATAAAGTAGTTAGATAGTTAAATCCTACTTTAAAAACAGGCAGAAAGTGGAAGGTCAGAGACACAATAAAAAGTGCTAACGACCATCTAGCCTTCAAAGAAGTCATTGGATACACTCAAGCTGGAACTCAAGGGTTAGGAAGAATTGAGAACCAGTGGTGGTCGAAAACGTCTGGGAAGGATCGCCGAAACATGGTCATCCAGGATGTAAGGAACGATGAGGATAATAAAAGACTCTTAAAAGGTGTTCAACAATTGCAACAAGGCCAATGGACAAACTGGGAGCAAGCCCTACAGAAATCTCTTATTTGGCAAGATATTTGGCAAATGGCTCCTATTAGGTTGAATTTTTTGATACGGTCTACGTATGATATGCTTTCGACTAAAAACAACCTAGTGAAATGGAAAAAAGAAAATGATCCAACTTGTCCCTTGTGCAAAGAAAAACCTCAGACATTAGAACATGTCCTTAGTTCCTGTAAGACAGCTCTGGCCAATGGAAGATATACATGGAGACATAATAATGTCTTGGATGAGTTGGTCAGAGTCATAAAAAAGTATATGAAGCCTGATTCTTCGAAGTCAACCCAAAAATTTGTTACAAAAGGAGGAAGAATTTATGCCTCTTCTAAACAGCCCAAAAACTTAGCTACACTTGGACAAAACCTTCTTAAATCTGGTAACGATTGGGAAGTCTCTGCAGACCTTAAAGGCTGGAGTATCAATTACCCAAAAATAATCTCAAAAAAGGGTTTTCGACCAGATATTGTTCTGTTCTCAAATAAGAACATCATTTTAGTGGAATTAACAATTCCTTATGAAAGCTGAATGGAACAGAGCCATGATTTTAAAGAAAGTAAATACGATTTAAAATCACAGCTGGAAAAAGAAGGTTATAGTGTAAGCATTAAGGCCGTGGAAATTAGAGCAAGAGGATTTGCGTCAAGCACCCTGTACAAATTTTTGGGTGAAATAGGAATAAAAGGCCGTAACAGAGCCCGCAGTATAAAGAAATTAATAGAATTAGCAGAAAATGGTTCAATGTGGATTTGGAAAAAGAGAGACGCGACGTGGAATATGTCGTAATAGAACAATATGCTAACTTTTTCGCGCTAACGTGGAGAAAAATGTGAAAATATTTTTCTCTTTAACCGTTTATTTTAAAATCAGTTTTGCTTTTCGTTGAAACGGTTCATAAAATACAATGGGGCCTCACATCAGTGAGGGGGGCCGGTGTGCAATGAAAACCGTAGAGAGGAAGGCCCCGAAACGGTGCACATTCTCTCCTGATGACCCCAAGAGTAATAGATTATTTGAACTTTTACGAATTGGATTCCCAAAGACCGTCATAGAAGCATTGTGCCGATAGGATAAGTGGAATTTTAAAAGCTACCTTTTTGGTAAGTTTGAATTACTTTTGCAGTAATTTCCTTCTAATTACTAAAGTGCCCCCACTACCCCACCTTTTATCTTAAGTCATGTTCTTTGTGAAATGTTGCCCTGAAAAAAAAAAAAATCTTCTGCCAGTGAAAGATTCTATATAAAAAAAAAATTTATGTTAACAGATTTTGAAATTAAAAGAATCTGCAGAATGTAGCAGAATTATAAAAAAGTAAAACAAAAAATTAAAATAAAACCTAAAAATTTCAAACTGCTGTAAAAAATATAAAATGAAACCTATAAAAAAAGGTTTTCAAAGTGCTGTGAAAAAAATAAAATCTGAAAGAAAATTTCAAAGTGCTGTAAAATAAAAAAAATTTTAAAGGATTTAAAAAAAAAAATCAAAATGCTGTAAAAAATAAAACAAAAAAAATCTAAAGTACTGTAAAAAATAAAATAAATTTCAAATTGCTTTAAACTAAAAAAATAAATCATATAATGCTAAGAGGAAAAGAAATGAAAAATTATATAAAAGTAAATATTTTTTTGTTTGCATGTGTAGGGTTAATTATTCATAGCACTTATTTGCCATGAGAGTATCAACCTCAGAGTTGTTCAAAAAAAATTTTGGCTTTCTATATATATTAGGGGTGCATATTTCATTCTGTTCTCTAGATGTTAATTATATCAGCAGGACATATTTAAAGCTTACAAGCCACAACAGTAGTGGACTGGGTGAGTATTAAACTGTGTGTGTGTGTGTGTGTGTGTGTGTGTGTTTAAAAAGTTTAGAGAAATCCATTATTATAACAATATTTAACATGGCATGGATAGAAGAATTATATTATTTTATTATTATTAAATATTTTTTAGTTAAATCTTTTTCACCCATAATAATTATTTTAATCTGATAAGAACAGAGAGAGAAAAAAAAAGAATGTTTTTTTTTTTAAAAAAAGAAATCGGCTTTCCTAAAGATTGCAAATTGGCTAAAAATAAATATGAGAAAGAGATTACAATAATAATTGTCTACCTAAGAATAAAAGGCATGCATATCATATGATTATTGTTAATCAGAGAGAAAGCAGGAAGGTCAAGTGTCAAACTCACCTTGATAATAGAGGAGACATTACTAAAACAATTCTCAGCTACGAAAAGCAAAAAGCGGTTAGGGAATTTTGTATTTTTTTTAGACTTATAATTTCCAGCTAAAGTTTTGGTATAGAATGGCTGCCATGAACAGGGGTCATGTGTCAATTGACCGTGTTGAGATATGTCCACAGAACACTATCTGTGGCAGAAAGAATAATTGAAAAAGAAAACTATTTTTTTAGTTTCCTAAAATCTCAGGCCTATGGTTAGTAATCAAGTGTCACAATCATAAAACAATGGAAAGGAAAATTCTATTTTTCTTGTTCCCAGCAAAATGCAAGCCAAAACACACCTGCAGAAGATAAAGAGATTAAAAGGTCAGGCTCACCTTATTGCAAACTATAAACAAAGTGAAAAGACAAATTTTTATTCATATTTCCCTGGATTGGGAATTTAGTCAAGAGCAAAGGTTAAGTTGATTTGTTGACTGAGAGAAAAGGACAATTAATTAATTACAAGAATGACTTGATTGGAATTTCCCTGAGAAAAAGTTGATGTCATGTAATAGATCTGCCCAGATGGAGGAAGGGAAGAAGTCCTTGATTAGATTAAAGAAATAGAAAACAATAAAGAGAAACTGACGTCATGTAATAACTCTGCTCAAAGGTAGTTGAGAGCGTCCACAATTGGATGTGTGAAACAGAGACCGGTTGAAGCATAGGATAATTGCATAACAAACCCCTATGCATCCTCCCCAACCCAATAAAAAGGGACAAGTATAAATACGAGATTCTTGAGGGGCAGATGTAACGAGATGTAGTTAGTTGCCACGCCGTTGTAGTTCCAAAGAGAGTTCCTGCACCACACAAAGACAATTCGAATTACTGCCGCTGCCAGCCATCCACCATACCCAAAGACAGCTCTTCAGCAGTTTCCGTGAAGTCTCGGTGAGGAGTGAAATGAAGTCAGTTTGAGTCGCCACAGCCTTAGAACTCCAACTGGAGGTGAAGTGATTTTGCAGACAAAGTTTGAAATTGCCAACCAAAGTTTGAAATAATAATAAGAAAACCGCTTTGCAAAGTACTACTTACAGAAATTGGTTGAAATTTTCGTTCTGTTGCCAAATCAATAGTAACAGGATTTGGGAAGAAGATGATTGGAGATTTTTTTTTCTCGTTTCCTTTTGTATATAAAAGCTATCTACAGTTTATGCAGGAGTCATTAATTTTATTTTTGGTGCTGATTTGATTTCCACAATTGTGCACGTGTATCCAGCTTGGTTTAGCTTGGCAGTGATACTACCAGTGAGAATTCAGTATAACTCTCTTGAGATCAAATTCACAACGTGGGTCGGAGAGATTACGGTTGAAGAGGTCAACCCAAGGACCAGCTGCTGTGTCGACGCCATCAACGACTGACTGAGTGTGAGCTGAGCTGACGGCTTGTTCTAAGATCAGGATTGATCCTGACACAAGAGACAACAGGCTACAAAGGCTCTGACTGTACACAGTGTCACATTATGATAAACCAAAGTTGTAAATTCAATCAATGAAATCTATGTATTAATTTCAGTACCTTAACACTGACTAAACCTAATTGTAAAATCATGAGATTTTTTTTTTTTTTTTTAAAATGGCTCATTAAGCCTTTATTGGTTATTTAAAGCTAAAACATATTTGGATTGGAAAAAGAACTTTTTTGTGAATATTGCATTAAGTTTCTTTGGGATGAATTTTTCAGATACAAGTCTTACTAATTAATTCATAACTGGTGGGAATAAAGATGCGTTCATACCATTCCAAGGGGATGTAAATGAATGTAACAAACTCATTTGGAATTCAAACTGGGTTTTCCAATTTCTCAGAATGAGAAATTAAGCATTACCATATCCACATAACCAGTCACAAGAAACTGAATCCTTTTAATTCTACAGGTCAGTGCTATTTTAAAATCTTTCCAAAATATATAAAAAGAAAAAAAAAAAATTAAAAGTGGAAGGATTGTAGTGGAAAAAAAAAGATATTTCATAAAAATTATAGATTCTCAGCGAACACTAAAATTCTTGTTAAACCTAAAAAAAAGAAAATTAAAAAAAATAACAAATAAGAAAAAAATAAGAGAATCCTTACTGAAAGGTGTGTTGAATTACAGGGTTGTTTTCAATTTATTGTTCAAAATATATGCAGAACATTTGAAGAGAATAAAAAAGATATTTCTAAGTTTATTTTTGTTTTCAATTTAAAGTTTATATTAGCTGGTAAGATGTATAACTCGTATCAAAGTTCAGAGTTTAATGGCTTATCTCTTCTGCTGACCATTTATAGATATGATTCAAAAGAATAAAACTTTGACATTGCCAGCAATGTATATTTTTTCCTTATTTTAGGTGTATTTGCTCCAGATACTGCTTCCAAATGCTCAGAAGTTTCAAGAAAGACTTGAAATTGATATCAGTCATCAGTTTGTGTATTAGTCTCAAGCTCTTCTCTCTCTCTCATTCTCTCACACAAAAGCTGAAGAGATCTTTGTGGAAATGACTGTAAAATTCTTGAAAATCTCACATGAAGTGAAAGTATTTATGCAAAGAATACACAAAAAGAATGATGATATCGTTACATGTGGGAAGTCTCTACTGATGCAAGAGAGTCATTATCCTCTGATGGACAAACAGAGGTATTATTGTTTTTTTTTTTGTTTTTTTTTGTCAGGGATGGCCACAGCAGAAAGAATCATTCAGGAATATTATGTCAGTTTCTGAGAATTGTTATTCTTCAATTTTTGATTGATAGGTTTCCTGATTGTAAATGTTAGCATCTGTATGCAGTTGGTAGAATTCGATATTTTTGACTAAGCAAACAGAAATTTTTAGTCTGAACTGCTTTTGATAAAACACTCAAATGTAGCTGCTCTCTGTTGTTTATTTATATAGGTATCAAATCAGTCAGTGACCCTGTTAATCAGCAATAGCAGGTACTGTGGTCAGTTACAGAATGTTGTGGATGGTGCTGGATTTAAAAGTGTTCCATGAGAAAAGAAAAAATGTCACCAGGTAAACAGAAATGAAAGAAAAAAAAAAAAAAATTCCATATCTTGCAAGTGGCTGTATTATATGAAGATATATTTTTTTTTCTGAAAATTAAATGGTTGAAAAATGAAGTGGTGAACGTGAGACTGGTGAATATTCGATTAGTGCAGAAGCGGCAGGTAATAATCCATTTGAAATTTTTTTTTCATGATATTTTTATCGTTTGACATTTTTCAAATATTACCAGTAAATATTGTATAGATGTATGTATTTGGAGCTTTCATGCACAGATTCTTTATGTAGCAATTTCTGGTGTCTTAGAGGGTTGGCAAGGAAGACCCCCCCCCCCAAAAAAAAAACAATAATGTAATATCCATAAGATAAATGTATTGAAAGTTATTTTTATCCAAATCATTTGTTTAAACTGGTAGACTATTTGGTGTTGCATTAAACTGTTCTGCAGACAGGTTTTTATCACTGATTTTATTTTTTTTGTCATCTCACTGTTGAACAAACAGTTAACAAATCCTGAAATTTAAAAGAATAGTCCTTTCAATCCTTACTGAGAAAATTTTAATTATTACAAGAGTAAATAGTCTGATAGACAACTGGTGATTTTTTTCTTAAAAAAAAAAATAAAAATAAAAAAATCGTGATGTCTTAAAATTGATTTGGAATAAGATTTTACCATGATTTGTTTATATGCACCGAGAAATAAAAATAAATAAAAAAGAATCACATATTGAAGTAAGTTTCTCTCTATTTCAAAATCTAAACAGTAGAGGTACTTTGTTCAATTCACAATCAATGGAGCATTTGTGGTTATAAAAAAAAACAAAACAAAAAAACAGAAAACAAAAACAAAACAGTTATAATTTCTTTCAATGAAGAAACTTATTAGAAAATTCCTTTAAAAACTTGTTCTTCACAAATGTGAACAACATTTATAAAGTGATTCTGTACAACCAAAATTTCTTTTTTTTGCCATCATTTTGCTTCCTTACTGAAAGTGGACATACAGTCTGTGTGTCAGTTCCACAATTCACAGAAGATATATTCTTAAAGCATCTGCCTGTGCCATTTACAAAAGGAGAGGGGGATCATCTTCAAGTATCATGAAGTCCTGGTTCAGACAAGGATCTTGGCATGAATTGCAATTATTGAGAAAGTCATCATACTGATGGGCAGGTGATGCTACTCTACAGGATGAAGGTAAGAGAGAAAACAGCCTGCAGTTTTGTTTTCTTTGTAAATTGGAAGTAGGTATCTTTCTGAACAGGTAGAAAGAAAAAAAAATTAAATTGTCATTTTTTTTTTTCTTTTTTCTCTCTCAGAGATGATTTCCGAATTAATTTCTGAGGGAACAGACTCAGAAGTTTCAATATGAATTATTTGGTGTCAATCAATGATTTTTTTTTTTTGGATTACTGTCCTCAACATTATTTTTTTTTTTTTTACTTCAGTGTTTTTTTATTTTTATTTTAATGAAATGTTATTATTCGCCTGTTGTTAATTTTAAATTAAAAATAAATTTGTCTGAATTTCTGGGATGAGTTAGTATTAACACTATTTACATGTGGACGATTGTCTCTTTGTTGTTGTAACATGCAAACTGTTGAGGACAATAGTCTGCATGTAAATAGTATAAATCAAAATAAATGTACTCTTCTTACACAGATCCATACGATCTCACTAAATAAAAAGAAAAATACTACTACACTGTACTGATGATATAATAAACGTTCAAATAGTCACCAGATGCCACATTCATCTGAGAAGGGTTGGAGAATGGACCAGTTCAAACACTTAGAAAGAAACAGAAGAACAATGGAGAATAATAATCCTTAAAAGGAAGTCATTGAGAGACTCAGAAGTCTTCACAAATAAGAGGTAGAGTGTGTGATCCCATAGGAGTCTTTATAACCATCTCTGCTTGTGTTCAGCATTATTATTCTTTCTTCACACTATAAGATCATTGTATTCGTGTGTGAGAGAGAGAGAGAGAATTGTCAATCTGTTTTTAAAGCCAAAAGAATGTTAAATTTTGAAAAGTCTTTTCACAGGCAAGTGTAATTTATTTTTGATTAAAAAAAAAAAAAAAAAAAAAAAAAAAAGACAAAAGGGGAAATGTCAATCCATGTAACAAGGTTCCCTGACAGGTTATTTTTAAAATTGTCTCAAATGAGCAAAGTGAATTGCATGAAACTGTATCTGTTTAGTTTCTCTTATACTGACAAAATAGAAGCACATTAATCCCAAATGACAATGTGGCCAATAAAGGGAGAAATTGCTTCCAGAGACAGAGAGAGAGGCTAGAGGACAATAGGAGGCCAAGGTTCAGTGGAAATGACAAAGGTCTGAGGGTGAAAAGGTGATGATGGTAATGGCAGCAGCAGTTGTTATGAGAGAAAAGTGATGAGTAAATTGAGACCACAACTAAACAACCTTAGTGAGGGTCGAGACTGGGCCTTCTGCTGCCTCTCTCAAGGTTAAAAAGGAGAATCGAGGGAAAGTTCTGGAATCGTAGGAAAGAGAGAGAGACAGCTGAAATAATGTCATGTCTTTAATACACCCTGCAGATCGTCTGGTAGTGAGCAAATGATAGTATCCACATGTCGATGGAGTTTCACAACACAGTCTTTATTTACAGCAGACTGGTTATTTGCAGCAAAGGTCTGAAACAAAAATAAAAGAATTATGAATTATAGTATAACATTTATATGGTATATAAATCGTTAGTTTTGAACATAAACTAGTGCTGAAGGTCCTTTGTTTTCAGTAACTTCAGAAAATTTTAATTTGCCTTTATGGCCACTTTCATTTAAAGCCCTTTCATAATCTTTTTTCCTTTCATCAAAGATTGTTTTGTGAGAGGAATTTCTTTTGATAATCTGTGTTCTATTCCCTTAGGGATGTGTTTGATTATGCTGGTAAGAGAGTTCATAAATGTACCATCTGAACATATATGATTCTACATTGCCAAAAATCTATGCTATTCCACAACAGTGAAGCACAGATTAAAAAAAAAAAAAAATCAGAAAGAGCACATTTGATGTACCGCAAGGTTTGTTTGACTTAGGACTGTACAATCTAAATAAAATTAATGGAATAATACATATAAACAACTGTGGATTATACATAAACGACAGATTAATAACAACACCAGACAACAATAGTAAATGACAAAGTAAGAAAAATGTTTTTAAAAATCTTCAAAAATCTCAATTTTGACATAAAAGTTGAAATGAATAAAAATGTTGTCTAATATTTAGATGTAGAATTGAATCTACAATCTGGCAGTGTATCTCCATATATGAAAACAAATACAACTTTAAAGTATGTAAACACTAGATCTGACAAACATACTAGCATAATCAAACACATCCCTAAGGGAATAGAACACAGACTATCAAATATTCTGACCCTCACAAAGCAAGCGGTGGTGAAGGAATTACAATCATAGTCCTGAAGAAATGTGCCCCAGAACTCACCTCTGTCCTCTCTAAACTCTATAACTTCTGCCTATCTGCTTCCTGCTTTCCTGCCTGTTAGAAGTCCTCCTCTGTAGTTCCTATATTTAAGAATACTGGCAAACCCTCGGACCCCGCTAATTACTGCCCTATCAGCCTCCTTCCGATCTTTGGCAAAGTTTTCGAAGTCATTATCAATGCCGAGGTGATTCAGCATCTCATGACCCACAGGCTTCTCTTGGACAAACAGTACAGTTTCCGCTTTACCAGGTCTACTGCTGATATGCTAACGACCATTACCG
The DNA here is from genome assembly GCA_037127315.1 of Ascarosepion bandense. NCBI lineage: Eukaryota > Metazoa > Mollusca > Cephalopoda > Sepiida > Sepiidae > Ascarosepion > Ascarosepion bandense. The sequence continues at coordinate 1,950,943 of JBBBDQ010000741.1, read as the reverse complement.
AGTACATATACCAGGCTCTCGACAAGAATGGCGAAGCACGAACTGTTGCCTTGGATATCTCCAAAGCGTTTGACAGAGTCTGGCATGCTGGCCTTTTATGCAAACTGTGGAGCTATGGTATAACTGGACATTTGTTTGATCTAATCCAGTCATTCCTCTCTAACCGCACATTGAAGGTAGTATTAAATGGACATGCCTCCCAAAACTACCATATGAATGCTGGCGTCCCTCAAGGCTCTATCCTAGGTCCCACGCTCTTTCTGATCTACATTAATGATCTCTCAGATGCCATTAGATCCCAAGTAGGCATGTATGCTGATGACACAACAATTTACTCTTGCCTTGATCAAAAATCCGGTGTGGGCGACAAAGCGAACCTCACTGCCCAGCTTGAAAAGGACCTCCAATCCATAGTGGACTAGGGTAGAAAATGGCTTGTGAATTTTAATGCTTCCAAAACGAAGCTGCTATCAATTTGGCCATCATAGACAATTGCACCTACCTCCCATTAGCATGGAACAGGCTTGCCTCCCTGAGAGTAAAACACTACGCCTCCTTGGCCTTACATTCTCAGCAGACCTCAAATGGAATGATTATATTAAATCCATTGCTAAGTCTGATGCTATGAAAGTAGGTCAGTTCTCTGTGCAGGGCCTGGAAGTTTTTCCCATCTGAATCTATCCTGCACATATATAAATCTACCATCCGCCCGTGTATTGAATACTGCCGCCACATCTGGACAGGGGCCCCTGCTACTCTCCTCGGGCTTCTTGACAAAATACAACAAAGAATCTGTAACGTGATCGATACTGACTTGGTGGACTGGCTGCAACCACTCTCTCACCGGCATGACGTGGCTTCCCTGTGCCTCTTCTATAAGTACTTTCACAGCTTCTGCTCTGATGAACTTAGGTCATTGTTGCCGCCTAGGTACGAATTTACACGAGATACTAGATTAGCAACTAGGTCCCACCCTTTTACAGTGAAACAGATAAGATGTAACTTCTACTCCAACAGCTTCTTTTCTCGCGCTTCCCGCCTGTGGAATTCCCTTTCACATGCCTGCTTCCGACAGCTACAATCTCCAGGAGTTTAAATGTAAGGTCAATAGGCACCTAACACACTAACTTGCATCTATTCTCTCAAACACTCTCACCATCTAACCAACCTTCATTCTCGGTATCCTTACTCGTCTATCACCCTCCTTCTGACATTTCCGATATCTAACCATCCTTTCTCACCACTTCCCCAACCCTATGTAACCCCCTGCGCAACAGTGGCAGTGGAATGCCTTGCTCGGGGTGAAACGATTAAAAAAAAGAATTATGAAAGGGTTTTAAATGAAAGTGGCCAAAAGGCAAATTAGAATACAAACCTCAGTTAAACAAATGAAAAATAATACTAGAAATCAAAACATTATTTGGTTCAACCCACCATTTAATTTAGAAGTAAAATAAAAAATAGAGCTATTTTTTAAATCAATAAACACTTCCCTAAAAATTCTGAATTACATAAAATATTCAATAGAAATACAATTAAGTTATAGCTGTACTAGTAATTTAGAAAATTACATAAAAAAAAAACAAAATGTCAGAAACTTGACAAACTTTGTAAAAGAGAAGGAGATCATTTACAAAGCAGAAATACATGATACAGATGGACAAAGAAAACTGATGGAACAATCACAAGTCTATATTCAAGCTGGAAAACCTTAAAAATTGTACCAAACTGGCTAACCACATGTAGAAATTAAAAGAAAAAAAATGGCAAAGACCTTGACATAAAGTATAATAAAAAAAGCCAAATCTTACAACAGAGGTAATGTTTCAGATTGTGCCAAGAAGTAAAGTTAGCCATTATATTATTTCCAGAACAAAAAAAAAATACTAAATGAAAGATCAGAAATAATTTCCAGATGTAATCCAACCAAAAAATACATTTTAGGATCATACAAGCCTGGATGAAAGCATTTAAAATCCTTAAGTAACTCCTCCCTAATTTTGAACTTTCAGTTGCATGTTCACAAAAATCCCTGTTGTACGTTTAAAATAACTTATTTTAAATTGCCTGAAGATACCAAAAGGTTGCAATCAAGGTTGTGTAAATAACTGATTCCCAAATGAAAAATATTTAAAAGCTCTACATTATATATGTATTGAGCACTTTTTGATACAACTGTATATTGGTCTAATTTAATTATGACTAAAAACTGATGATTATTATAGTGTGTGTGTATATATATATATATATATATATATATATAGTCATCCACAGACAGTCCTGTTTTACTGTATCACAGCTTATCAGTACAGTTAGACACTCAGTTGCTTCTAGCCAGGATTGAAACCCGACTGAATTGACATCTCTCACTCGCACACACTCCTGCTATCAGCACCATGTAATTCATGTATCTTACATTGTTCAGATTGTGGCCACCAATGATGAATCCTGGCAACAATTTTCACTGTATAAGTTGAATAGATCCAGTGAGAAAACACATCCTTGTCTTACGCCTCTTTCTATTTTTGTATACCTGCTGAATTCACTTTTTATTTGTATGCAAGTAGTTTGCAGTTAATACATATTCTTGATTATCCTAATGTCTTTTCCCAAAAAAGTTGAGGTTGTCAAGCATCTCTATCAAGTCTTTGTGGCATATGTTGTCAAATGCCTTTGCATAGTCTATAAGGCATAGATAGAGGTCTTTCTGCATTTATATTGCTCTTTCAGATAGCATTCTGACCATGAATATCACATTCATTGTTCCAGTATCTTTAATGAAGCCACACTGTTCTTGTTCTAACTCTGGGCCAATTTCACTACATGCTCTGTTCATCAGAATCTGGAGGATGAGTTTTGTTAAGCTGACTGTTTGGTGGAGTTCACATTCCTTTTCACCTGGTTTAGGCAGTGCTATAAATATTGATCTGCTTAGGTTCTCCAGTATATTGCCGCTGTTGTAGATTGTATTTATTATTTCTGTGAGTCTGTCTATGCCAAAGCCTTCAAAGAACATCAACATCTCGATTACAATCCAGTCAGGCCTTGCTGCTTTGTTTCTGTTCAATTTGGCCACTGTCAATTCCACTTTGGAAGTTAATATTTCTGGTTCAATTGTATTTTTGTGTATTGTTGGTAGCTCTCTCTTGTCGTGGAAGAGATCACCATTATACGTATCCCATCTCTGGAGTAGTTTTTTTTTTATTGTGGGTATACTGGCCTTTGCTTTAATACATCCTGTTGCTGAGCAGGTCTTTTGTCCTGTTAGTTCCTTTATTTTTTTATGCATATCACCATGATTTTTTGTGCTCAGTCTAATTTAGCACATTTGTTGTTGAGACATCTTTCTTTAGTTTGTCTGCATTTGCTTCTTATTTCCTTGTGTAGTTTCTTGTATTTCATTCTGTACTTTGGCAACACTGTCTCTTTTTGCATCATGTCAAGAATCTCTTCAGTGGTCCACTCATTTTTCTTCGTCCGTGCTTTTTTTCCTTTGGGATGATATCATTTGCTGTCCCATTTTGAGTTTCCGTCTCCAATTTATTCTTCGTATTTAGTTTTCAATTTCAATCAAGCTTTGCAAAGACAAACATAAATATTGACAAAAGGTAACTGCAAGAGTTAATATATTATTAAATGCAATTATGTCTGTAATAAAATTGTTTTTTTTTTCAATTTTAGATGCATATTTTAATTTTTTATCAATTCACCACCCCCCTACACACACATTATATATATATATATATATATATATATAAAAATAAGTAGTTTGAAAACTGACAATATACATAACAATGAAAGGTATGAAACAAAATTGTGACAATGAAAATTATTAAACATTTTTGTTCTCAAAACAAACATTATTACAAAACAGACAAAACAAAGAATGCTGGAAGAACTAAAAAAAAAAAAAAAAAAAAAAAATAATTAATCTTCCTTGTTTGTCATATTTAATGAAAAATATTTAAAAGAAATGTTGCTGCCCCTATCCAATATATATATATATATATATATATATATATATGTACATGACTAACAGTTAGACTATGTTGAAGCATAAATTGATTCTATTAGACCAATACAAGCTGCCAAATATGACACCGCTATTAATGGAAAGCCACCGATATCTTTTTTTTTTAATATTTCACAACTACTGAACACAAAATGACTATTTCTGAATATTGTTCTGATAATTACAGAGAAAAGTTAAATATTCCAGTAGCACTAAATAACTTTTCAGATACCAAACTTTATAAAAAAAAAAAAAAAAAAAGAAAAGAAAATGTTCACTTAGATTTAATAAATAAATGGGTTAAATTTGTTGTCCTTTAAGATGGAAGAAGAAATGGAAAACTTACCAGCTTTTCTCTTAATCTCAAAATGAGGTCTACAATCTCAACTTCCTCTTTATCACGAATCCAGTCTTGAACATCCTGAAAGGTTGATAAACAATTTTTCTTTTTTAAGGCATTTGAAAAACGTTAAAATGCAAAATGTAAGTCAATGTATTTTTATTTATATAATGTACATTTTCTCCTAGTAAATCGTAATTTAAAAAGATTATCACACTAAATGTCATACTATGAAGATCATAGTTTAGCAGTAAGGCAAGTAATATTCCTGCTCAAAAATATGGCAACTGAAGAAGCTCTAAAATCATATAAAAATAATTTTCAGTAAGCTAAGGTTCATTTTTTTTATTAATGTTAATCAGAAATAAATACAGCTTTGATAGGACATTAATGGATGTAATCTGGAAATCTGATCTATCAAACAACCTCAAATGGAGATTCTTTTGAGCCATTGGAGAGTTTTCACTGTTTCTTTAGGTAGATTTTGTACACTAAAAATACACTAATTTTTGTCACATTTATTGCCCTTAACAATGGTAGTTACTGTTATCTCTTAAAAACTTGACTGGAACAAAAAAAAAAAAAAAAGATTAAAATGCCTATTGTTGCTGTTCATTGAAAACAAATCTCAGGTGAAAAGGAACATATTTCTCACAGTTGGTATTTGTGAAAAGTATGTAAAATATTCCACAGAATTAATTGACATAAATTCTATTGAAAAGGATCTGACAATCCACATAGCTGAAGTGTCAGTCAGTCAGTTAAGTGCCATACGTGATACATGCTTTGGGCGATTATGACTGGGCAGAAGATTATCCTGCAGTAAGTTGCCATTGCTTTCTGCGGTAGACTGATTGCCAACCAAGGCTATAGAACCCAATCTGTCCTATTATTTAACCCATAACTGGAGGAAAGAGATGGATTAATACCTTTCCCAAGGGTATTTGCGCGTAAGTGAATACAATGGATTCAACTGGAATTCGAACTCGGCTCCCCGGTTTCTCGTTCAGACCCGATATCCACTGTACCACAACGCACACTGAAGTGTAGGCCACCTTAAATAAAATGGATATAATCTTGAAATCTGAGCAGACAATCTCAAATAGAGATTCTTTTGCACCACTGTTGAGTCGGTTTTAGTGTATAGTGCAACTGCTTGGATATTAACTAAAACCCTAGACTTGATGAAACCTACACTTGGATGCTGAGAGGTATACTTAACATCTCTTGGAGACAACATCCAACTAAGTCATGGCTTTATGGACCCGTCTCTGATATTTCTACAATCCTATGCGAATGCAGAATGCACTTTGCAAGACATTGCTGGCAAATGAATCAAGAATTTGCGAGTGATCTACTACTCTGGACACCTAGCCATGGTGCCAGACAGGTTGGTTGCCCAGCAGTTACCTACATTGACCAACTGTTACGAAACAGAATGCCTTCTAATGACCTTGACTCAGGAGTTTGATGGTTGACAGGATACTCATGAATGTTTGAGCTAGCTTGACAACATTGAAAATAGATTTAAAAGAAAAAAAATTATTCCCATTAAGAAAGGATACATTGGTTACTTTTACTGAGATATATTAAATCTAAATTGTAAAATATTATATGCACACAGATTATTACTTTATATAAATGTATAAAATACATAAACATAAAAAAGCTTGACAAAAAACTAGTTGAGTTTTAATGAATCTGTAAAATGTTTATCATTTAACATTAAAAACTGATTAAATGATTGATTCATAAATAAAATGATAAACAGCAGTTCTTTCAAAGCAAGAGTCATGGAATCTATAACATACTGGAGTTGTTTCATGCACTTTGTATTAGCTTAAAGGAAAAAAAATCTATTTAGGGATATTTCATAACTAATTTAACAGTTGTATGTTCTCAAAACTATTTAATATTTTTCATTAATTAGGTAAAATCTTTTGGAGTATCCTCTGTTTTTATGGGTTTGCCATTTTTTCTTACACACACACAAACACACACATATATATATATATATATATATATATATATATTTACCTCACTCTTTTCTTATATATATATATATATATATATATAAGAAAAGAGTGAGGTAAATTAGCAAAAAATGAGGAAAAAATTATAGAATCATTTTAAATTTAAATAAAAATAGCTAAAAATTGAAATTCAGTTATTTTCAAAGGAATACTAAATAAGATCTGTTTTAATTTTTTTATTTTTCCAAAAGTAAATGTATACAAAATATTTATTGTGCATATAAAATAATACACATGGTCTGTCTGAAAAATAACGAGACTGATGTCACAAACAATTTATTTATTTCAATTCCAAACAACAAACTACCTGGTATTCCCTTCAAAATATTCTCCCCTCCCACTTGAGTCTAATGCACTTTTCCATGCTTCTATGCACCGGTGAAAAGATTATTTTCAGTTGGATGCCTATCGACTTTGTTGTTATGGTCCTTTTGATGGCCACACTCTCAAGAGGAGTCCCCTTGGTGATCCTTTTGAACTTGGAGAAAAGAAAAAAAATGTCACATGGTGCAAGATCAAGTGCAAGATCTGTTCCAGTATGGCGATGTTCTTTTCAGCAGGGAACTGCTGGATGCTCAGGGTGTTGTGAGTAGTTGCATTGTTTTAGTGAAGCAGCTTTATTTTTCCTGCCACAACTCTCATCTCTTCATCTGCAACGAATGAAGCAAATGCCTCTGGGCCTCTTTGTAGAATTGCTGATTGATCGTCTGGCAAGAACTGTGGCAAGAATCCACTGTGGACAATCCCTCTCACATCAAAAAATGGATAAATCCCAATACTTTCCAAACAGACCTTGTATATAATATTTAATTTATTCTTTTCTAGTGCAATCAAGTGTTTTTACTTATACGATATGCACATACAGGATGCGATGGATAAATTGTCACCCCTTTTAAATTTTCATTTTTGCACATGAATGTGGTTTGTTTTTGTTGACTGCACAATATAGTATGGTCAATTGAGCACAGTCTATAAGAAAAAGAGCACAATGATGCAATTCACTTTGCCAGAAGTTTGTAACAGCATGATGTGGTGCTTGGCATTTGTGCAAAGCTCTAATGAGAACATTTCAGCATTTAAGTGTCAATCTGAGGACAGTGCAGACAGTCCTCAGATTGACACCCAGAAAGATGAGATACATAACTGTAAATTTGTCTTTGAACACATCTCGAAAAACCCACTGAGTATAAACGCGGAGGGGAAAAACATGGAAACAAAAAAAGAAATGAACTAAGCACTTGAACATTAGTCAAAGTACTAGTTGAAAGAAAAAAAACCCCAAGACGAGTAACCTAACACGTAAAGCGCTCAATACACTGATAGAAGCAAACAAGTAAGTAGCTAACCTAGAGAGCCAACGAACCTACCACCAAGGTTTCACCAAATCGGATCTTCAGGGAAAGCCAAAGATCCAATTTGGTGAAACCTTGATGGTAGGTTCGTTGGCTCTCTAGGTTAGCTACTTACCTATATATATATATATATATATATATATACACACACACACACACATACATACCCATTCACCCATAGCCAAATGCAGATAACAATTCTACTCCTGCAGCTTCTTCTCTCGCACTTCCCACCTGTGGAATTCTCTCCCATATTCTTGCTTTCCTGATGGCTACAACCTCCAGAAATTTAAATGCAATGTCAATACTCATCTATTAACCACTGGACTCTAGCTCTCTCCCCACCCCTGTATATCCTTCCCTTTCTCTCCCCCCTTGCAACTGTCATCACACCTGCATTCTCAGCTTTCTATTGCCCCTTTCTAACTAGTTTGTACTCCTCACTCTTTTCTAATTAATCTTTTTACAGTTATGTAACCCCCAGCTCATCAGTGGCATTTCTGCCTTGCTCGGGGTGAAATGATTAAAAAAAAAAAAAAAAAAAAAAAATTATATATATATATATATATATATATATGCACACATCATGGTGTTTAGTGTGATCACTTGTGATAGCAATGTTATGCCACTATTCATCTTTCCACAGGGCCTCAAACTCAACACAAAGGCCTAGATCGAGTGCCCTGACTGGATCAAGAAGGGGGTTGCTGAAAGAACTTATGTCTGGCAAAAGGACTCCTCTGTGCTATGCTAAATAAGCAGAACCTAATCATGACTGTCAGACAATTTCTGTGACCACATCACCCCTTACATCTGACTACCTAACTCCCCAGACTGCAACCCTCGTGATTATGTGTTGGGTGCAAGTGAGTGAGACAAAAAAAAAAAAGAAAAAAGAAAAAAAGAAAAGTAAAAAATCCTTGTAATATCAAAGATGAACTGAAAGCAAACATTCACCAGTTTAAACAAGGAGACTGTCTAGAAGAGTTGCAAGAGATTCTGAAATTGTCTAGGGTCCATAGTTGAAGCCAATGGTGATTTTATTGAATAAATTTATTCTTTAGTATTTCAAGATATTTTTTGTGTAATTTTGCTAAATACATCTTAAAATTAGGTGTCAATGTCATTTTTCACATAATTTAGAAGACGATTCATTCATTGCACCTTGTATAGTGTTCAAAAGGCAAGGTTAACAAAAAAAAAAAAAAAAAAAAAAAAAAAAAAGGAAAAAAAAAAAAGCAAATGCAGGATGTAATCAACAAAATCTTGCCTACCACACCAACAACACTCAATTCTTGATAATGACCAAGATCGTCAGAAGCAATTAAAATGGAACAAAAACATGAATTTTGGGTAGTTTATCTACAATTTTGATTTAGATGTGAAATAACTTCTTGTAAAATTAGAAAAATACAATAAAAATATTAAACAGATATTGTCAGTTGAATGAATTATTACTGTGTAAATATATTCTATTTAGATACAATATACAAAAATAAATCAATTTTTTCTCTAAGAGAGTAAAGCAATAATTAAAAGCAGTAAGATAGTTTGTAAGACATACCACATTACTTAAGGCCTCCATATGTAAAACTTGGAGTTTCTGGTTCACTTCATGTTCCCTGTGTCGGTACCACCCCACAAAATTGGGAGATGGGAAAAAGCGTCTTTAATGAAAAAAAAAAAAAAAAAGAAATAGACCATTAATTATAGCAACAATAATAGTGAAGTTTTTAATATTAAGCAAATCACTTCCATAGCTAAAAAGTTCCATTACCAGTTAAGCTTTGAGAGAATGTTGAGATAAATGCGTTGGCTATAAAAGTGGCTTCTCCAATGGAAAAAGGGAATACAGTTTTTTTGTTTTTGTTACATTAGTATTCATCCAATACAAGGCCAAAAAGCCACTCAAGGTAAAGAATTATTCTGGGTTGTATTAACATAAGGATGAGTATCAGGTGTATAGACTTGAAGTATACTTTAGAAAGAACAAGAAACCCAATTCAAAACTGGTGATAAACCCCTGTTCGAAAGAGAGGAGAGGAGAGGAGTGTGAACTGGATGATGGGTGAACCTATATCTTACTTGAAAAATAATTAGTGAATAAAATTTCAAAGTTCAGGTACAGATATTAGGAGTACAGAGCTGAAGCAGACTGTAGAAGGAACCGGAGCCCAATCCTAAACAAGAAATAAGAGATAAATCTTTACTCCTGCGCAAAAGACCTGAGAGGAGTGTGCCTTGTTGGGCATATCACGTTGAATACACCGGTACTTGTTTGATCACCGAAGTTAAGCAACATGAGCCTGGTCAGTACCTAGATGAGTGATTGCTTGGGAATACCAGGCACTGTAAGCAATTCAGTGAAGAATGTGTGTTGTGGTGCAGTGGATGTCAGCTTGGAAAGAGAAATCAGTGAGCAGAGTTCAAATTCCAGTTGAATACCCGGCATTCACTTAAACACTGGTACCCTTGGGAAAGGTATTAATCTGTCACTTCCTTCCAGTTATGGGTTAAATAACAGGATGGGGCCTGGAGGCAACCAATCTAGTGTTGGTGTTACAATAAAAACACCCTTGGTAGCCCTGGCGAAGCATCAAGTATGCAGCTATTTGACAAGATTATGAATTTCGCTATAAACTGTGCCAGGGTTCCAAATGCACAGGGAATACTGGGGGGGGGTGTAGTGAGTTCTATCTCGACCAAGGCTGCAGGATGACAGCGACGTTGGGAGGAACATTTTAAAAAAATTTTTTTTTTTTAGGACTTCTAGACCAAAACTGGTTGTTACTAATTTCAGGGTTTAAGAAAATAAAAAACAGGGGTGACAATTCAAACATGCATAGCCATTTGATTAAAAATATGGACAAAGAAAATGTTTTAGTGTCAGCACAGAACTGTGTATTGAATGCATTTATGCAAGATTGTAAGGTTTGCTCAGGTATCATATTTCATTTCTGGATATGTAACAATGATCACAGCATCAAGGAATAGATAAAAATAAATCTATTCTGATTTAAGTTGATTTTCCATTTTGTTATATACATTTCTAGAGTGAAAATGTCACTTGACTTCTCATTGGTTTGTGATTAATGACCTTATATCCTGTTGGAAGCAGCTCTCGTTTCTGATTGGTTGGTCAAAATGATTCTGAATAAAAGTCTAGTTTTAAAGATGATGAAATTTTGGTCTCCTTGTTACTATTTGTTTATTTTTATTTATTTATTTTTCTATCACAACAAGTTATGTTGATGTAGCAATATGGAGCTGAACAGAGCCAACATAATATGAAATAGTGCAAAAAGTGATCAATTGAGAAATTAAAAAAAAATCAGAAACTCCAAAATTTCCAAACTCCTCACTTACTAAAGAGCTCTCAATATAAATCTTTTGACATCATTAACTTTAATGAGTTTTCATCTGAGAGTAAACAAATTATTTCTGAATGTGTATGAGAGTTAAATGTCATGTCTCTTAAAAACTGTCATAGCTCACCTCAAATTTCTTTTTGTTAATATCTAAATTGTCATGGTTATATCTGAAAGATGGTGGTGCAGTTTCCAACTGCCTTACCCAGTATTGAATTTAGAGTTATTCTTTTAGAATGATTTCTAACCAAGGCTAGAGAGCCTAACCTGCCTTAGTATTCTTTAGTTTCAAAGTTCACTTGTTCTTTAGTACATGATTTCTTGCATATCATGCCAAACAGTGAGTGCTAGCAAACAGGGCAGATTATGTCCAAAACTATTTAAATGGATCTGTTCAGCCCCATATTGTTACATTGTTTGGGCTTTGAACAGTATTTTTTTTTTAAACCCATTTCAATCCAAGCAAGGTGATAGATGAGAGTGAGTTAGAAGATGGATTTTGCTTCTTCCAAAGACACCAGTACAAGCGGGACAATATTCTCAACTGGAATTTAAACAAAGCCTGCCAATTCAATTTTCTCCACAGATAAGTTAGGCCACACCAGCCCCATCATTATTCTTCTGCTATGTGCTTTGTTCCTTTAGGACATAGGCAATCATGGCTCTCTACATCTTCCTATCCCTTGTAGATCTTAACACCTCTTCTCCTGTTATCCCGCTCAACCCTCTCTCTGCCATCAATCAGCTCAAGTCCAAGTATGTCATGCATTGTTTTCCCTCTATCCATCCTGTGAGCATCATATTTTCCAAGCCCTTCTTCCTCACTACATGTTCAAGAAACTTCAGTTGTTTTTACCTGATGTTAAGTATCAATTTTCTTTTAGTGTCCATCTTTAAAACTTTGTCATTGCTCACATGTTCTGTCAATGGTATCCTCAGCATCCTTCTGTAGAACCACATTTTGGTTGCTTCAAATCTTTTCTTCATCTTTGATGAGATTGTTCAGAATTTGCTGCCATATTGAAGGACAGACATCACATACTGTTTGTTTCCAGCAAAATCTTCCTGTTACTCAATACTATTCAGCTTCTGGAATGCATCCTTGGCCCTGCGAATATACCTTCACTTTTTGTCCTATGTTAGGAAACTTCCCAGGTATTTAAATTTCTGTACCTGCTTGATTTTAATATCTCACACTTGTATTTGGCATTTTGGGCTCCTTTTTGTACTGATTACCATGCATTCAGTTTTCTTTTTTTTTTTTTTTTTTTTAATCATTTCACCCCGAGCAAGGCAGAAACACCACTGATGTGCAGGGGGTTACATAAATGTAGAAAGATTAATTAGAAAAGAGTGAGGAGTACAAGCTAGTTAGAAAGGAACAATAGAAAGCTGAGAAAGCAGGTGCAATGACAGATACATGGGCGGAGAGAAAGTGAAGATTATACAGGGGAGGGGAGAGAGCTAGAGTCCAGTGGTTAGTAGGTGAGTATTAACTTTGCTTTTAAATTTCTGGAGGTCGTAGCCGTCAGGAAAGCAAGAATACGGGAGGGAGTTCCACAGGCGGGAAGTGCGAGAGAGGAAGCTGCAGGAGTAGAATTGTCGTCTGCGTTTGGCTAACCTGATCTGTGAATGGGTGGGACCCAGTTGCCAGTCTGGTTGCACGGGTAAACACCTGTTGAGGAGGCATCAGTGACTTAAGCTCATCCGAGCAGAAGCCATGAAAGTATTTATAGAAGAGACAGAGGGAGGCCACATTTCGACGATGGGAAAGTGGCTGCAGTCAAGTCACCAGATCAGTACCTATCACATTACAGACTCTCCTTTGGAGCTTGTCAAGAACACTGAGGAGAACGGCAGGGGCACCTGACCATAAATGGCAGCTGTACTCCATGCACGGACGGATGGTTGACTTGTATATATGCAGGATGGATTCAGGTGGAAAAAACATCCTGGATCGACATAGTGACCCAATCTTCTTAGCAGTAGATTTTGCTATGGATTCAATATAGTGCTTCCATTTGAGGTCTGAGGACAGGGTAAGTTCGAGGAGGCGTAGTGTATTACTCTCTGGGAGAAATTCTGGTCCATGCTTATGGGAGGCAGAAGAGGTTGCCTGTAATGGTTGACAGACAACAGCTTGGTCTTAGAGGAATTGAAGTTCGGTGGGCAACCCCGAGGCCACACCTTGTTGCAGCCCTAGCCAGTTTCCCTCCCAGCACAGATCGTGGGTAATGACCGCCTGTATCCTCTACCCTAGGTCCCTTTCTATAAACAAAAAACATGACGAAACAAATCAGAAATGACCCTAAACCAGTTAAATCCAAACCACCTAAGCCCATTAACCTCTCCTTCACTAATATCCGAGGCATTCGTACTAACTTTCCTAGTGTAGAAGCGTTCCTGCATGAAAAGTCCCCTGACATCCTCGCGCTCTGCGAAACTAACCTCAACTCAGCTATTCCCTCCTCTGACCTCTTCATCCCTGGTTATCTTCCCCTTTTAAGGAAGGATTCCACTGTCTACATGCATGGGCTGGGTGTTTATGTCAGCGAACACCTCCCCATAACTAGGGTGACTTCACTCGAATCTACTGACCACCAATACATATGTCTCCGCTTGTCTCTCCTCAGTTCGGTTAGCTACCTATTCTTCCTTTACCGTAATTTACATATTATGTAAAAAACAAAAAGAAAAACATAATAAAATAAAATAAAAATAAAGATTGACTATTTTCGTCGACCTCCAGGAAAGAAATCGCTGTTACAATATGTGGCTGATGGTGTGGGAAATAAATGGTTTTTTGGACGGAATTTATATTGTTTAATTTATTTATCTGCATTTCTAAAATATTATAACGCTTTTGGAGAAATGTAGATTTAAAGGGATTTTTCAATCGAATTTTAGGAAATTAAAGTCAAATATATACCTTTTCTATATTTTTTATATATATTATTAAATAGCTTTTTCTTTTTTACGTGATTCCATCAGCTGAAGATGTCTGAATAAGAGGCGAATTGTTTCAGAAATTTGGGTTATATAGTTTATGCGATAATGATCGGCTTGTGATCCAAATGATTCGCTAATCGAATTTCGATATGAAGCCTGCACAATGTTGTTGAAATAATGATTTGGCGGGAAGGACGTGTACAACAGCCACGCTGTTGACGTAGCCATCTTGTTAATGTTGCCAGGATGCTTACCCCTCCTTTGTTTGTCTCTCTCTCCTTGATGCAATTTTTAAAATTTGCTTCCAGGGATAACAATGTCCAATTAAATGGCACATTTCTACCACTCTCCAAGAAAGGAATTCTTTAGTATTCTTTGAATGGGAATTTACTTAGCAGCTTAACTTGATGTTGATTTTTGGGAAAAGCAAGAATTGAAGAATGAAACTTTAATTCAAATTTCCTGTGTTAAACTGTGAGGTATTTTTCATATAGCTGTGTTTTTCGTTGTTTTTTTTTTTCCCCTTTTTGGAGTTCATGCTTCATTTGGGAGGAAAAAAAAAGTTTGAAATTTTTATTTATTCTGTTATGCGAAGCTAGGAGGTCTTGTAGTTTACTTTCCATATCTGTTATCAGCATTGTATCCCCTACATATCTTATATTGTTCAGATTGCATCTACCAATAACAAATCCTGGCAGGACTTCTAGTGCTCTTGGAATTGTCTCACTGTATAGGTTAAATATATCTGGTAAAAACACACATGCTTGTCTTACACCCCTTTCTATCTTTGTATATCTGCTGAACTCATTCCTGTCCATGTGCAGGAAGTTTGTTGCCAATATAGGTTCTAGATTACTCTTAATGTCGTTCCTGAATAGGTCAAAGTTGCTGAACATCTCTATTGAGTCTTTGTGGAATCTATGCAACACAGGTACATGTCATCCTGCATTTGTATTGCCCTTTCTGACAACATTCTCAGCATAAATATCACATTCCTTATTTCAGTGTCCTTGATGAAATCGCACTGTTCTTGTCCCATTTCTGGTCTGATTCTGATGCATGCTCTATTCATCAGAATTTTGATGATGAGTTTTGTTACATTAAGCTGATTGTCCAATGGAGCTTACATTTGTTTGGACCTAACTTCTTAGGCAGTCTATCATTAGGCTTCCTAAAAAGGTTTTATTCAATGAATTGAATAGCTAACACGGTTGTGACATTACGAAGGTAATTTGACTTCCCAGTCTCTCCCAATAACAAGACAAACCATATTTGAATTTTATACCCTGCAATCCATTCAGGATAATATTTGTTGCTACTTGAGAAAAACTAGATTCCAGCAGGCAAGTTCTTCAGCTCTTTTTCATTCCTAAATCATCTTAACTCATGCTTAACTCATAAAAAGTATCAATAAAAAGAAATGAGGCTATTGCCACAAACTTACTTGTATAACCCTTCCCAGTCTCCCTTTATTCCAGAAGTGAGTTGTGGACCAGAATGCTCAACTGTTTTTAAGAATTCTTCAGGATCAAAAGGCCGGAGTCGTGGTGGTGCCTATTGAAGGAGAAGAAAAAATTTAGACCAGGAATGGAAATCCCAGCAAATCACATGCAACAGAATTATTGCAGGATAAAAATAGGAAAAATAAAAAAGTTCAGTTCTTTTTCTTTATTTGTCTGAAAATAGTAAGATTTAAAAATAAAATTGATACAAACCATTAAATAGTCAAACAGTTTATAATTTGGCTGCTAATATTAGTCATTAAGAAATTAGGAATACAGTTATCCAAAATAAAAAGAGACCATTATTCACTACTATAAAGATGAGCATTTAAAATAATGAAACTAAAATTATACATTGTATTTACTGTTCATCACCTCTACTGCTTACCAAGTGGTCAAAATCATATAAAAGAGCAAGATCAATATTACTAAAGAAAATTGATCTTCAGTAACAAGGCTGCTTGAATAGGTGAACAAAATCTAAGGTAATTTCTGGGCTAATTAATTTTTCAAAGGTCAACACTGAAAGCATCATTAAAAAAATCTCACCGAATTAGGTTAGATTTATGTAGATAATTTTGTTGAAGATAAGAAACAGTAATGAAGAAAGTGATTGCAGAGCCAAAGAATTAATCAAAAACCTGTTGAACTCTGATCTCAGTTTAACTGAAAAGGAATTGTTTAAAGAAGGAATCTGAGCAAGTAAACAAAAAGTTTCAAGCTATTAACATTAATGAATTTCAAACTGTTATGTTAATTTACCCCTGCACACATGAACTCTTCGAACAGCAGTTTCTGCTTTGTAGCATAAGTCTATTCCAACAAGAGTATTTTGGTATTATTTTTGACAGTTGATAACTTCATTTTCTGAGAGTACGTGTTTTTTGTTTGTATACAGTTGTTTCCATTCATCTTTTTGTCTGTCAGTGTTTATTTTGTTAAACTTTTGTCTTAAACAAAAAATTGTGTGTTGCGGGGGGGCGAGTACAATTATGGCTCTGTCTCCCTAACTATCTACTTCAAATGTTGTACTGACAGTGACACCTTCACCGGTGTTGAGTAAAACACCCCTAAAAAAGGATCCTGCATTTTACAGGGATATGCAGAAAAAAATAAAGATTTCATAAAAGAAAATGAACTACCAAAGTGATAAATGTCATCTCAACTAAGACCATCTCCCTGCTGATTTTGGATGCGAAAACCTGAAAATTTGTTGGAGTTAGCAGGGAGAACATAGAAGAGGCAATGAAGAGCCTAAATATTGTGCCAAAAGTGCTGGCAAGACGTTCCCAAGCAATTTGGGATGTCCTGTTAAACGCAGAGGAGGAAGCCAAGAATTTGGAAGGTAATACTTTGATAGCCAAAGGGATTCAGCTGCAGACCGAGTACATGGGTACTTGACAAACCTGAATTTTGATTCACGGTGTTCTTGTGGAGATCACATGTGGGAGAGTTCTTTGCACAGTATGGATCTGTTGATGAGGTAGCACAAGTAACAAGTAAGGTGGGTGTGCCACTGAGAATATATATGTCTATGTGGTAGTGGACTGGCTGAATTTCTTAAAAATCCTGAACATTTTGTTTTGTCGAGGTAGAAAATTGTTCATAGTGGTTGAGGGCAGAAGACTACACTGTTGGTCTTGCGAAGCAGACATGCCCTGGAAGAAAACCTGAGAGAAGTGCCATAGGTAACACCGCCGGTGCAAAAAAACAACAGTAGCAGAGGGAGAAGAAGGCTGGCCAGAAGGTAGTGCCTGGCAAATGGACTGAGGTCGTCAGGAGGGGAAAAAGGTGGCTTCCCCTCCTCCACAGCAGGAGGGCCAGCATAAAAAAAGTATCATCCCCTGAGAAAAAGAAGCTTCAGAAAGAGGTAAAACAGCAACAAAAACAAGAACCACTACCAGAAAAGCTACAGGATATGGAATGCGAAGAAATGCAGCCTTTGTGCACCTCGTCTTTGAAAAGAGGGTGGGAAAAGGAGGAAGAATGTGTCACAAAAAAGGAAAAGCGGGTAGTAAAATGCAACAGGGCGGAATGGGTCATGGTTGCCGTCAAGACCCAATCTGCCCCTGCATCGCCTGTAAGAACTGTTCTTGTTAAGTGGGGGAGTCAATCTGCCAGTCAGATATATTTCATCTCCTTCCTTAACACCCTTCTCCTGACCAGACACACCCTCCCACAAAACTGCTCACTCCCCTCTCATGTAGATAAACCCTCCCCAAAGCCTGAATAAAAAAGGAAAAAAAAGAAAAATTCATATAGACATATAGATGTCTGTAAGATAGACAGACAGGCCTTAGAGAGGCACCTTTCCTCCCAGAGTAAGGCCCTACTAAGACCCTTATTTGAACTGTTCTTGGTTGACCGAAAATCAATGAAGGATCCTATGAATATTCCGAACGCCCCCCAGAGAATTAACTCTCATAAAAAATACCGGGGGTAACTTTAGAGTGTGAGTTTCTGCAGGGAGCGGTAGAAGTGTTCCCTGCCATAAGGATGTCCAAAATTGGGACAAAAGATTTACAGAGACTCATTATTATGTGCTGGGAGGGTCCCTGTTATCCTCCTTCCCTCTCTTTATAGGGCTATAAAGCTAACGTTCCCTATGGATGTTGGTGGGATTGTCATGGATGGAAAAATTATGTCCAATATAGGTACTGGCAGTTTGGGTCAGTCCATCAGCGTCCTGTCTGCTGCAGATTTCTGTCCAGTCTGTGTCTAAGAGGTACCACTTAGAAAATGTCTATCAAGCTAGCCAGCTTGAATGCAAGGGGCCTGAGAGATTGGGGGTAAGGCTGCCCGCCTGCTTTGTGATCTCTTGTCCTTTGAGTGGATGTGGTTGCAATCCAGGAGACTCACTTTGTGATGTTGATGCTTGTGTGCTGTGTATTGATTTTGTTATTTTTTCAGCATATGGGAACCAGCAGGCCAGAGTAGTTTCCTTGTTGGCTAAATGTACCCTGGGTATGACGGTGAACTTTGTTCATGTTGGCGGTGGTGGGTGTAAGGCAGTTGATCATGGCTGATATTGCCATGAACAGTAGTTGTGGTTTATGTGCCCAATGACCATGATGAGCAAGTTTCGTTTTTTCATCAGTTGGAGGTGTTCCTGGTGGATTCTTTGTGCCTAGTCTTAATAGGGGATTGGGATACCGTCATGACCCCTAAGCTAGATAGGGGGCAGGGAGCTAGCGAGAGGTTGAGTTATCGTAGCATGGTTGATCTGATCTGAGTTCGATTTCATCGATAGATACCGGGTCAATCACCCTGGGGGGGGGAGATGTGGATGTGGGCCTATAGTTGGACATCTATCCAGATAGTTAGCTACCTGGACAGAATGTTAGTAAGAAGAGTCGACCTAGATTTGCGAGATTGTCCCATATTCCACTGGTTAGGCTACTCGAACCACAAACTTGTTTGTGCCTGGGTGACATTAGATGGTTGGGCTAACTTGGCTGGACACAAGTTGAGTGTGTCTTTACCGGACAAGCTGGACTTCTGGCAACAGCTAACTAGATAAGTGCAGTGGGAATTAGTGGAGGTGGTTATTAGGAATAGGTGGTGGGAGAGGCTTAAGGATAGCATTAAGTCTTTCACTGCTGACTATAGCCATCGATTCGCCCTAGCTAAGGCTAACAAGGTAAAGACACTTAAAGATAGTCTGTCCCAGGCGGAGGCTGAGGAGGATCCCCTAGAGATAGCATTAGCTAGGCAGGCTTTGGACCGGTTGGCTAGCAAGTGGTACCAGGGTCAGGTAATTAGACATAGGTTAAACAAGATGCCTAACAAAGCTGTGAGCATGGGTGCAAAACTGCACAAGGAGGAAATTTGTCAAGGTGGCGATCGATATATTTAAGAGGTCAAGACACAGATCAATTTGGATCAGTCCAAGGCATTTGATAGGATTGATCATCGGTATCTGGCAGCTGTCCTGCAGGACACCGGATTCAAAGTAGACTTCTGCAAGTGGATCAGCCTACTGTATTGCTCCCCCAGTGCTGTGGTACAGATAAACGGAAAGCGGTTGGGTGCTTTTGCGCTGTCTTGGTTAATTTGTCAAGGTTGCTAGTCGTCGCCCTTGCTTTACGCTTTGGCGTTGGAGCTCCTCCTCCACCGGACAGGGTGTGCAGTCCGGCCCTATGCAGAATCACAACGCCATTCCAGGCACCTAACCAAAAGTTAGAAGACTTGTCCTGGTTAATTTTGACTCATGTCACCTTTTCATACCACTCAAGTGCCTTCTGTACCACCTCAATGTTGTCCCAGGAAGACATGAAAATGGATACGTCATCGGGGTATGCAGAAATTCTCGAGGTTGGCTTTCCTATGCTGTGTCTTGACAGAGGATTTGATTTTGGAGAGGAGTGTCAGGGAAGCTTTCCCTTGCCTTACTATCACTCCTCCCGTTTCGTGGGCTGTGCGCTGACTTGAGCCCTGAAATCAATCAGAATTCTTACTCGAGTGTCGAAGTGCCTTGCGGGTCATTCCTTGATCCACTGACCTTTTTTGGCCTTGGAGGCACTTGTACCACTGTTTAAGGATAAAAAGAAAAATGATGGACTTTACCATTGTTAATCTAAGTATTAAGTTTCCTGCAGAGTTGATATTCAGGATGGGAAATGTTATGGTAATTTACCCATGCATACATGAACTCTTCCAACTATAAATAAACAACAGTTTTGGCTTTGTGGCAGAAGTCTATTTCAGCAGATAGCCCTGACAGCCGGACCAAACAGTCATGTGGGTGACTTTATTTTGTAAATGTTTTGTACTACTGTTCTTTGTTATTATATTTAACTATTCCTTCTTTGTGTCTTTATTTCTTACCCCTAACAAGGCTACAACACAAAAGAACCTAGACATCCCGAAGGAAGAAACGCAATTCCTCTCTTCATGCAAGAAGAGAATGTGTTATCCATTATGAATTCAATTTTGATCAATTTTGTTTTCGTCGACAAAACAGGATTTGACCTACACATGACTTGCCACTATGGATATGCATTGCCCAAGTGTTGTTTGTTATAATTTTTTGGCTTTCTGCTCTTTTTGAAAAAAGTTTGGCAACATTAATATTGTAAGATTCAAAATGGATTAATAAAAGAAAAAAATAAAACGAATGCAAAAAGGTAGATATTTTACACAGGTAAGAAAAATCTGACCAAAAATATTTCACAAGCACAATCCCTTTCTTCAGCTTAATGTAAAGAAAAATATTGTCAATCCAGTGAAAAATTGCAATAGTTAGCTGTGAAGAAAACATCAGTTAGAAGATTTTGTATTTTTATTTTCATTATTAAAGTTGTCCTACTTGGGATTCACAAATCTTTGCATGTTACAAAAATGAAAATAAAATTAAAATTATTACCTTATGTGGGGAAATGTTTCGTTGCAAGGGCATCAGACTGGCCATGTGCCGTTCCTGCAAAATGACATAATTAAAATAACGATCTTTGCTTAGTTTCATGATGGCTTCGTTTTCAAAGTTCAATTGCTCCTTATTACATGATTTCTAGCATATCATGCCAAACATGCTTTTTTTTGGTACTGAAGAGCACCCAGATTAAGGGATGACAGCCAGGACTGATTATATCTAAACTGTTTCAATGGAATATTGTTTTGATTTCAAATAGTAATGTTTTTTTAGTCATTTCATCCCAAGCAAGGTGATAGAGCCACTAAGGTGCAAAAAGTTACTGAATGTAAAAGAATCTAAGAAAAAAATATTAGAACAGGAACTAAAGAGATAGAAGACAACTTGACATTAAAATTTTTAAAGTTGATTGGAAGAAGCCAGAAGAAAATTCCAGAAGTGGAAATTGTTAGTTACATACTATTAAAGTCTAATCAACTAAGTGCTATATGTGATACACACTTGGATGGTCATGTCTCGAAAGAGACATGAATAACTGGGCATAAGATTTTCCTTGCAGTAGATTGTCATTACTTCCTATGGTAGACTGGTTGCCAACCAATACTATAGAACCCAGTTGATCCTGCTATTTAACACATAGCTGGAGGAAGAAACATGGATTAGTAGCTTTCCCAAGGGTATTTGCATGTAAGTGAAGACAACAAATTCAACTGGAATTCTGAATATTAATTCCTGTTGAATTCGTTGTATTCACTTACACGCAAATACCCTTGAGAAAGCTATTAATCCAGTACTGCACTTAAATTTGTAAAGTTGATCTACCAAAGAAGAAAACTCATCAGATCAATTGTCATGAAAATATTTATAGAAGAGGCACAGGGAAACTTATGGCAGATGGAAAGTGAAACAGATATCAGGTCAGGACCAATAACATTGCCGATTGTTTGGATTTTGTCAAGAATCTATATATACATAGCAGAAGCACCAAAACAGATGTGATAGCAACATTCAATACATGGTAGGTGTGCAAGTGATTCTGGTAAGAAAAATTGTCTAGCATGACAAAGTGAACCAACTTTTCTAGCAGTAGACCAAACAATTGATTCAATATAATCTTTCCACTTCATGCCAGTGAAAAAACAGCTGAGAAGGTGTAATGAGTCTTTCTTGGAGGTTAGTGTCAGCCATGTTGATGCAAGGCAATAAAGGTTCTCTAAGACTGTTAAAAGAAAAGGTTTCATTTTGGAGGCATTAAAATTAACAGGTAATTTTTTGCTCCAGTTGACAACAGATTGAAGTGAAGGTTATTTTTTAGATCCACTGCTAATTTGACCTTATCAAATCAATCAGGCTTGCCATTAAGGCAGGAGTAAATAGTCGTGTCATAAGCATAGCTAACAGGCTTAATGCTTCCAAAACGAAGCTGCTATCTATTAACCATCACAGATAATTGTTCCGCCCGCCCATTAACATGAATCAGGCTTCTCTACCTAAAAGTAAAACACTGCGCCTCCTCGGATAAACTCTCACATCAGACCTTAAGTGGAATAACTATATAGAATCCATAGCTAAAGCCACTGCTAAGAAAGTCGGCTCTCTGTGTAGGGCCAGGAAGTTTTACCCGTCTGAAACAATCCTGCACATATACAAATTTACCATCTGCCCGTGCATTGAATATTGCTGCCATACCTGGTCGGGTGCTCCTGCTATCCACCTAGGGGTCCTCGACCAAACCCAACAGAGAGTCTGTAATGTGATCAATCTTGACTTGGCAGCTTTCTTACCAACATTACCAATGCAATGTTGCTTCCCTGCGTCTCTTCTACAAATACTTTCATGGCTTCTGCTCAGATGAACTTAGCTCACTGGTATCTCCTATATATGAATTTCCTTGAGCCACAGTAACTAGGTCCCACCCTTTTACTCTGAGACCGATAAATTGTAAACGCAAGTTCTACTTCAGCAGTTTCTTTTCTCGCACTTCTCACCTGTTGAATTCCCTTCCGCATACTTGCTTTCCTGACAGCTACAATTTTCAAGAATTCAAATGTAAAATCAATAGTCACCTCCTGTCTCACTAACTTACATCCTCTTTCTCATGCTTTTTTCTCCATCCAGCACACCCATCAGTTTTCTCTTCCTTATACTCTTTTCCTAACACCCTCTGTAGCCTGTCACTCTTTCTCATAACATTCGTCCTATGTAACCCCCTGTACAACAGTGGCAATAAAATGCCTTGCTTGGGGCTACACGATTATATATATATATATATATATATATATATATATATCTTTATTATGACCTTTAACATTCCCTCTTCAAAAGACTGCTTTTTACTTGTTTTCATCCCTGACAGTTATTATAAAAAGCAAAAAATGTACTATCCCTTTGCATCTTCTATAAATTTTTTGTTGGCACCTGGACTCCAGGAATTCAATTCTAAATTGGCAGCTAGATCTCATTTTACTGTTGAAATCACTCATTCTAAAACATTTTTTCATATGTGGAACTTTCTTCCAGCATCTTGCTTTCCTATCTAATTAGATTTCAAAAATTTTAAATGCAATATCAATCATTGTCCTCTCTACCCCTGAAACCTGTTCTTTTATTGTCCTTTCTGTTTCTTTTATTGTTAGGACACATTTGCATCTTAGTGGCTTTTTCAAAATTAACCTGATAAAAGAAAATGAGAAAAAGAATTCAGTCAACTTACAAGAGGAATCATAAAACTTTGTGTGAGTTCCAAGAAGTACCTCCGTAACATAACATTCTGTACTTCCACTGGCCTCTTTGTTTGAACACCCTGGAGGAAACAAAAGATATTTAGTAAAAAATATTAATTTTTTTTTATCATTAAAAATTATAAAATCAAGTGTAGTTGAGTATCCCTGACCAGAAAGAGACTTCATAATTTCAAGGGAGATAAAAAGAAAGCACTCTACAATTATGGTTTGATTTATTAAAATTTTTTCCTATATTAAAGTGCTATTCATTTAGAAAATATAAGACGGAGAGATGGCTTTTGTTTAACCTTTCACCATAATTTATAATGCTCAATTTATGTTATTAATGAAGAATGGCTCAAGTTCATTCACAAGGAATATTGATAAAAATATATTTGTGTATATTAAAAGATGAGGTATTTACATTATTTACTGTTCTCATCTTTATTGTCATATTTACGACGTTTTGGCCATTGTACACTTGAACTTTCTTCAGTTGACAACAATTTTGAATTGGACCATTTATATTGATCACTGGGGTAGATTGTCCTCAAGGACATATATATCACAATGGATAAAAAGTGTTGATTGGATCCAGTGACTTGACCCAAAAAGTTTTGAGTTCAATACCTGGCAACAGTAGTGACAAGCAAAAAATTAGAGTTGAGTTAAATGGAGATAACTAATACATCCAGAAGTGGCATGACTCAAAGAATGAGAACGATCTACCCCGGTGATTGAAATAAAGAGTTTGCTTTTAAATTTACAATCAAAACAATATAAATAAAGAAATATTTGTTATATAAAATAAGTGTTTTTAGCATCACTAGGCTACAGAGTGACAGAAGTATATACATTATTCATGTTTCAGCTGTTGTTGTATGCTCCAACCATCTTGAGGATAACAGTGACTTGACCGACAAAGAGTTGTGAGTTTAATAATAAGCTACAGCAGAGGTGAACAAAATCTTAGAGTTGAGTTGAATGGAGGTAACCTAGACATCTGGGAGTGGCATGACTCATGGAATGAGAACAAAAAGGATTCAGTTCAAAATTTCAATCAAAGGTCAAAGTGTACAATGATTGAAACGACATGAATATGGTAACAAAGATGAAAATGACAGTCCAAATAATGTAAATTACTTAAATGAAATGAAATAGAATCTATCATTAAACAAAGTGAAAACATGGAATGAGGTAAAGATGAAAGAAATTCCAAAGAAAGAGACGTAACCAAGTCATTCATACATGCAGCACAAAAAAAAAAAAAAAAAAAAAAAAACCACAACAAACCGCCCCCCCCCAAATTTGTTTAATCAAAATATAAAATAGATAACAAATAAAGGAAATAAAGTAGAAGTGACTTACTTTTATTACTCGCTTTAAAATCACTTTATCCTTGTTTAGAAAGGTTTTATAACGAGTGTAGACACCTGTCAAATTAAAAGTAAACATGATTAAAGTAAACATTCCCATATGTAAATATGTTTTGATCATAAGTATGAAAGAATGAAACACAGGCAAGATTTACAATGCAAAATAACAATGAAGGTTAATCCAAATTGTTAAAACACAAGAGAACATGAAGCATGATAGTCTGGTACAAGGCCACAATAAGAGAGCTCAAATAGTTTGCAGGATGAATTTCCTACCCTATTGTGACTTGTATCCAAAATAGTTTAGAGCATCCTGCTGAGAGAGAGAGAGTGTCAACAGAACAATAATTTTAAGGAATATCATGAGAGCAGGGAGATTATTTATTACCAAATTATGTAAGAAGGAAGAAGAAATTGGCCCAAAATTGATAGACGCATAGATATCACAGGATGACCATCACTGACAGACACTTAAGAGAACATTACTTAAATGAAATGAAATAGAATATATCATTAAACAAAGTGAAAACATGGAATGAGGTAAAGATGAAAAAAATTTCAAAGAAAGAGACGTAACCAAGTCATTCATACACCTCCACCCCGAAAAAAAAAAAATGTTTAACCAAAATATTTAAGTGAATTCATTTGTAAGGTAAAACTAAAATAAAAATTTAATATTAATCCTTTTTGAGATCTTCTTTCCAAAAATTCCCCAAATTTAAACTAAGTGAATTATATTCAATCAAAAAAAAAAAAAAAAAAAAAAAAAAAATCATGTTTGTTGGAGATTATATATATATCGATAGAGAGACAGGAATTATATAGAGATTGATAGATGTTCTATTTTTCCTTATCTTTTATTGTCTCTTTCCTTTGGGGCCCTATCTATGCTTCTTCCTCAATTTTGTTAAAGTGTGTATAGATAAGCCTTATCCTATGGCAAAATAAAAGGAGTCAAAAGTGAAGTTCCTATCCAGCATTCTGTTGGCAAACAATTTTAAATTTCTCACTGCTTTCATAGTTAACAGTAAAAAAAAAAAAAAAAAAAAAGTCTCAATCTCATTAACCTGATAAAGCACCCACAAATATTGAGACATGAGGGAGGGGATGCTAAAAAGTTCTCAATCAAGAAGGGAGACCCAAAACTATAAAGCATACATGTTATTTTTCATCCCTCCCCCATGTTTCAATATACTTAGTTCACTCTTTCTTGAGTTTCAAAATTTTTGGTGTTTAGACATTCTTCTTTATGTGCCACGTTCCTTCAGAACGTGGGCAATCATGGCTCTCCACAATTTCTTTTTTTTTTTTTTTAATTTCTCCTACATCTTGCTCTGCCATTCATAAGTAGGTTATGCTGTTTTCCTGTCTCCCGCTTACTTTCAATCTGTCCTGTTAGTATCATGTTTTCTAAGCCCTCTTTCCTCATTATGTGTCCTTGAAATTTCAACTCACTCTCTGATGCTAAGTAAGTATCCTTTTTTGTTTTCATTTTCTCTAAAAACTTTGTTGTTTCTCAAATGTTCAGTCCGTAGTATCCTCAGCATCCTTCTGTAGAACCATATTTCTGTTGCTTCGAGTCTCTTCATCTTTGAGGAGATTGTCCAGCATTCACTGCCATATAGGAAGATTGATATTACATAACAGTTCAGTACTCTTGTTTCTAAGATATTTTTCCGTTTCTTAATCTGCTTAGCTTTGGAGTACATCTTTGGCTATCACAATGTGCATTTGGATTTCAGTTTCGTACACTCCGTCCACTGTTAAAACACTTCCCAGATATTTAAATCTTATTTGTTTGATTTTTGGTATCTCCCATTTGTAATTTGCACTCTGGGTTGTCCCTTTTGCTAACAGTCATATTTTGTCTTCTTGCAGTTTTGGGGATGAAAGTCAAGCTGGTAATGAAAATGATTTCATATCTTAGAAAGAAAAATCTAGTTTACAATTCAAGTCTGACAGCATTCCTGCAAGAAGTGCAAAGATATCTACCAGGATTTTTTTTTTTTTTTTAATCATATCACCCCGAGCAAGGTGGTAATGCCACTGATGTGTAGGGGGCTACGTAAGAGTGAAAAGATTAGAAGAGAGAAAGCCGGAAACCACATCCTAAACAGGGAACAAGGGATGAGCCTCTTCACCTGTTCAATAGATTTGGGTGGAGTGTGAACCGGGCGATAGTTTAGGCTATCTACTCCAATTGGAGTTTTTCTCCAATTGGAGTAGATAGTAGAAGAAAAGAGAAAACCGGAAACCACATGAGAAATAAATTAAAACAAACTGAAGCATTATTACTAATTTATCCCAAAGTGGTATTTATATATTCAGCTATAAATTCTTATTGAAATCTATTCTTTTCTATTAATGTAATAAGTGAGATAATTCTATTACTACCTCAATCACATTGTGACTAATACTTACCAGGTTTGGAATCTAGAGTTTTCAGAGCAGTAGATTTTTTCAGTTTATTGAACTGTTTAGGAGAACTTACTGCAAAAATAACAAGGAATATCTCATCAGTAAAAACAGAGTGCACACACATACACACCCTTATGTATGCAAGAATGATGCGTAAATGTTCAGATATGGATATGTGCATAGACTGTTATAAGCAGAATGCAGACAATTCAAAGCATGTGTGCAAGAGCATGCATGGACACCGAACCAACTGTAACATGCAGGATTGATTTGCATATATATCGGAGGTATTTTTGCAGCAACCTGTCTAAGAGAACCAGAATTAAAATAGACAATTTTATTTCCACTATTTGCATGCAGACGCTTGTCCTCATCTTTGTTGCCATCACATTTCAGCTATAATGCCCTCCAGCCTTCACCAGGAGTATGTTGAAAATGTGTAAATTTATTTAACTGAAATATTACTTACAAAAAGTATTTTTTGTTAGAAAATATGACATGTATATTAAATATAAATTTAATTGATTTGTTTTTAAGTCTTACCACCTTTTGCAGGTTATTTAAAGCCAGAAAACATTTTTAGATTGTAAGAAGTTTTTGGAGTTAATGATTTACTTATATAAGTCATACTAATTAATCCATAGCCGAGGGGGAGAAATAGATTCATACCTTTCCCAAAGGTATTTTCGCATAAGTGAATATAGTAAACTTGACTGGAATTTGAACACTGCTCTCCCATTTCGAATTCTGCGCTGTTATCTATTACACTACCCACACATCCAAGTTTACAGCACCTGATATTCCCAAGCAATCACCCATCTAGGTACTGAACAGGCTCGACATTGTTTCTCTTATACCAAAATTAAGCAAGGTTTCAATGTGATATGGTTGTAAACCTCTATTAAGTATGATTAAAAATGCCTTAAAAATAGTTCACAAGTACAAAAGTCTGGCACTTGAATTGGTTAAAGAATCATTTATTTATTAAACAGTATATTTATTTCTATCTACCAGCCTGAATGTTCAAAAAATCTTGGAGAAAAATATGCGCTGACAGGATTTGAACCTGCATTCCCTTCAGACCTTTTTTCAGCAATCAAAGGGTTTTGTTTTAAAAATCTGTTATTTCTCATTCATATAAATGTTATATTTAGTGGATACACAAAGTAAAGATCAATTAACACCCCACCACCATTTAAAAAAAATGAATATCAAGGGAATCTTAAAGTTTATATTTGTTGGTTGGTGGTTTTTGTTTAGCAGTATATCAACCTCTACTGGTTATTTAATACAGAAAAGTGATACAAGCCTTACTAATTAACCCATGGTTGGAGGGAGATGCAATGGATTCATATTTTTCACAATGATATTTGCATGTAAGTGAATATAATGAACCCAACTGGAATTGGAACTGCTCTATGATTAATAATTCTGAGCTGTTATCCATTACACTACTCACACATCCAAGCTTACAGCACTTGGTTTTCCTAAGCAGTCACTGACTCATTTTAAAGAGGGTGGAAATAGAAAATTTAATCCTGGTAAATTTTACAGATTCACTTTTACATGAGTTTATAGTCTGCAGAATTTTAAGTGAAGTGTATTAATCAAATTCATCCACCATTTAAGATTTGTTTTTAAGAAAAACACATGCAAGGAAGAGAGAAAATTTGAATAGATTTGAGAGAGAGAGAAAAAAAAAAACATAGCTTAAAATAGAAAAGCAATTTTTTTTACTATACTACAGAACTTTTCCAAATATGAAAATTATCTAAAACACCAAAAATTTACTGTATTTGGACAAAGTAAAATACAACAGACTGAAATGCATGCATTTGAGAAAAGTTTATTAAAAGTTTATTCTATAATTTCTTTCCCTCAAATCTTATATTTAAGATAAACAAGTGACGATTATAATCTGCTATACAACCCCCCCCCCCAAAAACAAAAAAGGAAACAACCCCCCCAAAGAAACAATATTAAAGGAATTTAAATTTGGTCAATCAGATATATTTCATTATTATATCTTCTGGCAAGTATTCTGATATAAGCTGTTGTGGATATAAACACTTTTGATGAGATTTTATAAGTTCCTGGTACATTTGACCGGCTAACAATTTTTAGTGGATTCTTGTAAGTCCAAAAGAAAGAGAAGACAGAATTTGGACAAAGAAATAACAACAGGAAGAAAAGATGAAAAATGAAATGTGAAAAATTCAAAGCAACCTTCTGTGTCTGTAGTTGATTACTCACATTTTGCAGGAGTGAAAAAAAAAAAAAAAAAAAAAAAACCCCCAAAAACTAAACATCTTTTCATGATGAAAAGTCAGAGTCTGCAATTATTGTCAGGAGGCAGTAATTCACAAATCTCACTACCTGTAGGATGGTAATGCAACAAAACCAACTCCTCAGAAGCATACAAATTTTAGTTTTGGCAGCATTAAGTATATTTTTTTGTTTTTCAAATTTCACTTAAATGAATTACTTATTTTTATCTTTAAACATACATCACTCTCTTAAAAAAAAAAAAAAAAAAATAAAATAAAATAAAATAAAATAAATAAATAAAATGATTTAAAAAAATTTTCCCCTGTATATTTTTGATAAAGAAAAATTCAACCCATTTTGCTCAGATTCTTCATGACTAGTAAATTTGATAATAAATAAACTTACAGAAAGGAGTGGAAGCAACACTTAAAATATTGCAATAGATTAAACAAGACAATACTTTTGTAATTGTAATCTCATTGAAAGTCTGTAAAAGTAACATCTCAACTTTCTAAGCTATCATTTTATTCATATCACTAAATGCTAGGAGGAAATATCTGGATTGCTCTGCATGGCAGATTATGCTGTTCCAGTAAATAACATCTCATTGATTCATACAAAAAATATAATAGGAAGGATTTCCTGAAAAGAGTATATATTCCAAGCATGTTTGGTTGAATAATATGGGCATATTATATCTATTTCATTTCTCAATTTCTCTGTTTGACTTCTTAATGTTGATATTAAATTCATTAAGGAAAGCACTATAGGTTTTTTCTTTATTTTTATTTTCCCCAAATACTTTCAATCTCATCTGAGATCATCTTCAAGGGTGAAATGCTGAGACAAAAATTAATGTAATTGATAGTTTGTTTTTTTTGTAAATATGCATGAAAAGCAGTTATAATTATTTTAAATATGCATGAACCTGCCGTGTTACAATTAATTTAACAAATTAACTGCTAAAGCTATGATGTTTTTATCAAGGGGGGGGGGGTAACTGTTGTACCAACTAGATTTAAAGAAATACGGTGCATCACATTTGAGGGACAGCTTGGTTGCAGGAGTTGCCAGAAAGTTGTCAGTGTTGATAGCCAACTTTGGGGTTTTACTCTGGGTTTGGATAGGACTGTGGGACAGTAGAGATTTAAAATCAGGGTTTTCTTTTCCCCTAGATGGATTGCCTTCCTGAGAGAGTTCTAGCTACCTTGTATATATATATATATATATATATATATATATATGTGTGTGTGTGTGTGTGTGTGTGTATGCATATACATATATACATACAGAGGGTGTGATGAATAAATTGTTATACTTTTAATTTCATACATGTGCCTTTTCTTTTTTGGTCAACTGCACAGTAAAGTAGAATCGGTTAGGCACTGTCTGTGAGAAAAAGAGCACCATGATGAAATTCACTTCACTAGAAGATTTGAAAATGGCATGTTGCACTGTTTGGCATTCATGCTGGAAATTCCAATATCAACATTTCAAAGTGTTTGGGTGTCAATCTGAGGACAGTGCAAATCCTTTGATTTGTTCTGCTTTATATCAACGTCAATGGGTTATTTAATGCCAAGAAAACTTTTACAATAGATTCGTATGAACAGAATATATATTCTTTGTAAGAAATTAATTTTCATTCATGTTTTTTGTAGAGGGTTTTTTTTTTTGAGAGTCAGATTTATTGCTGGTATATAATTTATTTTTTGAAAAAAATATATTGCTGGTAATATTTTATTTTTTCCTACAAAAATAAATTGCTGGTAATATATACATATTTTTTTTCTTTGATTTTTTTAAAAAATGTCATGCTGGTAATATTTTCTTTCTTCTCCAAAAAAGTATTGTTGGTAATATTTTCTTCTACAAAAAAAGTATTGCTAGAATTTTCACTATAAAAATCTATAGTTTCAAAGTGTTTTAACCCCAGTTTTGAGGTTAACTATTTGCCCACAGCTGGGATTAACAGTTGCAACTACTCCAGGTTAGAGTGGACCTGGAAACAGCAATTAAGAGGTGGTTCCAAGATCTTCAAAACCTCTCAATCAGAGGCCTTGTTGCCTGATGCAGTTTTTCGTCATATCCAGAACCTGAATGTTGTTTATCATCATACCCAGGAATCCGCATGGTGAAAGAGTGTTAATCCTCAAAGGTGCAGATGGCATATTCTGAAGACCCAGCTGATGGGACAGTGGAGAGGATTCACAAAGAGTTGGAAGATTAATGGTGATTAAGAAGGTACAGAAGCTTGGAAAACTCATTCTTATAAGAAAAGAACTACTGAATTTGAAAAACACAAAATCCTAAAACAATATAATGATATTAATCATAACCAACTTATTATAAATATCAATTATAACACTAATTCTTGCAATTGCCATAACCCTAATGTATGTTCTCTGTAAAATAAATGACTTACAAATTTCATAATATACCAAGCTACTATCTCTGCTACTGAAAATTCTAATTTTACCAAACAATATATTGGTTGTACTAAATAGTTTTAAGACACAATTTTATCAGCATAACCTATCTTTCAATAATAAAAGATATAGTAATTCTATCCCTCTCTTTCTAAATACTACCGGCAATTGAAAGAGGCAAATAAAAATCCTACAGTTAAAATGGAAAATATTAACAAAAGCTAGAATATGTAAATCATTACATGAAATATATTTCCTTTGCTTACAAGAAAAATTCTATATAATTAGGGTCCCAAAGCCTAGCTTGTTGAACCAATGTAATGAAACCAATAAATTTTTTGCCACCATAGAATTTTCCATACTCTTAAAAGATATCTAAACTCATCTCAATATTTGCTCTTATCTATAAAATTGACCCCTTTTTTTAATTATGTACCTTAAAATTTAACTGATATTTTGTCATCTTTTATCTAGTACTTATGTTTCTAAAACTTCACTTATATTCTTATCTGTTTGTTTTTTATAAAATCAACAAAACCCTTTACGGAAAAGTTATTTGACCTTTTCAATGGTGATCTCTCTTGCCCACGTTGTGAAATTGATCTCCAGAAAGTCACACTGAATTCTCAGTAAATGTTTCTCCACCAAGCGAAACCAAGCTGGATACTATCACAATGGTGGAAATGAAAACGGCACCAAAAATAAAATAGCTGGGAATTGATTAATAATGTTTCTTTCTTAACAAGGTGAGTTTTGACACCTGACCTCTCCAGCTGTGTCATCGAGAATTTAGAAAAACGAAAATCTTTCTCAGTTATGTATTGCTTGTACACAATACTATTCCTGTCAAAAAATTGCCTGACATTTGTGACCTCGACTATCTCTGCTGTTTTATTTTAAGTGAAACAATTACACTTGTAATCTTTTTAATTCATACTTATTTTTAATCTATTTGCAATCTTTGGGAAAGCAAATCTTTCAAAGTCTTTCCCCCCCTGTTCATATAGGAACAAAATTAATTTTCTTAGCTAAATCTTTTTTGTCTGTAGTAATTAATAATAATAAAACTAACATAATTCTTCCATCTGTGTCATGTTAAAATATTGTTTTATATATATATATATATATATATATTGTTACGAGGATGCATTTCTATACAAAAAATATTAATAAAGTCTACAAAAGGTTAAAAGTTACTTCTACTGAGTCCTGCTTGTTAATACAAAAAGTTTTAATTCATGAAGTAGTTATAAAATAGAGAAATTAGAAATAGAACATTTGGAAGATTCTAGATCATTCCAGTATATTCAAGAAATACCTAGATGATTCGAGAAATATGCTAATAAGGTGCTAGCCCCTATAAAAATAGGCTTTGGGAAGAGAGTTATCAGTTGTACCAAGGGAATTTCTGGTATTATCAACTCCGGATTGATTTGCGGATTAGTATATCCAGCCATAAGAATCTCTATGAAAAGTTGCCAACCAACAAAAACTTGAAAAAGAACCTTATGGAACTAAATAAGTCAATATAATTTTTGATTTTCATTGACCAAACTGAAAATTATTCTTTATATACACATTTGAGGATTTCCAATAATAGCACTTAGACTACTTCGCTAGCCCTAACGCGGTAAAGATACTTGACTCAAATACCCTTCTCCTTCGTAACACTTTGCCTGAAAACTATGTTTTCTGTTTTTAATGCTAAAATTGTATAATTGTAAATATTTTATTTTTTGTTTTTTTAGTAAATTTGTGATTTAGCTGTGTTTTGGTAAATCATTTTTTCTTTTGTTATAATTATAACATGTAACAATACACACACACACACACATATACAACCATGTAAACTAACCACATTTCACTGCCTGATAGTGTATTAAACAGCAAAACTTCATAGCTATTAAGTTGCAGTATGCTATTATTATAATACTATATATATATATATGCTCTACTTTTGCATTGAGCACCTTTTAAAAGTGTGGAATGTATTTCCATTAGTATTAACCATATATGTGTGTCTGCATCATAAATAACAGTTTGTCTAAAATCTAAACTTCATAATTTTTTTTAATCGTATCACCCCGAGCGGTAATGCCACTGATGTGCAGGGGGCTACATAATAGTGAAAAGATTGGAAAAGAGAAAGCCGGAAACCACATCCTAAACAGGGAACGAGGGATGAGCCTCTTAACCTGTTCAATAGACGTGAGTGGAGTGTGAACCAGGCGATAGATAGATCTATCTACTCCAATTGAATAATATGAGGGAAATAAAAGTTTAGTAAATGAAGGAACAAAAGTGACAACAAAATAGATGACAATATTATACAAATATACTAAAGAAATATGTGATGATAATTAGTTATTTTATCAGAAAAAGAATAAAAGCATAATGGCTTCATGTGCAGTAACATGCAGTTGAAAAGCAAAGTGAATTTGTAGAAAATATATGTAAAAAAAAAAAAAAAAAAAAAAGAACTCAAACATTTTAGGACTCAAATAAGAAAGTGGTTCAATTTATATAAACTGCATATAAAAACAATTAGAATTTACAGTCATTTATATAGCAAAATACAAAATGACAACAAAAAGGAATACAAGAGTTACATGATAGAGATATATATAATTAAATGTTAATATGAAAGAAATTTATAGATATGTTTCTAGTGTAAATATTGTCATAAAATCATGCAATTAATCTTTTTGTGAATTATTTCATATGAGAATTGGATAAAGTTGGAAAATATGTAAAAGGTACTGATGTAACATCAATTTTTGAATGACAATTACTCTAAGAAATTTAAATTTATATATAATTTGTCAGAATAAGAGTAGTTTTTTTTTGTTTTTTTTTTTAAATAAATAGACCATCATGTAAATGTTGACACATTAAATGTGTAATCCAACCATACAAGAATTCTTGAAAAGGTTTTTGGTCTGACTAGAAGAGATAGAAAAAGGCTGATCTTTGGATATAGCCAAGACAGCACCCAAAGGTGTATATGTGTGTGTGTGTGTGTGTGTATATGCACATATATTTCAAAGAGGCAATTTGAACCTCTTAGTTCATAGTAATGTTCTTGTAGGTGTAAAGAATGGATTAATTTGAGCATGTGAGTGATATGTTTGTATACATACATTGAGAAAAAAAAACAATCATATATATATATATATATATATATATATATATAAAGGAAGAGAGAACAAACATTATAGACAGCTACACATGCAAATTTTATATAGTGTGTGTATATATATATATATATATATATATATATATATATATTATATATATAAAAACAGTGAAATACTTCAAATATTTCAGTTTAAAAAAGTAATAAACATACAAAAAAGAAACAAGATGATATTATAAATGCGACAATAAAATATACAGGAACTTATGTACAAAAAATTCAAAGAAATAAATATGTGATAGAGTTAAAGAAAAAAGTAACACTTAGCCATTTAAATCTTTTACAAGCAGCTTTAAACTACTTTGTGAAGAACTAATGAAATATTTACATTTGCTAAGTGCCTGATTCTATTCAAAATGCAAATTTACTTACCTTCATGAAAGAAGAAAAAAAAAAGATTCTTTTTTCCTATCTTTTACAAACATCCCAAATTTATTTACTCACACATACACACACACACACACACACACACACACACAATATAAAAAAAGGCCCAAATGAAACTTAAATTTTATAACAACATGAACAGTCAGTTTATGGTGATTAATAAAACTTTCGCTACAGCATTCATTAAAAAAAAACAAAGAACTCTGCATTTACCTAAGAACTAAATTAAAAAAAACAAAAAACAATTGAAGTTCAGAAAATTGGAATTAAGTTGGGTTTCACATCACACTGTATGAAAATTTGTTTATGTAGAATTCTGACTTTGATATTCTTTGGTGAATTGGAGATAATTTTAGAACAATGTTCTTTATTCAATTTTCTTTTCAGTTAAAGCAACTTTTTTTTAGCGTACGCAAATACAGTAACTATTTTTATTTTAATATTTATTTTTATGAGTATTTTACAGATGGCTTTCATAATTATTATGCTCTTGGCAAAATAACTAAGTACAAAACTAAGCAGAAAATAACTATTACTTGTATTATCACAAAACTTCAGGAATAAGAGTCTGTATACAAGTCAAATATTCATATCATAAGCATAAACATTCTAGTCAGCATCACGCACTACTAGCAAAATAGTTAACCAACAGTATTAGTGCTTACTGGTACACAAACAAAGTAACAAAAATAATATCAATAATTGTTAACTTGAAAAATTTAATGCATTAAGTAAAGTTAAAAGGCTTGTTAGGAAAAGCAAATGAGCATCTCCTAAATATTAAGTGTTACAAAATATTAGAAATTGCTTGGAGGTAATAAAAAAAAAAAATTAAATTGTAAGATTTGCTAAGAAATGGGCAGTGGCAAACAGCTACATTAGAAAATCATTATACAAGAGGATGCTGAAAATCTTGACTAAATTACCACATTTTAAAATTTTTAAAAATATGCTTTCTTGGCTTGGCCGACAATTTTTCAATACTGTCTTTGATGTGCCTGAAAAATTGTAAACCTAATTTTTTGTATTTCTGTCTGAAATTTTAGGATAAGGAATTCTCACTATTTACATTTGGACTAATGTCCTCATCTTTGTTATCATGACATTTCGACCAACATGCTCTCTGGTCTTCTTCAGATGTCTGTTGATCTGGGTAACATACAGTTAATTTGATATTGAGCTCTAATCTATGGAGTAGATTGTCCATAGCTAAGATTCACTTCAAAATTTCCTGAAAGTTACTTGGGTTGACAGACACAATATTTGAAATGTTGTGATAACAAAAATAAGGATATCAGTTTGAATGTGTAATACAAATAACTTTTTACATAATAGTTTGAAACTGTAAAAACTAATCTTTTTTTTTTTTTTTTTTTAATCATATCACCCTAAGCAAGGCGGAAATGCCACTGATGTGCAGGGGGCTACATAGGAGTGAAAAGATTGGAAAAGAGAAAGCCGGAAACCACATCCTAAACAAGGAACAAGGGATGAGCCTCTACACCTGTTCAATAGACGTGGGTGGAGTGTGAACCGGGTGATATTTGTTTATATTGGTTTACATACATCAGAACTTGTAATAATTTACTTCCTTTACTTTAGGACTGATCTCTCATAAGCTCTGAAACTGATCTAATCTATATCATTCTAAAATGAAGAGATGTGGTACATAAAAGTGGCATTTGTAATAAATCATATACTTGACTTCTAGAATTGTTAATCTTGGTCAACAAATGCCAGAATGAGAAACTAATAATTTACTCTTTTTTATTTCATAATTGATCTTTCATCACATCTAAACTAAAACATCAATAACAACTGTTGGCTGGTTGTTTGATTTTATGTCCTGTCAATTCTTGTTGAATTATACTGAATTTTATATAGAGCACCTCGTGAGGACTGAACTCGCTATTCAGTATTAATGAGCAACCATGATAATATCAAATTTTTGTCAAGATTTCACACAATATTACATAAAAAAAGACTGAAATATAACAAACTAGGAAACTTGCTTAAATATATACAGTTTGAGAGATTTTGCAGCTGATGCCAAATTATGTGAAAAGTAACTTGTTAAATAACAATTTAAAAAAAAAATTCTTTTGATAATTATCAAATTATTTTAAACTTATTTTTAAACCTCAAATAAAAAGCCATAATCTACTGAATGAATAACTAATATCTAATTAAAAAAAAAACATAAGGGAAATATTTTAAAGTGAAACGTGATTGATTCGAAAAGAGTAGTATGCAGGTCATCACAGTAAGAGTCGGAAAATTTTCATAATGTTGAAACTTTTTGCATCTGTCTATATTCCCAAGATGAAATATTGTAACTATTTACACTGTTCAGACTTTTGTTCTCATCTTTATTGTTGCATTCATAACATTTTAGTCATCATACCTTCTTTACGTGTTATTTGTTTGAATTTCAAACCGAACCCAAAATAATCAATCTGGATGTTGGCAGTTCTTAAGATTAGTTTAATGACATTTGTGTAGACATTCTTCTCATGTTTATTTCCTGAAATGGGCTGACATACAAGCTTCACATTCCTGGATCGCTCAGTAAAGTCATTGAGAAGCTTTTCCATTTTCTCCACCTAAATCCTCTTTCTTTTTCAACTATTTTACAAATTATACAATCTCCAAGTTAGGTAACAAAAAGAATTCAGAACTTTTTTTTTTCACCCCCACCCAATATTCAATCTATATAAAATGAGTGAAATTAACTGTAGAGTGATATGAATTTCTATTTGGAGGTAATGGTAAGGGAAGAAAAAATCCAAAAGTACAATATGTACCAGTCTGAGCAAATCAAAAATTGATTAAAAATGAAGAAAAAAAATCTAGCCCTTTATATTACTTAAAGGTGATCAGAGATCAGCATGATAATTGGCATATTTGTGCTAAAAGAAAAAAAAAAGATGAGGATAATCAATAATATGTGTGTATATATATATATATATATATATATATATATATTACATCACTTAGATTTTATAGGTACAAAAAAACGTGTGGGAGAAATCAGAAGTGTACTAGATAAGTGCTAATCAGACAGGGAAAAAATATTTTTAAAGTCATCTAATATTTTAAAAGCATTTTTGTTAAATCAGCAGCATTAATAGTCTTCATAACAAATAAAAGCAAATATATAGAAAAATCAGAGTTAAAGATTTCTGATGACAACTTTTGCAAATGAAAGATGAGTTATTGAAGAAATGTAAAACTTGATTTTATCTTCATTGTATCTGGTTGAATATTGTTGCTTAGTTTTTATTAGAATGTTTCAGTTATTGTAATTTCCAGCCATCCTTAGATCTTGATAGAGCATGTGTATCTCTCTTTAGACATGTCATATGTCTGTCAGCTCTTGAAGCTGTTCCTACCCCATGACCTAATTCACTGGAAAGGTCACAGGATCAACAAAATCAACACACAATGAATACAAGACATTGTTTACAAATTAGCAAATAAATTGTTTCTCCTGTGTTAATGCTAAGAGTATTAATGCTGTGAAAAGTGAGTACTTTAAAAGATATACTAAGTAGTAAAAAAGAAAAAGGGACAAAAAGCGAAAAAAAATGTTGGGGGGGCATAAAAGTGACACCCCCTTTTGTAAAAATGGAAAAAAAAAAAAAAAACATAAGTGGGGGAGAAAAAAAGAAATAAAAAATGAGTAAAAAAATAAAAATAAAAAGGGGAAGTTAAAAAAGAAAAAAAGACTAATGTAAGATGTGCAAAGGATTGTTAAACTGAAAAGGTGAGAATCTGAATAACTTACAATATTTTGACTCTTGTGTTTGATTTTCTACAACAGAAAAACGGGAACAAATTTTGTTGCTTTCCTTTTTTTCCTCTAGTTTCGAGTCAATTCAATAAGCCAGAATATTCATACAGAGAAATCATTTAAAATTCAATATTCAAATGTTACCATATTGCAAAAAGTCTAGATTCAACATAAGCATAAATCAAGATTAAAATTCATTAAAATTTTTTTTAAAAACAATTTACTGAACAATAAAAATATTTTATTTGTCAGCAGATATTTTAGTTAATTAATTTAGAAGCTGCAGTAAAAGAAATTATAAAATGCATATAATTCATAATTGAATTTGTGAAGGCTTGATCTTAAATTTTAGACGGTGTAATCCAACTGATACTTCTATCAATGATATTAAATGATTAAAGTGTTACCAAAAATGAAACTTATTTTGCAAAACGGAAACATCCAAACATTGACCTTCAGATTTTTCAAAGAAAAATTCAAAGGTTTTATATTTTTTTCTTTTAAACTGGAGTTTGTCATTTGGACTATTCATAAAAATCCAAGTTCACAAGTCATAAATAACTCTTGTCTACATGTACAGGTTAAATGAAGGCATGAGACCTTAAAGACAAGCATATTGTCTAAATAATAACATTTCTGATTAGTTTGTTTGAGTTAGTTTAAAGAAAAGAAACTGCAACCATAATAGAAACTGGTAGAAAGAAGGTGATTGGCAAACCAACTTACCAGTTCCACACATTTCACCAATTCTGATGATATGGGGCCAGTGCTGGAGAGTCTTGGCAAAAAAAGGATTCGTTACACCCAAAATAACAGGAGGCCTGTAAATTCAAAATGGTAAATCAATATACCCAAAATCAAAATATACTATTTACACCTTTGGGCAGAATATCTTAGAACGACTACAATTATGCCACCTAAAATTTTAAGAGGAAAAATTTTACTGAATTTCAAAAGATTATTTGGATGAATATTATCTTTTGTACTTTTTAGATTCTTTATATAATTTCCTCAACTGAACCTCATATATATATATATATATAGTAATTTTGTTATTGCAATGGTTTATGAAAGCATTATATCACTACACAAAAATTTTCATGTTTCAGAACAATACTGTTATTCAGGTGATATTTTAAAATAAATGGTGAAAATGACATTTAGAAAATTAGGGAGTGGTAGCTGGAGAATACTCTGTTATTCAACCCATAACTGGAGGGAAGGGATGGATTAATACCTTTCCCAAGGGTACCAGTGCTTAAGTGAATGCAGGGTATTCAACTGGAATTCAAACTCACTGATTTCTCTTTCCGAGCTGATATCCACGGCACCACAATGCACATTCGTCACTAAACGCTTACAGCACCTGGCATTTCCAAGCAGTCACCCATCTAAGTACTGACCAGGCTCAACGTTGCTTAACTTCAGTAATCAAGCAAGAACCGGTGTATTCAACGTGATATGGCCATAAGCCATGTGTGTGTGTGTGTGTATATTTAGAATTGAATGAAAAAAAAAAAAAAAAAAAATCCCATGTTACACATTTCATCCCTAAAAAGAGACTTCTTCAGGTTAAATATTTTTATTGTAGACATCATATATATGTACAAAAGGAAATGAAAAACAAATGTTTTACAATTCTACATTTTAAAATCATGAAATGAGTGATTCAGGATTTTTAAAATTTACTCATTATTAGTCTGATATATAGTCTGAATAACAATTCACAAGCATAAAAGACTCCTGCCAGTGCCATAAAAAACAAATTAAAATATTAAAAACGTATAAGAATAAATAAAAAAAAAAATATATAGCGGAATTTTGATCTGAAATTTTCATTCTATAATGTTTTTAATGACATTGACAGGTAAAAATTTAAAATAACTAACTTTCATAACTTTCTTTAACAGAAAGTAAATACATGCATAATGCAATACAGTATTAAGAGTAACATTTTTCTGAAATAAAATAAAACAAAAAAAAAAAAAAAAAAGGAGAGAGATAACAACTGAAACTTTAGCAATTGCAGAATATCTTGATCTAATAATTTAATAAAAGGCTTTCTTGACTTATAATCCACATATGGATCTAAACTAGACAGGTTCTTTAGAACTGGGCAGTATAAGCCAGCCAAAGACATAAAAACTAATTGAGAAACTAATATTCAAGGCCTGGTTAAACATGGAGATGCCATTTAAGTAAACTTACGGTGCTTGTGTTCTTGTAGTGTATTCCCGGAACTCACTGTCATGTATCGTAAAATATGGTCTGTAGTCAAGACAGTAGCGTAAAGGTGATATAAGGCTGAAAGAAAAAAAAAAAAAAAGACATTCATAATTAATTTCATTATTTTATATTCTATGCATAATGTTCATGTTTAGCAAACAGAAAAGAAAGTTAAAATGTATTACTGACAGGAATTTATTTACTAGTTACACTTAGTTTTATACCCAACTCAATGATGATGATGAGTGAATTCTGACATGCTGATTGTGAATCCGTTTAGAAGAACAAAGATTGAAGTGTTTGCAAATAATTATTTTGAGTTCTAGTCATACTGAATACTTTCTGTTCAACCCATGAAAGTCTGCAGACCAATTTTTAAGCTGGTGAGTGTTATAGGTAAAAAACTATAAAACAGCAGATGTTTATTAATTTATTAGTAATATTAGATGTGAACGTGGTGTAATGGTTAGTGGCTTAGCATGAGAAACAGACCAGCCAAGTTTGAATTTCAACTGCGTTCACTGCATTCACTTTCACACTCTTGAGAAAGAGCATGAATCCACCTTAATCTCCCTCACTTCCAGCTATAGATTAAATAATAGGGAAGACTGCACTCTTTAGGTTTAGTTAGCAAATTAGAAGGACAACTCTGAATTTAAAACCAGTTGGGCATAGGGCTAGAAACTTAATCTTGTAAAATCCTACTTGCTATGTAGGACACAGTAGCAACAGCTTGCATGTTGAGAACTGTTTAAATGAGTAAATGAAAATTTTTACTAAATTTTTTTTCTTTTCAAATTTATAATCTTTATATTTAATGCCCTCTCAGGACATAGACAATCATGACTCTGCACAATTTCTTGTCCTTTGTTAATAAATTTTGCCTTTCTGTTATTTCTCTTAAACCGTGTTCCACCATCCATTCACTTAAGCTCACCAAGTATGTTATGTGCTGTTTTCCTCTATCCCTCTTGCATGTGAGTATCAGATTTTCCAAGCTCTCTCTTCTCATGTATCCCAGAAATTTCAACTGTCTCTTCCTGACGTTAAGTATAAGTTTCCTTTTTATTTCCTATTTTCTCGAAAACCTTGTTATTGCTTAAATGTTCAAGTCCTTGTTGCTATATAATGCTGGATTTTTATAATTAATACTAAATTTTAGATTGGTTGGGTTTGTTTAGTGGCATATCAACTTCTATGGGTTATTTATTGCTAAAATATTTTGAACCCAATTATATGCTTTCAACTACAGAAGATGTTTTCCTTTAAAATATGTTGCTTTTTATTTATAAGTCTTTGATATTTTACTATTAATATGTATTTTTATACTTTCATAGTGTTTTGTTTGGGAGGTTCACTATTTGCCCATAACTGAGACCCTAAGAGGTGCTACCAACATAGATCAGGTAGACCTGAGAACAGCAATTAAGAAGTGGTTCTAGGCTCCTCAAAACTTCCAATCTCCTGATCAGAGGTTTTGCTGCTGGATGTAGTTAATCGTTATACCCTGGACTGCCAGATTTTAGAGTTGCTAATAATGAATTAAGTTAAAAACAGTGAGAAATAAAAAAAAAAAATTAGGTAGTGAGTATTTTATATATCTAACAATATGACTGAAGAGACAATTTTGAAATAGCTCAAAAAATCCTGAAAAGTAGAAGAGGGATGTTAGAAAAAGCATGGCTGCAATACTGCCAGAAAATTGGGTGACCTAAGGAAGCTGATATGTAATGGATATTGAATAGTTTGCTTAAAAAAATTGACCAAAATTGAGAAGTCATAAAAGAAGATGTGCACAGAGAGCTGACATGGAGTGCACCACATTCATGGCATAACATACTGTGAATATGTTTTTGTGGAAAAGCTGGAGGTCTGAAACAACACACGAGAATACATAGCAACTAACAAGTAGTTCATAGGAGACAGTCATGAATGATTTGTGTCAAAGAGTAGCAGTGCTTTACTGGCCTATAAAGCTACATCCATGCTGCTCACAGATGAAATTGATTCTGAAATGTTTCAGGTGATGACTAAGAACAAAGAAGTCGCTATATATATATATATATATATATATGTGTGTGTGTGTGTGTGTGTGTGTGTATATGTATGCATGTCATTTTATTATTTACAATGCAAAAAAAATTGCATTAGTATGATAGAAGAAATAGAATGTGTTTACATAAGGAGAGTATCATGTATTTGCGTTGTTTTATGAATGCATATAATTTTCCAGCAGTAAGTTGGTGATGCTAACATATTGTTTACATGAATCTGTTTGAATGTCTCGAGTGTGCTTAATTTACTTTAAAATCACAAGGTGATTATAAGAAGACTACTTGATGAAATGTGTAATGTTGAGTAATTGATTATATAAAAGGTGTGAGAATTCAGTTATGTACAACCCTAGTCAAAGGTTTGCTGAAAAAACGGAATGCTAACTTTGTGAATTTACACAATTGTATTTATAACAGAGAAATAGGCTCCAAGGATGTAAAAGTTAAGTTTACTAAATGCAGAAGTTTATTGGTGAATAAATATTTTGACCATTTTTTTTAAATATCTATTTTTAGTGGGGAAAATATTGTTTATTCTTTTCTGAAGTGAACTGTTAAATTTCTGAAATTTCTAAGCCATCAGTGCATTTGAAATAATGTTGCTGATTAGTTCAGTCAGTTAAGTGCCATACGTGATACACGCTTGGGCGATCATGTCTGGAAAGAGACATGACTGACTGAGCAGAAGATTATCCCACAGTAGGTTGCCATTACTTTCTACGGTAGATTGGTTGCTGACCAAGGCTACAGAACCCAATCTGTCCTATTATTTAACCCATAACTGGAAGGAAGAGACGGATTAATACCTTTCCCAAGGGTATTTATGCGTAAGTGAATATCAAGGAATTCGACTGAAATTCGAACTTGGCTTCCCGAATTCTCGTTCCGAGCCGATATCCACTGCACCACGAAGCACATCCGCTGATTAGTTAATGAATGCAAATGTTGAAATTTAAATCATAACAGGTTTTGCACAAAATGAGTTTTGAGAGATAGTACTTAAATCTATTGAACTTTTCTATTTTTAATGGCGTTCCATGTACATGTGTGTACATGTATTTTTTTCTTGTCACTGTATAATGCACAATGAAATGGGACAGCAGTCCCCAGATGCTTCAAAGTATACACATA
Source organism: Ascarosepion bandense (assembly GCA_037127315.1). Taxonomy (NCBI): domain Eukaryota; kingdom Metazoa; phylum Mollusca; class Cephalopoda; order Sepiida; family Sepiidae; genus Ascarosepion; species Ascarosepion bandense. The sequence continues at coordinate 1,906,015 of JBBBDQ010000741.1, read as the reverse complement.
AAAAAAAAACTCATACAACACAAATAAAAACAAGCATATGCACAACATTGAATGAACAAATAACTTTTAAAATACATTGAAAATTGTCAATGCTTGGCAATGTTAATTTTATGCAGAGGCTAGGGATAAGTGCACAGTAGGTACTCTGTCCCTCTCTAATCTAAAATGTGCAATATTTGGTATAAGACAGAAACTAAATATAGAATACCTGTTAAAAAAAAAAAAAAAAAAAAAAAACTTTCAGTTAGGTAATCAAGACTTGACTAACAAACTGAATTTTGCATGTTTTGTTCATATGATGTTGTGTTGTCCAAATGTTTTTTTTCATATGTGTAATGGAGCATTTGGGGACTGCTGTCCAATTTCATTGTGCATTGCAGACTGATATATATATATATATATATGGATGTTGGTTTTAAAGCTTTTATTCTACACTCTTTAATCATTGGAGAAAAACAAACTCTTTGAAAGTGTTCACACACAGGTACATTGGATAAAGCACTAAATTTAGTGGTGCTAACATTTTTAACTTCCCTTTTATGTTTACAAGGAAACAAAAGTTTTTATAACTGACAAAATCTGAAGATTAAGTTTGACAAATGGCGAAATAATTGCTTTAAGAGAATTTACAAGCAGGATCATACAATATATGACTTTACTAATAAAACTACTGCTTACACAAAGTGGAGGAATTAAAAATAATAGAGATATAAAAAAATAAATGAAAAATGATAAGCTGAATGAAGATATCCAAGTTAATCATTTAAATACACTGAAATTCTTTGTATCTTTAACATTTCAAAATCAATTTCTAATCAGTGTTTTGTTGTATTTTCTCCCTCCTCCCACCATCCTTAATATATATAATCATTTCACTCCAAGTAAGGTGATCATGACATTAAGTTGCAACAGGTTACTAGGAGTGAAAGAGAATAAGACTTAAGGGAACAGAAACCCAATCTTAAATAGGAAAAGCGATAAACCTCTACTCCTGTTAAGACCGGTTCCATCAATAAAATTGTTATTAGTGTGAAGAAGTTCCTTCAGTATTTATCTATACTTCTAAGATGAGGTAGTAGTTACATTACTTAATGTTCCGACTGTTGTCTTCATCTTTATTGTCATGTTTATAATGTTTCAGCTATTGCTCGCTTCAGATACTAGGAATGTTGAACCAAACCCTTTATTTCAATCACAGAAAGTATATATCATTCTCATTCCATGTGCAATGCTATTTCCGGATGCCATGCAGCTATCTCCCTTTAACTCAACTCTCTAAGTTATTTGTTCACCTTAGCTAGGTATTGAACTCACAACTCTTTGGGTTAAGTCACTGGAACTAACCAACTTGACCCAAAGAGTTGCGAGTTCAGTACAATAAAGGGTTTCAGTAGAATGAAAGATGTCACTTAAAAGTTTGTCATTCATTTTGTCATTCACTTTCCCACTCTAAGAATTACCAAATTTGGTTTATTACAACGAACTTAAAAAAAAAAATCAATAAAATAAAAAAAAAAAAGGATTATTCAAAGGGACTTTCTTTTTCTTTTATCATAAAAATAATTATTTTTATGATGCATCAAGAAAGTCTTTAAAAGAAGCATTGCATAACTGCATAGGATTACTTACTTGACCAAGGCCTGCACTGTATTTGAGGTGACAGTTGGTGATGCAGCCATAACAGCAATTGGCTATAAAGAAAAAAAAAAAAAATGAAGGTCAAAGCCACAATTCAGATACAATTTTTTACAGTGTTACTAAAGGGAAGAATTTACAATTTAAAAAAAAAAAATTGTACAATATCTAAAGAGCTATAGATTAAATAATTTCTAGTTGCAGTTTGTGAAACAAGTGACAGAAGAATTCAAAATGTAACTGAACTCGTGCCACCAGGAAATGGGACAAACCCAATTCTGTCCCATTACAATAAATGATATAATAAAAAGAGTCTTTCCTATTCAATAGGAAAGGCTCTTTTATATTATTTCTTCATTAGACATGGTTTGAGTGTAGGTAAAAAAAAAAAAAAAGAGGGGGGGGGGGCAGGATCTCATATGCTGATTTTCAAGGCAAGCATAGATAACCTTTATCAAATATTTATGCAATACAATCTTCCTTCTATTATCTTTCAATCTAATGTTGTACTATACTGAGTAAATAGCAAAAGTTTGGTAAGAAAATAATACAACTTTTGTTAGTCTCCTGCACAGCAGGTAAGCAATATCAGATTTAATGGTTGAACCTATATCCTGTTGAAAGCTTTATAAGCATTGTTTTTCTTAAATTGATAATTGGCCAGGCACAAAGGTTGTAGCAAAACACAAACCTCTCCTATGAGAACCAGTTCCCATAGCATTTGCACATGAGGTAAGATGGGCTGGAACGCACTAAAAAAGAAATATAGGTGATTAGTCAGAATGTAAGTTTTCATTCATTTTTGCCTGGAATAAAACTGACAAATTATCAAATACATGCCAAACACTTTAAAATGTCCAAACTAAAAAAAAAAAAATAATAAATAAAAAAAAATATAGAGTAAATTATAAAGAAATTTATTTTTTAATAAAGTAAATCAACATTCAAAAATATTTTTTAAAATAATTTATGATTGACTTTATGAAAAATAATTAGGAACAAAAGACTGGTTCATATTTTACATAATACCTTTTCAAATACCTTATTTGAAGAAAAACATATTTTTTAATATATTACTTTTATTCAGTTATAAAAATAAAAATTGTTTTTCTGGAGTAGTTATTCCAGTTTTGAGTTGTCTCTTCCCAACTTCAACGATATTTCTAATATTACCATGTTTCATTTATAACTTATACTTCAACATAACTTAAAAAATAAAAATTACTTTACTAAAATAAATGACCCACACAATACTCAATTGTTTATCTTACTGCAATATATCTAAGTATACCATAATTATTTAATCCTAATTCTAACCTATACATTCCAGCCCCTTCATTCATGAGGTAACTTTAATTTTAAAAAAACCTAAAATCCAACCTGCTGTTAAATATTATTGTCTACCCATTTAAATAATCTATGGTCCCACTATGTATCTTATCCAGACAAAGTTAAAAAGTGACATGTCTAGACACCAAGTCATCCTACTTCCTTTTGCAACCCAAAAATTCATAGTTACCTAATTCTTATTTTTGATTGAACAAAATTGACAAACCTAAAGCATTTTCCACTACTACTCTCTAGTTTTCTAAAATAACATGTGAATAATATTTTTACATATGCGTGTATACTTCAGTGTATAACCATATGTATATTTATTAATCCCCCCCCCCCCCACATTTCTCAGATGAAGTGTATCTGTAGATGAGACAAAATGAATAAAAAAAAAGACAACAGAAAAAAGCCTGTACTTAGCTGGCATGTTTCACTCTTCGAGGGACTTTCTCAAGGCAATGCTTTGATAAAGTCTTTCAGAGGAAAAACACATGAATTCATCTTATATTTTCAAAATGAATCATTTTCACCATTTATTTTAATATCACCTGAAACATGAAAACATTTTGTGTATTGATATAATGCTTTTATAAACCATTGTAATAACAAAATTTCAATATTAAGCTCTACTCTGTATCAAGCACTTTTTACAAAAGTAATTGTTTGAACATTGGGTTTTAATCTATGTGTTCTTTCACTTTCTTATATATATATATATATATATATATATATATATAGAGAGAGAGAGAGAGAGATAAAACAGTCAAGAGGAAAACTACTTAGCTAATGTGTTTTTCCCTTGAAACACTATCAAAGCATTGCCTTGAGAAAGTCCCTCAGAGGGTGAAACATGCCAGATAAATGCAGGCGTTTTTCTCTTGTCCTTTTTTATTCATTTTGTCTCATCTACAGATACACTTCATCTGAGAAATATATATATATATATATATATATATATGTGTGTGTGTGTGAATAAATATACATATGGGTATACACTCAAGTATACACACATATATAAAAAATATTATTCATGTGTTAATAAAAGGGTGCACACAATGTAGCATAAACTATTAATTATATATATATATATTAATAAATATGCATATTATCCAACGTCAGTGGCTCAATTTGAGTTTGATGAACTATGCAATCATCAGTTGCAGTTTGTAATATGCACCTGATGATTGCATGGCACATAAAACTGAGTTATGCCCCTGACATAGGATAATATATATATATATATAGGCAAAAATATATGACAAACTGGGAAAAAATTTAAATTCCCAGCATCCTTCATTTGTCACACCAATGTAAAAATTTAGTCTGATGAAGTCTTAAATGATGAAAGATGTCACAAGAAAACTTTTTCTACAATTTTGTACTTATATATATGATAGATAGATATTTATTATTGTAAAGTAGCGAGCACCTCTTCAGCACTAACTGATGAACTGCCTCATAGCCTGAAAGAATCTATGAGTATGTATTTAAAGGGGTTGTTACAACAAGCAGATTTATATTTGGACTGACTTACTTTGTTGGCTATTCACCATCTAGACCAGCCTCTTTTTTGCTTGTAAGTTTGTCTTGCCATTTGTAATGTATTGTTTTGTATTTTTGTAAATATCATTAGCACTGGACATGGTGCTGAATAAATATATTAAGTACTCAATGATATGTGTGTGTGTGTAGATTTGTGTTTGTATACACACCAACATAGTTTCTTAATACCACTTGCTTCAAAACAAACTTATTTTTTTGTCTCATCAGTAGACTTTAATGTGATATCAATGTTGTTAACTCACCTGTAAATATCTGCTTCATGGAGTGTCGGTAAAATAGTATGGGCTGGCAGTGTGGGCTGCGAAGGACAAAAAAAAAAAAAAAAGATCAAGAATAAGCAATGAGAATGATGAAAGGGAGGGTAATAGCAAATTAAGCCTAATCCTCTTGCTCTAAGCTGAGAAAAACAAATAATATTTTTCAAAAGAGAAAAAAAATTCAATGTCAAGTACCCAAAATTGTAAAATGTCTGACAAACATAATAAATACATAGTATCCACAATAAAAATGACTCAAGGAAAACGACTTATCTATAAACAAATGTTAAGTCATTTATTTTTGCTAATGTTTTGGCATTTAAGTTATTGTACTTAGAAGAACAAAAAATTGTATTGTATTTGTGTTTTCTGGCGACATTGATATATGGTATATAAAAAGTGAGAATTTAGCATTTTGATTTACATGGTATAAGGCACCTATCTAATAACTTAAATTAGTGTGTGTGTGTGTGTGTGTGTGCATGTGAGATGGGAAGAACAAAAGAAAAAATAAAGTAAAACCCATTGATCAGAGTATTTATGGAAGGTAATATTTATTTTTGGCAAGTAGTCTTTAACTCTAGTGCTCAATGTCAAAAGAGAAAGAACATTGATCGTAATAAAATTAAATGTTCATTTAACTTGTTCCTGCTCCGAGTTTTGCAGCGATTGTATCTACTCAGCAAGAAACTTGATTGTAAAATTTTATCATTAAGCTTCTTGACAAAGTGGATGTAATCATCCACACAACTTAGAGTGGGAATAAGATAAGTGGACATTTAATTTTGTGTGTGTATGTATGTATATATATATATATATATATATATATATATATATAAAGAGCTTTATCAAATAACACAGATAAGGTTGGTCTATTAAATTTTTTATATTGTTTTAATTTTTGAGTGAAATGTTTTATATTGGAATTGAAATTATTAATAAACTATCACAAGTTTAATAGACAGACCTTGTTAGTGTTACTTAAACTCGTTTGGGTGAATACTTGCTGCCTACACCCACCCACAATTATATTGGTTTGTCCGGAAAGTTCATGTTGATTTTTAATGTTCTAACATGTTTAAAAAAAATAGAAAAAATAAAGTCAAATTTATCGACAGATATGCTTAAATTTCTGATTAGAGCACACTTTAAACTATCTCTTGAGAAAGAAAGTTGAAAATTATTTAATTTGTATCAATTTCATATCCCCTATGAAAATGGAAGATTAAATGGTGCATTTTAGAAACATGATGCTTTTTTATTATCATTATTACTGTACATGCGAAAATGTCTCACAAGCAACAACAAAAAAAAAGTGTTGTGTATGGTGAAGGTACTTTAGTTGACAGAACTGTATGGAAGTGGTTTACTAAGTTTAGAGTTGATGATTGCAGCCTTATTGATGAAGAACACTCAGGCAGCCCCCTCCTCATTACTGAAAATAACCAAATCAAGACAATGATTGAGAATAACTGGTATTACATGACACAGGAATTGGTAGAAACACTAAATTTATAAAAATTCAGAAACCATGAGCACTTAGTGAAGCTTGGGTACTCAAATTGCTATAATGTTTGGGTATCACTGATCTGAGTGAAAAGAATCTTTTGAATCACATTTCTGTCTGTGAGTTGCTGTATAAATGTAATGGAAATGCACCTTTTTTGAAGCAAACTGTGATGGGTGATGAGAAACAGATCACTTGTAACAATGTTTAGTGAAAAATCCTAGGGTAAATGACAAGCCCATTTTTGCCACCCCAAAAACAGGTCTTTATCCTAAAAAAGTCATGTAGTGTATCTGAAAAGGAATCCAGTACTATAAACTTCTGCCAAGTAACCAATCAGTTGATTCTGAAAAATACTGCTCACAAATGGATGAATAAAATGCTCAGAATTGGCAAACACAAAAGGTGTTTTCCATCAGGATAATCCCAGACCTCATGTTTCTTTGGTGACCTGGCAAAAATTGTTGTTGCACTGTTACCCCACCTGCCATATTTACCAGACATTGTTCAGATTTTCGTTCAGGTCTTTGCAAAATAATCTCAATAGTAAAATTTTTAATTTGTTAGATGACATAAAAATCCACCTTAATAGTTCTTTGCCAAGAAACAACCGAAATTCTGGGAAGATGGAAATCTTTAAGTTGAAGGAAAAATGGAGAAAGGTTGTGCAACAAAATGGTTTATATTTAGTTTGATAAATATTTAATAACCTAAAAAAAAAAGAAAATCGGCATAAACTATTCTGACAACTCAATATATGCACCCACAATTGAAAACATGCTTAACAATAAAAGTAGAGCCCATATGACAGGATATTTAAAAAAATATATTCTGGAATACACTGAATATGCATACACACATTTATAATCGTTGTCTAATTAGTGCCATTAGATTTTTTTCTCATGTAAACACGTAATAATGATTACCCCGCTTATCTACTGCTTCAAGAAAGTAAGTTTTTGATGTTTTATCTAAAGATTTGAATAACTGAGAAAAGCTGTAAATAGATTTTAAAAAATTAAAAACAAAATATAGTTAGAAACAAACAAACAAAAAAAATCTTCAAAAGCTTAAACCTTTTTAAACAGAGAAAAAGTGGGAAATAAGACTAAAAAAGTCAATTTAAAAATGGGATTTGGCTAAGTAAATTTTTGAAAGAGTAAAAGCATGGAATGATTACAAATAAATAGCATGCATTGATAATCTTTTATTCACTGGACAGAGTGGATTATCTGCAGAAAAAGGTTGAAGAGTTAGTTGGTGGATGATTAGTGGTTAATCCCAAAAAAGGAAGATGAAGTGGTAAAAGAAAAGTATAGTGTACAGAAAATATTCTGTAGTATATATATATATATATATATATAACAGATTCAGAATTATGTTTTAGAACGTGTGAACTTAAAATTAACATCATTATAATCCATTTCCATTTGTTCCATCCTAGTAATATAGCAGTAAGTCAAGGGAAGTAATTCTTGTTCTCTTCATTCTACTGTCTTTGAATTTCAGTTGAATTTCTTGCATTCACTTACGCGCAAATACTCTTGGGAAAGGTATTAATCCGTCTCTTCCCTCCAGTCATAGGTTAAATAACAGGACAGATTGGGTTCTATAGCCTTGGGTTCTATAGCCTTGACTGGCAACCAGTTTACCGCAGAAAGTAATGGCAACTTAATGTGGGATAATCATCTGCTCAGTCAGTCATGTCTCTTTCGAGACATGATCGCCTAAGCATGTATCACGTATGGCACTTAACTGACCGACTTAAAAAATAAAAAAAAATGGTGTGTTAAAATGACCAATTTTTTCTTGACACTTATCGTATACTCAGTCAATAACTTATGTCTAAAAAAGCTATTTTTAGAATTTTAATAAAACCAAAACATGAGACTAGGTTTTTTAAATATTCATTTTTTTTCTCAAGAATTGATAACAAACCACTATTTTGGTAAATACATAAATAAATAATGTCTAATATTTTTGTTGCCAATTCGGGGGAGAGTGGGGTAACCCGCCAGACGGTCACAATATATTAGCAAATTTATCTGGCAAGAGCAAATGAAAGAAATGCACAGAAAATGGACGTTGTTTTAGAAAATTTATAATTGAAGTTACTTATGAAGCATTTATTTAAATTTTCTTGTTTTCAGACATTTTTATGAATTTATAGTTATTTCTTTAATAATATAGTGAATAATAAATATACTTAAACTTGTAAATATAAAATTGTTCTTGTAAATAAACAATCTAATAAAATAAATAGTATTTAATTCTTTTTTTTGTCAGGTCTTAGGGCAGGGGGACTGCATACATTCAGTTTCATATGTTTGGGTTTTATTAAAATTTTTAAAATCTTTAAAACAAAATTGTAGTAACAGTATTGTAATATTGTAAAGGGGAAAAAAAAACAAAACAAAAAAAACATCCCTTTAACAAACATTTTTTTTTGTCAAAAAAAATTTCAAAAGGATGGTTTTTCTCTTTACAACCATACTATTACTGTATACTTCCTAAACAAATTTTAAGTTATTTTTAAAATAATTATTTTATTTTTAAAAAAGTGTTACTAATTAATTTTAAACATTCAGATATTCGAAATGTTTATTTCAAGTACCAAAATCATGAAATGAAACTGAAATATAACCGATATATAATTTCTTGCCATGATAGATTTTCACCAATAGAAAATCTGTACAGTGAAAGAATTCTCCAAACAAGAAACCTTGACCAAATTTAATTGGACACACACACCAAAATACTAAGAGAAGGATTAATTTTCTCAATAGCATAAGAATTAAAGAATTAATGTTAGTTACAGAAGAGATAGTCTTCAGCTGATTTTATAAGGTTTACCTTGTTTACTTTCACCATATTGTCCACAGCCTGAAAATGTAAAAAGATTTTTAGCACGTGACCATTAACATTTTTCTGCCATTGATTGGTCCTTGTTAAAGGTTTCAATGTTAAAGCAAGCTCATTTTTAAAAGTATTTGAACAGATACAATATGATGAGAGAAATTTATGCATAATTCATTTTTCAAATTAAATTAAAATCTATATTTGTTAAGATTTTGAAGTGTATAACATTCGTTAGTAGCAGTATCTCTTATAAAACTAATTCTCTGCAAAAAGAGCATACAATGATGAAAAAAAAAAAAAAAAAAAAAAAAAATGCCCCAAACTTACTAAAAACTAAATTTTATCATCAACATCTTTATGTTATTATCACGAAGAAAGAAGTATTTTTTGGTTATTTAATTCTATTTTGAATCCTTTGAAGTGTGTTCAAATTTCCAGTTAAAAATCCTGTTTTTCTTTCATCAGTGGCTGTACTATAAATTAGAATATCTAATTTTGTCTTTTTTATAATGAAAAACACATTGATTTAGAAATTCTTGCAAAAAATCAAACAATTGTCAGATTTTAATAAAACTTTCAGGATTTACTTACAAATTAATAATTATTTTAGAATTTGTTTTTTTTAGAAAATACATGTTTCAGGCTTTGGCACACATCAGTGACATTTTTGAACTTGGGACCATTATGACAATGATATTGACCTGCATGCTATCTGTCAGCTATAACTTTTTGAAGTGTAAAGCTCACCTAACCAACTGTGTTAAAGGTTTTAGAGTTTTGTTTTGCTTTTATGGCTTTGAAACTAAGTTCTTCAGTTGTTCTCCCTGTAATGAATACAAAACTACTTGACTGATTTAATTATTGCATTAGTGAACATGTTAGTCTATGAAGAGAAAATAATTTTTATTTGGGTAATCAGAAAGGGTTTAAATAAAAAAAAAAAATAGAAATAAAATAAAGAAGAAAAATAGAATATAGAGAAAAAGAAAAGAAATAGGGAGGAGAGAAAAAGAAATAGGAGAGAGAAAAAGAAAAGAGAGGGAGAGAAAAAGAAATAGGGAGGAGAGAAAAAGAAATAGGAAGAGAAAGAGAAAAAGAGAAGAGGAGAGAAAGAAAGAGAGAAGAGGAGAGAAAGAGAGAGAGAAGAGGAGAGAAACAGAGAGAGAAGAGGAGAGAAACAGAGAGAGAAGAGGAGAGAAACAGAGAGAGAGGAGAGAAACAGAGAGAGAAGAGAGAAACAGAGAGAGAGGAGAGAAACAGAGAGAGAAGAGGAGAGAAACAGAGAGAGAAGAGGAGAGAAACAGAGAGAGAAGAGAGAGAAAAAGACAGAAAAAAACAGAAATGAGTGGAGAGAAAAGAAAACAGAAATGAGTGGAGAGAAAAGAAAACAGAAATGAGTGGAGAGAAAAGAAAACAGAAATGAGTGGAAGAGAAAAGAAAAACAGAAATGAGTGGAGAGAAAAGAAAAACAGAAATGAGTGGAGAGAAAAGAAAAACAGAAATGAGTGGAGAGAAAAGAAAACAGAAATGAGTGGAGAGAAAAGAAAAACAGAAATGAGTGAGAAAAGAAAACAGAAATGAGTGGAGAGAAAAGAAAAATAGAAATGAGTGAGAGAAAAGAAAAACAGAAATGAGTGGAGAGAAAAAGAAAAACAGAAATGAGTGGAGAGAAAAGAAAAACAGAAATGAGTGGAGAGAAAAGAAAACAGAAATGAGTGGAGAGAAAAAGAAAAACAGAAATGAGTGGAGAGAAAAGAAAAACAGAAATGAGTGGAGAGAAAAGAAAAACAGAAATGAGTGGAGAGAAAAGAAAACAGAAATGAGTGGAGAGAAAAGAAAAACAGAAATGAGTGGAGAGAAAAGAAAAACAGAAATGAGTGGAGAGAAAAGAAAAACAGAAATGAGTGGAGAGAAAAGAAACAGAAATGAGTGGAGAGAAAAGAAAAACAGAAATGAGTGGAGAGAAAAGAAAAACAGAAATGAGTGGAGAGAAAAGAAAAACAGAAATGAGTGGAGAGAAAAGAAAACAGAAATGAGTGGAGAGAAAAGAAAACAGAAATGAGTGGAGAGAAAAGAAAACAGAAATGAGTGGAGAGAAAAGAAAAAAACAGAAATGAGTGGAGAGAAAAGAAAACAGGAATGAGTGGAGAGAAAAGAAAAACAGAAATGAGTGGAGAGAAAAGAAAAACAGAAATGAGTGGAGAGAAAAGAAAAACAGAAATGAGTGGAGAGAAAAGAAAAACAGAAATGAGTGGAGAGAAAAGAAAACAGAAATGAGTGGAGAGAAAACAGAAATGAGTGAGAGAAAAGAAAAACAGAAATGAGTGGAGAGAAAAGAAAAACAGAAATGAGTGAGAGAAAAGAAACAGAAAATGAGTGGAGAGAAAAGAAAAACAGAAATGAGTGGAGAGAAAAGAAAACAGAAATGAGTGAGAGAAAAGAAAAACAGAAATGAGTGGAGAGAAAAGAAAAACAGAAATGAGTGGAGAGAAAAGAAAACAGAAATGAGTGGAGAGAAAAGAAAAACAGAAATGAGTGGAGAGAAAAGAAAAACAGAAATGAGTGGAGAGAAAAGAAAAACAGAAATGAGTGGAGAGAAAAAGAAAACAGAAATGAGTGGAGAGAAAAGAAAAACAGAAATGAGTGGAGAGAAAAGAAAAACAGAAATGAGTGGAGAAAAGAAAATGAAAAGAAGAGAACAGAAAGAAAGAGAAAAAAAAGGAGAAAAGTAAAAGAAAAAAGAAAGAAAACACCTTTACTTATTATACAATTGCTATATCCTTTTAACAAAAATTCTACAGACAATGCTTTAAGAGCAAAAATGCAGCACATACTTGTAAAAGTAACTAAGAAGTGTTGGTCAAATATAACTTTGTACAGAAAGGTGCAAAGGAGATAATAAAATCAGTACTTGACAGAGACAGACAGGAAGGGTGGTGATCATATACAGACAACTGGAGACAGCAGTGTTGATGCAAAAATCAAAAATAAAAGTTGAAAAAAATTAGAAAAAAAAACAAAAAAAAAAACAACCAACAACACAGAGGAAGGAAAGCAGGAAGCATCAACTCACCATAATGGGGCCCCTCTGTTGATTAACGATCCCCACAAGCTTGTCTGAACGACACGGCACCCTCACCTAAGGAGGTAGGAAATAAAGGAGCAAGACCATAAGTTACAGGCAGACAAGCCTCACAAAGAAATAAAAGAACCATAGGAAAGGAAGAAAAAATGGGTGTGTGTAAAAAAGGGGGTGGGGGAGACAAAAGGAAAGAAAACAAAGCTGAGTTGTACCAAAATGTCTGGATTAATGTCTGGATTTTTTATGTTAGTCATTTTTTATATAAAACTTGAAAAAGCAAAGTTTTTGATCACACCAAATATACAACAAAATTTGATTGGTTGGATGGCTGATCTTGTTTAGTGGCATATCAACTTCTTTAGGTCATTTACGGACACATGGCCCAGTAAATGAAAGTGATGGTTGAATCCAGGACTTTACTCAAAGAAAAGAATTGTGAGTCCAATACCTGGCTACAGCAGAGAGTTAAAGGGAGATAACTGATACTGAGACATCTGAAAGCAGTTTAACTAATGAAAATAGGAATATAGAAATAGAGGGTTCAGTTTGAAATTCCAATCACCTGAAGAAGGTCGGAACGTAAAACCGTCTAAATGTTATGAATATGGCAATGAAGATGAGGACAACAGTCTGCACAATATAAATAGTGTAAATTATGACAATACCTCTATGTGTTATTTTTATAGTCATATGAATGTAGATAATTAGTTGAGCAACTATTTTTATTCTCCTAATTTAGTGTGTGAATAAAAAAGGAAAAAATTATTCGTAGCTGACACATTTTGTCTTATAAAGGCCTTCAGCTGCATGTGTTTATACACAAAAGGCAAAGATGTCATTGGCTCATGAAGGCACTTAAATTTGAGAATATTCACCAGGTGATTAAAAGGTCCTCTAAATACTTTGACTGACCTTTCACCCCCACCCCAATGAACATAAACTAATGATATCTTTGCTTTTGTATAGAAACACATGCATCAAATTAAATCCTATATTGCCTTCATAAAGTCTCTCAGAGTAGAAAACATCGGCTAAGAATAGTTCTTTGTCTGATTTCTTTTTATTCATTTTGTCTCCTCTCCCTCTCTTTATAAATATATATTTATGCATTACTCTTCAGTGATGAAGAGAGTTCTTCCGGTGACTGGCGTATGTATACACTGCTTATATACAACATGTTAAAATTTCCCTTCTGATCCCATGCACCTATGGCTAAGGGAGTAGAAACTCCAACTGACACCAAATCGGTCGATTTTCGATCCCAGCCAGAAATAAGTGGATGTCTAGCCACACTGACGAGCTGTGATACAGTGAAACAGGCTTGTATGGGAATGACATATATATATATTGGGTTTATACATATGCAAAAAAAAAAAAAAAAAAAATTTTTTTTTGCTACTAAATGTACACATTATGAGGTTTGGTGAAAATTTTTAAAAAAATTCTAAGTATTTCATGATTGGTACAACCAAGAAAAGCAGGGTGAAAAATATAAGCATAGATAAACAAAAAAAAAAAAAAAAAATTAATTTTTTTCTTTTTAGAAATTTCAAAATAGCAAGAATACGAAAGCAAAGGAAATTTATTTTTTTTTTAGTTTAAGTATAAAAAGTGTGCAACAGAAAGAAGCTGAACAAATGACAATATTAGGTAGGTGTACAAAGAAATGAAAACAATTGCAGTTTTTTTTTTTTTCAATAATAATAAAAAATGTGATGTCTGTATTGTTTAAAATAAATTTCAAGAAAAAGTAATGAAAAATAATAACCGGCAGTGAAAAGCATCTTCTAAATAGACAGTAAAAAGTTTTTAAAATTCAACTTCTGCCGACAGTGAAAAAAAAAAACAAAACAAAAAAAAAAAATCAAAACTTAGGGATGCCTAATTTTTGTGCAGTTCTCTCCCTTTTATAACAATCATCAAAGTTGGTTTGGAAAAAAAAAAAAAAAAAATAATGACTGCTCAATTCACCTTGATGCCATAAAATTAAAATGCATACAAAAATCTCAAAATAAGCTGAGATACTTTACATTTAATCACAAAAACCATTTACCGTATACAGTGAATTGATATGCAGACGTAGCTGAAATAGGGAATCTATATTAATAGACCTAATCATTCTGACTATATATAAATTTTTGGCAGAGAAGAGCTTTTTAGTTAGGCAGAGATCTTTATAAAATCACCAAGGCAAAAAGATAAGATATTCAGGCTATAAAAAAAAAAAAAAAAAAAAAAAAAAAAAAAAAAAAGAATACAGATAGATTTTAAGAGAAGTAAATCTGGAAGAATCAATCAAATATTTTCTGTAATATTAAAATGAGTTTAGATCATTCCAACAGCTACTTAATCTACTGAACTTGTCTTTTTCATTACCTTGTCATTTGGCTGATCCACTCAATGGCCTTCTTTAGGTAAACAATCTGAATGAAGGCAAGTTTTTGGTTTTCCTTGTTAGTAAAACAAAGACAATTATGCTGAATATACCTATCCCATTCACAGTAACATGTGTAAGTCAGGCATTGTGTGTGTGTGTGTGTGTGTTGAACTGTGTTGATGCTTAGTGCTAAGACTTGTTTTTTCAGTGGTTTACTGATAAAGATATATTTTGGCAAGCAGGTTTCTGGTTGTCAAATGCTCAATATCAAGATAGAGAGAGCATTAATAGGATTAATGCAGAGAAGTTTGTTACTTAACTGAGTAGAGTCATGCTGACTCTGAAGTTTCATGAAAGCACCACTGTTATGTCCTCACACCTCATCTAAAGATAGACGATGATAGAGCAGAACATTTTTTTGAGGAAGAAGGAACCCTGCTGCTTCTCTTGGATAAGCAGCAAGTAATAATCAGGATGTGTGTTGTGGCGCAGTAGATATCAGCTTGGAATGAGAAATCAGAGGGCTAAGTTCGAATTCCAGTTGAATTCATTGCATTCACTTATGCACAAATAACTGGGAAAGGTATTAATCCATCACTTCCCTCCAGCTATGGGCTAAATAACAAGACAGACTGGGTTCTATAGCCTTGGTTGGCAACTTACAGCAGAAAGTAATGGCAACCGACTGTAGGAAAATGTTATGCCCAGTCAGTCATGTCTCTTTCAAGACATGATTATCCAAGCATGTATCATAATATGGCTTGGAACTGACTGATTAGACAGGGCACATCATTGAAGATTGAGAAAACGGAAGTGCTTAGATACATTTAACTTGCAGGGTAGCTGTTAGAATCTGTCAGATGTTAAAAGCTTCAATACAAATGAAAAAAAAAAAAAAATGTCCTTTCTGGTCATAGCATTTAAGGTTATTTATTACCTCCTACAGGAAAAAAAAAAAAATTACAATGCACTTACACACTGGTTTGTCTTCAATTTATATATCTCTCGGCATGCGGCTGAGTGGTTAAAAGGTTTGTTTTTTTCTGGCCATGAGACCCAGGTTTAAACCACAATGTGATCAATTTTTTGAAAAGTGATTTACTTCCAGCATGCAGCACCTTTGGAAAGTGCCTGAAAACCATGCTATGGGTTGACTTAAGCTTTGTAAGTGAAATTGGATAGACAGAACTGTACAGAGGCCAATGATTGTGCTAGCACAAAGTGACAAGATATTGAGATTAAATCATTGTTGAATATGAGATATTTTTTTTTTTTAATCATTTCACCCCGAGCAAGGCGGAAATGCCACTGATGTGCAGGGGGTTACATAAATGTAAAAAGATTAATTAGAAAAGAGTGAGGAGTACAAACTAGTTAGAAAGGAACAATAGAAAGCTGAGAAAGAAGGTGCGATGAGAGATACATAGGTGGAGAGAAAGGGAAGGTTATACAGGGGAGGGGAGAGAGCTAGAGGCCAGTGGTTAGTAGATGAGTATTAACTTTGCATTTAAATTTCTGGAGGTTGTAGCCGTCAGGAAAGCAAGAATACGGGAGTGAGTTCCACAGGCAGGAAGTGCGAGAGAGGAAGCTGCAGGAGTAGAATTGTCGTCTGCATTTGGCTAACCTGACTGTGAATGGGTGGGACCCAGTTGCCAGTCTGGTTGCACGGGTAAACACCTGTTGAGGAGGCATCAGTGACTTGAGCTCATCCGAGCAGAAGCCATGAAAATATTTATAGAAGAGACAGAGGGAGGCCACATTTCGACAATGGGAAAGTGGCTGCAGTCAAGTCGCCAGATCAGTACCTATCACATTACAGACTCTCCTTTGGAGCTTGTCAAGAACACTGAGGAGAACGGCAGGGGCACCTGACCATAAATGGCAGCAGTACTCCATGCACGGACGGATGGTTATAACGACACTAAACATATGGATAAAAACTAACATTTTCTATAAAAATCAAACGCATGGAGGAAGCCTCCTTCATAAACATTATAAAGAAATACATAACTCCAGTCGACAACAGAAAATTAAATTATCTACTATAAAAATTAAATTATCTACTATAAAAATTAAATTATCTACTATAAAAATTAAATTATCTACTATAAAAATTAAATTATCTACTATAAAAATTAAATTATCTACTATAAAAATTAAATTATCTACTATAAAAATTAAATTATCTACTATAAAAATTAAATTAAAAATTGCTTTCCTCATTGTCAACAATAATAGCTCACCTGCAAGATACAACTTATAAAAAAACCAATATTATTTATAAATTCACATGTCCCTTAAGAAACTGTGTTCCTGACTAATTTGCCTTAAGTTAATCTTTGGTCATTCTCTTTGCTTGTGAGAGATCAATGTTAAATTGTAAAAAATGGCAAAAGAAATCATCATGATATTGCTAATGTCTACAAATCTCTCATTCAGTCACTTTTATACATAGTTGGTTTACTGAAGTTATTGTATAGAAACAGATGGGTGATTTGAACACCAAGGTACATGTGTTAAAGAATTTTTAAGGAAAATCAAAACGAAAAGAACACTGCGAATCATAGAAACAGCAGAAATTTCTTAGACATATAATGAAGAAAAAGGGCCTGGAAAATTTGAGGTCAAGAGAGACAGGGCAAACCAACAGGCCACCTTCTTGACAAGCTGGTGTGATTGGATGACAAAATGGGTAGTTGAAAAGATGGCAGACAGATAAACATTACAAAGAGCTATAAGGGATAGAAAATTGTGGATAGCCATGATTGCCTGCCTATTAAAAGGGGCATGGTTCATAGAAGATGATATACCCAAGTGCTAAAACCTGTGTATGTGTGTGTAATATAATATGAATGCACACACCAAAAACCAAACATTTGTTTGGCATAATAATAAAAGGTGGAATCTCACTACCCTTTTTGGATTAACACCCATGAAACAGCAAGCATAGTTAGGTGAGAAGATTAGACATTGAGATAAATGTCAAAGCTGGGTGAGTGTGGATTGTCATGTTTAACAAAGACAGGCTCTAAGATTAGTAATATCAGGTACAAAAAAATATGGAATTTCTTTTGTTATATATTCCAGTAAATGGGCTGTTTTCAGCCATTGTAATTTAATGGGTGCAATAAATAAAGTAAATCTGGTGGTGTTTGAGTAAGATTTTTTTAAAAAATTTTAAGAATGTGTAGTGTGGTGTAATAGACAATGGCTTGGAATGAGAAATTGAAGAACAAAGTTCAAATTCTGGTTGGGTTTGTTACATTCACTTATTACACAAATACCCTTGATAAAAGGGCATGAATCTATCTCTTCTCAGGACAGACTAGATAGCATTGTGTGGCAACCAGTATACTGTAAGCAGAAATGGCGGCCTTTTGTAGGAAAATCTTTTGCCTAGTCAGTTATGATTTGAAAGAGACATGATCACCCAAGAGTGTATCAAAAATGGCATTTAACTAATGGATTCTTCATGAACTGATACCAGATTTATAGACTGGCATTTGACAATGTTTGTTATAAAGTTACACTTATGAAGAACCTTTTGATGACCAAAGATGCTAATTTGTTAGATGAAGCCATTTTAGATTAATAGAGACATTGTTGCAATGAAAACAGAAAGAATCAGAAAATTAGCTGGAAAAAATACAGAATAAATTCTGTAAGGGAGAAATAACAGAGGATTAAAGCTTGGTGGGGTTGGGGGAGAAAAAAAAAAAAAAACAAACAAAAAATCAAATACCCCCTGGAAAAAACCCAGAAAACCCATAGGAAAACCAAAGACAAAAGCCAAAGACAAAAAACAAAACAAAAATAAAACACCTCACCTGTAAGACTGTTCCAAATATAGGCAGATTTAGTGTTTCCCCTGGTGTAGGTGGTGGCCACTGGTCGATATCATGACATGCTGGAAAAAAGTAAAAATACAACTAGATAAATTACAAATTGCTGATACTATAAAAAGTATCAAGAACAAGAAAATTTTGTTAGAAACAAATAAAAGTGTACTGAACAATTATGTAATATCAATCCTCCTATATGGCAGTGAATGCTGGACAATCTCTTCACAGATAAAGACACTTGAATCAATAGAAAAAAAGAAGGATGCTCAGAATACCATGGACTGTTTTAATATATATAAGTACGTATTTTATTTTTATTTATAAATACTTACTGCAAAATAAAATCCTTACAGTTGCTTGGATAAAGTCTATGAGAGGACAAAATGTGTCAGCTAGTTCTCCTTTTGTTTTTATTCTTAGTCCTTTTACAGATATATCTTTTAGTTATAACTTAATTTTTTTACATATACATGCACACAGAAAATGGAAAATTTTAAATATAGTTAGAATATGCAAGTCTTTAAACAACCCATGCCCTTGTGTCTAGGAAAAACTATAATTAAATTTCTTAATAAAAATCTATTAAATAAACGTAATGAAATAAATGTCATATGTAAACATTGCAAAATGTTCCCCTTAGAATATGGTTAAAAAGATTCTTAATAAAAAAAAAACTATTAACTTACATATATCTAATAATGCTTTATATTATGAAAGAATAACAAATTATATTCAAATGAAAATGTCACAATGTAACCTATATTAATTTTAAATATATATATATATATATATATATAATGCTTTACAATATTTGTTGTATTGAGCAATTTTCTAAAAAAGAAAAAAAAAATGCATGAGAACTCAGAATTGTAAATTATAAAAACTGTTGGTTTTTATATATATATATATATATATATATATATATATATTTCTACCAGCCTGATTATTTGTGAGAAATGTTTCTTTTTTTAGGAAACTGTGTGTCATTTGACAGGATTCAAACCTGCGACAGGTCCTAACAACATAGGGAAAGCTGCTAATGTAAACAGACAATGTTACGGAAAGTTCCAGAGATTAACAAAATGGAAATAGCAACCAACATATTTCATTTATTTGTTTATATTATGATAGATTTCAGAGCAGAGATTATTTACAAGAAATTGAAAATTGTGTGTATAAGGCTTGATTTGACTTTGCTTAGACTGTGAAATCATTAGTGGTCGACTGGCCTAAGACATACCAGATCATTTATGCTGTTTTGGGTTGCCGGTTTGAATCCTGCTGAATGACATTTTCCTAAGAAAATTTCTCAAATACTCAGGTCGATAGAGATTATATACATACATACATGGTTTAATTAAAAACAGAATATCTACTCAAATATTAAAAATAATGTTCAAACAAATTAATTATACATACATATGTGTGTTATTAATCCAAGCGGTTTTGTCTATACTTTTAGCTATTATCAAGGATGAATTTTATTTTACTTTTAATTGAATGTATCAATTGTGTATGTAGAGTCATAGGAAGGGTTTATTTTCCAAACATGGTAAGCACATTGTAGCTGTCTTTACAGTTAATATTGCTGAGAGTTAATTTTTGTTTTTATTTTTCATTATTAGTTCCATTATTTTTAGCCTCCCCGCCACACACATGTGGCTGATGCTATTATATCTACATTATTTAGGAGTATGTTACATTTTGGTAGGTCACCATGTATATTTAAATGAGACCTAATAAAGCTATGATCAGATAATGTGTGTGTGCAATTCAGATATAAATAAAAATATATCTAAAATAAAACAATGATATTTCTACTTCTGTTTATCAAAAAATAAAATCTTCATATTTGCCTTGGTAAATTCCATCAGCAAAAGAAACATGTTGGTAAAGAAAAGTTTTTCTTTTGTCTATATATTTTACAAAAAGTTTTGATATATTACAATTTCAATGGGTGATACATATTTCATTGCACAATGATGACCTGGTGGCTCGTTAGACCCAAGTGATACAACAGTTGATCTTCAAAATATCCCCCCCCCCAAAAAAAAAACAATTTGTTACACAGAAAATTTTTTTTTATAAATTTATTACTCTGTTAAATTAAATAAATGAATTTATCATTGAGTTCTTTTGAGTTTGTTTATTGGAATTTACCTGGATAATATACCAAGTGTTCTATGTTTATATATATATAGTCATCTGCAGACAGATCTGTTTCGCTGTATCACAGCTCATCAGTACGGTTAGACTCCAATTGCTTTTCACCCAGGATTGAAACTCGACCAAATTGGCATCAGATCAGTTGGCAATTCTACCTCTGGACTATGGGCACTCGGTAGAATAAGGCAGACTTTTTAGCATGTATATTATCATTATACATGCCCAATAGCCAGAGTGCTCTAATTCATTATTGATACACACACACACACACACACACACACAGCAAGTCAAAAGTAAAGCAACTTCAAACCAGTACTGAAGCAAAAAGTTCACAATGTGAGAATAATGTTCAAACCAAAAAGGGATACATAATCTTGTGACTTCAAGGCAGGAAAGAATAAAATGCTAGAGATAAGACTAGGAATTGTTATGTTTTATTGTTTGGAAAAAAATACCAGCATGCAACTAGGATTTTTTTTTCTATAAATTTGGAGGGAAGAGGTTTTTAGCAGATGACTTTAACCAACAAAGAGATTCTAAATAAATTTGCAATTAGACGTCATCTAGTCAGAAATATAAAAGCCAGAAATGAAAGAATACTTCCCCCCTCTCCATGTACTGAACAGGTTTATCAATCAAGTGATTTTATGATTTAATACATTATTAATCACTGCATCAAATTTTTCCATGGCTCATTGACAGATCTAAAGCTTCCTGGCAGAAAAATGCTTTAGGACATTTTTTCTTATTGGTTTTTTTCATTGTATAAATAGTGAAATGTTGTGTTGTGAATGAAAATGTTGAGCCTCAAGAAATGATTAGAACAATTACTTATTCAGTTAGTTAAGTGCCATATACTTGAGCAATCATGTCTCTTTAGAGACATGACTGAGTGGGCAGAAGATTATCCTGTAGTAGGTTGCCATTACTTTCTGTGGTAGACTGGTTGCCAGCCAAGGCTATAGAACCCAATCTGTCCTGTTATTTAACCCATAACTGAAAGGAAGAGATGGATTAATACCCTTCTAAAGAGTATTTGGACATAAGTGAATGCAAGGAATTAAACTGGAATTCAAACTCGGCTCCCCAATTTCTCGTTCCGAGCCGATATCCACTGCACCACAATGTACATCCCAATTACTTATTAGAATTAATGAAACTTATCAGGAAAGTGGACATCCATTTCTTTTTCAAATTAAATATATCCTTTTATTAAATGATTTCATGTAAAATCTCTCTCCCATGAAAACACACACAATTTTATATAATGCATCACTCAATAAATCCCAGGCTTAACTAATAAAACAACAACAACTTCTAGGCAAAATTCAACTATTCATCAACAGTCTCCTTCTAGGGTGGTACACTGATCCCAACGCTTCTAACAATTTGATGCCTTTTTCATAGAACAATTTGTCCTTGGTCTAAAAAATATCCCTCAGTTTCCAATATCACTTCTTCATTGGAGCAAAATCTCTTTTCCTGAGCATTTGACGTCTGCAAACAACCGGTAGTCACTTGGGGCCAGATCTGGAGAATAGGGTGGGTGAGGAAGCAATTCCAAGTGCAATTCACTTAGTTTTGCCATCGTAGCAATCAATTTGTGACACAGTGTGTGTTCTTGGTGAAAGATCACTTTTTCTTCTTCATCTATGATCATTTTTTGGTGATTTCTTCTTTCACATGTGCCAACAATGCTTTATAATATTTACTACTGATGGTTCTTTCTTTCTCAAAGTAATGGATGAACAAAATCCCCAAAATACAGAAGCAAAACCTTGCCTGCTGATGTTTGCATCTTTGGTCGCTTCAGATGGTTTTCACCTGCTGCTGTCCATTCAACTGACTGTTGATTTGACTCTGGAGTGAAGTAGTGGATCCATGTTTCATCCATTGTCACATATTTATGCAAAAAACTTGGTTTTGCATTGAAACAGTTGCAAATAATGCTCTGAATCATCGACGCGTTGTTGTTTTTGATTGATTGTGAACAAACATGGCACCCACTTTGAACACAGCTTTCTCATTGACAAATGTTCATGCAAAATGGTGAATACACTGCCTTTTGATATGTTCAACTCCTCTGCTATCTCGTGCAACCTCAATTTATGATCAGCCAAAATGTGTTTGGCAATTTTTTTGGTGTTTTCTGAGACAACTGCTGATTTGGGGCAACCTGAGCATTCAGCATTATTTGTATCTGCACAACTGCATTTAAAATCAGCATACCACCTCTTAACCGTTGTTTCCAATGGAGCAGAGTTTGAATAACATTTATCAAGCCATTGCTTTGCTTGAACAGTATTTTTTCTCATTAGAAAGCAATGCTTTATCAACACACAAAATTCAGATCTTCCCATCTTGAAAATTTGCAACAGTAGCTTTGCTTAAATAACTAATTTGTAAACTAATAATCAAATTGGGCCCAAATTTTGTCACATGCCATTTGAAGGTTAATACTTCATCAAAATCATATGGATATTTTTATTAATTTATATGTCAGGCCTGGAACTTATTGAGTGATGTGTTATGGAAGAGACAGAGATAGACAAAAATTAGCAGAATAGTGTATTTCATTTGCCAATCTTTTGGTTTAGCAACAAATTTGTGCTTAAAAGAAAATGTTAGCAGAGGTGGTACTGTAAAGTATTTAAGGAAGAACAGTTTTGAACTTTAATATACATATAATAAAGCTGTTTCAGTTGGGAGTTAGAAGACTCATCTTTTGATGGGAGAGGCGGAAGACTAAATTGACTTTTAACCTAAAAGAGTTTGGTACACCAATGTTTAACTACATACCTGCCTCAACACTGGGCTCTCCACTGTCAAAATATTCAGGAGCAATGATCCGTACGAGTTGTGAAAATAAGTTTGGGAATGGAAGTTTTGAAATTAGCACCACAGACTGGAATAAAAAAAAAAAAGGAAAAAAAATGAAAAAGGACAGGTCAGACATAGACAGAGAGGTGAATGTTACTAAAGAAAAAAAGTACCAAAGATGATGTAAAAAAACATGATAAAAAATATATCTTCATGGTTACTAATAAGGTTGTAACACAATACAAAGTCTGACATAAAATTTTAGAAAACAATACCATATAGGATTATGTCTGTAAAGCATGAATATAAATTGTTTTGCACTGTATCCTCTTGTCAATCATCTTGTTGTTTTCTTCAGTGTGGACAGAGGAATCAGCACAGCATGATGACTCAACCTGAAGACTGCATGTTATATCTACAGACACTTGCCTTCTGGTATTGAGACCCCCCCACCCCACCCAGCAAATTTAAAAAAAAAAGGAGAGATTTAAAAAAATAAAAAATAAAATAAAAATCATACTGTTCTTTTATTTTACTCTCTCCTTACTTTTCACTGAAGCTCTCTTCACTTGCAATAACCCCTTATAAGCTAGTAATAAAGAATAAACTTGACAATTTTTTTTTTTTTATCATATCACCCCAAGCAAGGCGGTAACGCCACTGATGCACAGGGGGCTACGTAAGAGTGAAAAGTTTGGAAAATAGAAAGCCAGAAATCACATCCTAAACAGGAAACAAGGGATGAGTTTCTTCACCTGTTCAATAGACGTGGGTGGGTTGTGAACTGGGCGATAGTTTAGTCTATCTACTCCAATATCTAAACAGATATGTTGAAAAATTTCCCATTAAAAAAGTAATTTGTCGAGTATAATAAATGCTATTAGCATTTTCTTTTTTTCTAAATTTTCTATGTGTCATGTCCCACCAGAAGATGGATAATCATATTTCTCCACAATTTCTTATCCTTTGCAGCTCTTAGTCAGGTATGTCTTTTTTGCTATCCATATTACTCCCTGTTCTGTTGACCATTTATATAAGGTTGTTGGGTACATCATTCACTATGTTCCCCTAGCCCTCAATGCTGTTAGTGTAAAATTTTCTAAGCCCTCTTTCCTTGTATGTCCGAGAAATTTCATCCGTTTTTCTGATTCTAACTATAAGTATCCTTTTTGGTTACATTTTCATGAAAATGTCTTTCATGAGTCACATTCCCAGCATTCTTCAGTAGAATCACAATTCTATTACCTCATTATGCTTATTTTTTCAAATACTTTACATAAATGTTGCAAATTTTATTAGACAACATGTTAATTCAAAATTCAGCTGAACTGAATAATCAAAAATGTGATAATGAGAAGAGTTGCTAATAGCATTTATTGAAAAACTTATTTTTGCCATTTATCAACAACAAAACTAATCGTGTAGGTGTCAAACAAAATAAATGATAATCACATAACAAATGTTGAAAACTAGGCTGGCCAAAATAATGTAAAACAATCAAAGCAAACACAACCCTTGAGGAATCTTTTGTAATGCCAACAACATACATGGATACGAGTTAAAGATCAAATGCAGATCAAATATGGATTGGAATCCGAAAGAATAAGATAAAGAACAAATAAGAAACATATCAATCTCACATTTTTCACTTTGTCAGAGATTGAGAGAAAAGAGACAAAAAGACAGAAACACTGGTATTTTCAATTTTGTCATCTATCATGTGCATAAAATCTATTGATAATTCTAGTGTAACCCTGATATAAGAGAGTTGTCGGGACTGGATAAAAGTTCTCTTATATTCGGGTTTGGTCTATTTTATATATATTATCACAGGCTCTAATTTGGGACCAGGGAAAATCTCTCTTATATACGGGATATACTGTATATGTATGTAAAAATTCTAATAAAATTCTAGTATGTCTAAGTGAGCATTGGATAGATAATGTGTATTCATATTGTGTATGTCTAGAAGGAGGAGTTCTAATGTTTTCACCTTTGTGTGGTCAGCTGGCACTGCTTTAATTTGGGACTGCTTTTTATACAAGTACTCTGTATTAGATATGAATTAGATACCTGGAAATATAAAGAGCTTCATTATTATCTGCTTCTAGCCACCACTGGTATTTTGTTTTACTATATTTTATACCTATGATTGTATTTCTTTTAGTCTCAAATAGCCTTTTCTCAAAAGAACTACCTTTTTTTTTTTTGATCAGCCAATGCAATTACAGTTCTCAGATGGACGTGCTGAGCTTCTGTTACAAACAAAGATGGTATCAAACTCAACTCTGCAATTCTAATATATTCACAGGGATCAAAACAAGTTGAAAACTATTTCCTCTTTTTAAAACTTTATATGAGTACATCAACACTAAATGTGTTTCTATGTATGTAAAATTCACTTGCTGTTGCTATGACATCAACTCAATAAGCAGTGTACAGTGGGAAGAAAAAAACTAAGATTTTCATATTTCACAGTCAGTTGTTTGTTAGAGCAACTTTAACTCTCTTTGGGAACTAATGATTTCATGTGAGATTGAATTATTGCCAAAGTGGTTTACTCAAAATGAACCATACTCTCCTTCTTCCTATAAATCCTGACAAGATTGTATAGAGGTTACTGGCAAGAGAACAAGGCAGAAGAAAGTTCAAACATTTTGAAGAGGTATTTGCAAAAAAATAACAGATGGTTGCCAATGAGAATTCAGAATGAATGAATTATTTCCACATTCTGATGTCCTATTGCATGCATTAACTGCAAAAAGGTTCCCATGTTACAGTCAATGTTTTAGAGCTGGAGATGAAGAGGAAAGAGAAACGTGAATTAATGTCATTTTATAGCATACAGATCATCATACAATAATTATATACACTACCGGCCATAATTATTAGGCCACCCCAGTTTTTTCAAGAAAATGATGTATTTTTAGTATTTAGTGCCATGTAGATAATTCTAAATGAAAATAAAATGGTTCTTTTGTTATTACTTTGCAAAATTTTACAAGACAAGGAAGCAAAGATGAACTCGTCTGAATCACCCGAAATTTTCTTCATTCTTTCATTGATGAAACTGCAATATAGGTAATTATTAAATATTTATAAATTCATTTGATGTACATGTTATTATTCAGTCAGTCAATCAGTCAGTAAAGTGCCATACGTTATACACATATTGGGCGATCATGTCTCGAAAGAGACATGACTGACTGGGCAGAAGATTATTCCACAGTAGGTTGCCATTGCTTTCTGTGGTAGACTGGTTGCCAGCCAAGGCTATAAAACCCAGTCTGTCCTATTATTTAACCCATAACTGGAGGGAAGAGATGGATTACTACCTTTCCCAATGGATATTTGTGTATAAGTGAATGCAAGGAGTTCAACTGGAATTCAAACTTGGCTCCCCGATTTGTCGTTCCAAGTCGATATCCACTGCACCACAACACACATCCTACAATTATTCACTTGGCAATAAATACTAAAAATTATGAAATACATCATTTTTTTTTTTTTTAAACACTGGGATGCTCTAATAATTATGGCAGGTAGTGA
The DNA here is from genome assembly GCA_037127315.1 of Ascarosepion bandense. Taxonomy (NCBI): domain Eukaryota; kingdom Metazoa; phylum Mollusca; class Cephalopoda; order Sepiida; family Sepiidae; genus Ascarosepion; species Ascarosepion bandense. The sequence continues at coordinate 1,879,023 of JBBBDQ010000741.1, read as the reverse complement.
AGTACAGAGTCAGATTCACATGCCTAAAGTTCTTTTTGTTTAATTAACAAGTACTTGCAAGAATTTAATTTTGTTTACTTGTAAATAAAATAAAAATATATTTTTAAAAAAATAAAATCAAGGTTCCTGCCATAGCTGAATGGTTAACAAGTTTGCATCTCAACCAATTAATGAATACAGAGAGGACATCTGGCAATGTTCTTATGTCAGAAAAAGTCAAGTAAAGACCAACATAGTATTTTATAATGCATAATGCTAATCAAACTAATTTCAAACTCAGTACTTTGATGTAGGAGTATAGAAGGCACTGAGAACCCTACTACTGTAGCCTTGTGCCAGTATAATGTACCTTAGTAAATAATTACTGTAAACTTGTTTTGAATTGTGGTGTGTGTATCTAAATCTAAACTTATTTATAAAAGAAACTTTGTGTGTCTGTGTAGTGTGTGTGTGTGTATCCATTACCTATAAACTCCGAAACGGCTGAACCGATTTCCTTGAAAATTAATACAGTTGTACTATAAACGTCTGTGAGTGTTCTTAGCTAGGTTTTGTGTCAAGGTACACCCAATAAATATCAAAAATCGAAAAAAATCGTGTTATAGAAGGAGTGGTCTGATTTTAATCAAATTTGATTAACTCATAGACAAAGACATAAGAAATGATTTTCAGAAGTTTCATGGTTGCAGTTCTTACAATAGTGCAGAAAATCGATAATATATATATATATATATATATATATATATATAAAAGGCAAGATACCGGGTCTGATCAAAATCAGTTTTTCAGCCCTTTTATTTTAGTTTTTGCTTCGGGTTTGGCTCTAAGTAGGTATAATTGTAGTTCTTAGTCTCAGTCATGATACCATTTACTCAGAGGACTTATTTAGCCTTCAAAATTCAGTTTACGACGAAAAAAACTTATTTGATATCAATACCAGGAAATCAAAATTTGACTTACATCCATTCATTTTTCTTTCAGTCTAGGGTTTCGTTTTAACAGGAAACAACTATTGCTTTTTAGTCTTTCGTGCCAATGTCCAAAGAGTCTGAGATCCAGGACCATGGATTAGTTTTAAAGCTTTCATTACACCTGAGCAACACCGGGTTATACTGCTAGTATATTTATATATATATGTGTGTGTGTGTGTATATATATATATATATATATACATACATACATACATACACTGTATATTTCCATATATAACATGACCTTTATTTAGATAAGACAAGTTAAAAAATATAGCAAATTTTCATAAATTTATCATATACCTGTAGTAGATGATTGTTTATTGATTATATAACGATAATGTTATTAGAAATGTTGTTACTGTAACCTTAGAAAATCAAAATGAACAAAATAACAAAACCATTTTTATTTAAGTTTTTTCGTATACATGATCCCTAAAAGGAAAACCATTATATTGTTTACGTCTCATCACATGACCTCTTGTGTATATTGATTTCTCTTCCTCTTCTTTTTAATATAACTACCATAAACTACCATGTGTATTGTGGTGCAGTGGATATAGGCCCAGAATGAGAAATAGAAGAGCCTAGTTCAAATTCCAGTTATATTCAATGCATTCACTTACACGCAAATACCCTTGAGAAAGGTATTAATCCGGCTCTTTTCTCTCCAGCTATTGGGTCTTACAGCCTTGGTTGGCAACCAATCTACCACGGAAAGTAATGGCAACTTACTGTGGGAAAATGTTCTGCCCAGTCAGTCATGTCTCCTTAAAGATATGATTGCCCAAGAGTATATCAAGTATAGCACTTAACTGACTGTCCCTAAAAGAACTTTTATTTGAAAAAAATAAAGGTTATATGTAATTCTAAATTGTGTTATTGCTGTAATTAACACTGCCATGTTGATTATTGAAAATTTAATGAAAGATAAAAGGTTTGCTGGGAACGCAATCCTAACAATTTTTTAATTTTCTCAGTTAAGCTTGCCTGGATACAAGTTGATTTCATTGATATAGAAGTATTCTTTGAATAGGCAATTTATTACGAAGTTATGCCAGTAATATATAAAGTAGAAATGGTTTTATTTCTTTTATTATTTGTTTATTTGATAAAGTGAATCTTTTCATGTCTGTTATTGGTTATCACACCAAGGTTTTGGTTAGCCTACCGAAAAAACATTACCCCAAATATAAGGTTTTTTTTTTTTTTTTAGAAAGAGTCACTCTGTCCTGATTTCTAAAGGTGATTTTGGGGATTTAAAAGTTGTCTTATACATGGAAATATATGGCCTGGCTAGGTGTCCTGAGCAGTAGATCACTTGCAAGTTCTTGTTTTGCTTGCTAACAGTGTCCTGAACAGAGCATTGTTGGATGTTATCTCCAAGAAATGTTAAGGTATCCAAGCTTAGACTCTAGGGTTTTACTTGGTGTCCAAGCAGTGGCACCATACATTAAAATCACCTATACTATGGCATGAAAGAATCTCCATTTGAGATCGTTTGGTAGATTAGATTTCCAGATTATATCATTTTATTCAAGGCGGCCCAGACTTTAGCAATGTGGATTTTCAAATCTTTTTCAGTAGATTTTATCTCGCTTGAGAATCAATAAAATCTGTTAAATCTTTTACAAATACCAAATGTGACATATTTTCTTCACTTGAGATTTATTGTCAATGAATGGCATTAAGAGGTGTTTTTTATCTTTTTTATTCCAATCAAGTTTTTAAGAGATAACAGTAACTACCATTGTCAAGAGTAATAAATGTAACAAAGTGTATTTTAAGAGTGCAAATTCTACCTAAAGAAATAGTGAATCACATTCATGACAAACAAATAACTAAGTTCAAACAAATACTTTCTCAGATATATCACAATTTATGAATCAAACATACTATCACAAATTATGGATATACAAGGTAAGCCACATGGCAGTCTGACCTTGAACTTTGTCATGCATGCACACTAAGTTGTGTTCTTGCTCACTTCTGTTGTTTATAGCAGTGCTTGGAAGGAAGGTGTGCAGAGTGTGGCTATCTCACCACACAACTGAGATTTCATCAGTGACCCTGCCTTGTGCTGCAGTTTTTGGCCAAGCAAAACATTCACCAGATCTCAACCCTGACAAAGTTATCCGCTTTAAAAAAAAAAAAAATCCCCATTTGAAGGAAACAAGATGTTGAGGAAATCCAAGAGAATGCGATCAACAAGGCAGCTGCTCACTAAGGAATTCCAGAAATTCTTCCATCAACAGAAACACTGGATAATGTGTGTGGCTTCAGAATGGGACTACTTCAAAGGAGATTAAATAGCGAATTGATATGTGTTGTTTTCTTTTTCTTGCACCAGTCCCCAATAATTTTGATCAAACCTCATATTTAGAGAGAGAAAAAAATATATTAATATAAATATATAATAACTTCAATATACATAACTGTAGTAATCACATTATTAAATTATAAAGAAAAGAAAAATTTTTTTTTTATTGCTTCTTAAAAATAAAAGGATAGACAAAGTGGAAAAACTATATTAAATCAATTACTAGGTCTGCTGCGAGAAAAAGTTAGTTCACTGTGTTGTGCTAGACAATTTTTTCTAGCCAGAATCTATCTTGCACATTTATAAGTCTACCATTTGTCCATGCATTGAATACTGCTGTCATATCTGGTCTTGTGTTTCTGCTATGTACCTAGATATTCTTTATAAAAAGAAAAGAATCTGCAGTGTTATTGATCCTGACTTGGCATCTCAGCTTCAGTCACTTTCCCCATCAGCATAACGTAGTTTCACTGTACATTTTTTTATAAATATTCTCATGGTAATTGTTCTGATGAGGTTTGCACTTTGGTACCTCAAATTTAGAAATTTAATCTTAGTACTATATTGACAGCTAGGTCTTTTACAGTTGGAATGGTGAGATGTAACCATAAGTTCTATTCTATAATTATTCTAGACTTGGGGTTTTTTTTTTTTGTAAGAGATCATTTTAAAATGGGTCTTTTATCTGAAGTTCTATACTAAAAGTTTCTTCTCTCACACTTCTCAATTGTGTCACTTCTTACTTTCCAGTTAACTTCAATCTTCAAAATTTAAATGCAATGTCAACCATTATCTTCCATCTTCTTAATTTCTGTTCTTTTATTGTTCTCTTTAATAATATTTTCATTTTTCTCATTCTTTCACACTTAATAACCTCTTGCATCTTAGTGGCAGTATTGTCTTCCTTAGGGTGAAATGAAAAAAAAAAGAAAAAAAAGAAGATATTTAACACCTTAGATAGATACTTAACACCTTACAGAGAGAAAGATTAAGAATACTGAACTTAACCTTTAAATTTGTTCCTTAACTGAAGATTCAAATTCACCTCCTCCCCACCAAACTAAAGGTCATTAAAGTAACATTCACAAGTCAGACTTTACAAGTGCTTGCCAAAACAGAAAGCCCTGCAGAACTTTTGGACATAGTTGGCTTGCAATTATTTGTGTGTAAAGCATCTGAGTTTGAAACTGAATCAAGAAGGTTGACTATATTTTGGACAATTGTCAAATTAATTCTATTATACAAAAACCAAGAGTTAACAAAAACTGTAATTAACCGTGCAAATCCTCAACAAAATTACATTTGTCTTTATCAAACAAGTTCACAAATGCTTCCATGGGGAATGCCAACAGTTTCAGATTAGCCAAGTAGAACACATCCAGATTTGTATATCAACACAATTTTCTAATAAACAATATAAACTTGCTATATTTAAAAGGGAGGAGAACTGAATATTTGAGATTGAATATTTATAGCAACACAGTATAAATGTAAGGAAAACAAAAAAAGCACACAACATGGTTTCTAGGTTCAGACCAAGTACCTCAACTTACTTGCAGGATATTGTGAGTATGTATATATTTGGGCAATAAACTTTCTTTCAAATATGTTTTCTTAAATATGACAAATGAAAAATTTCAGGATGATCAATTTTATTTAGTTTTTACATTTGTTTGGTAGGAATAAGTGTGCAAAAATTTTTGTGTGTGTGTGTGTATGTATGTATATATATATATATATATATATATATATACACTAGCTGTACCCAGCCACGTGTTGCTGTAGCACAGTTTGGTTAAATGGGGGGGGGGGGGGGGGGAAGAGAAAAAAAAGAAAAAGAAAGTGCACATTTAATTTCCCAATACTTGTGGGTATACAATGTTTTTAGTTGTTCCATTGTTTGTTCAGATATAGAGATTGTCTGGTTTGCAGAGTCATGTTAGACATGTATGATTAAGTGAGCATCCCCAGAAAAATGTTAAATTAATAAATTCTTCAGATTTTTTTTTTTACGAAAGTTTAGTGCTTTACTAATAATAATTTGTTGGAAAAAAAAAAAAATTAAAAGAAAACTTTTTAAAGAGAGTCTATCATTTAGGCCCGACCAAAAATAAGAAATGGCTTAGGTAAAAAAAAAAAAAAAAAAAAAAAAAAAAAATGAAATTTATTTACTAAACCAGCAAAATAAATGGGATAGATAATTTTTTGAAAGAAAATTAATAGAAAACTATTTTTCAAAAAGTAAAAGGATTTCTGTTTCCACTCGCCAAAATATAAATAATAGTAAAAAAAAAAAAAATAAAAAAGATTCGTTTACCTTAAATGTGATTTCCCTGTTTTCTATGAAATAAAGTTGTCTGTAAAAGCGTGCATATTGAAAATGAAAGATTTTTTTTAGTTCGGCTCTCATTGGCTCTAACTGACTTTGCACAATATATGTTTTTATATTGTAATATTTTTAATATAAGGTATATAAAAATAGACTCGTATTCGATTAAAATGCGATAGTAAAATTTCAAAACAATTGGTGCAGCCATTTTCTAGATTAGTGGATAGGAACAAACGGACAAGTACATTTTTATTTATATATGTGTGTGTGTGTGTGTATGTGTGTGTATATATATATATATATAGGCTTTTAATATAGAGAGTCCTTTAGATCCACAAGTGGTGATTTCAGTGGGCCTCAACTAAAGTTTCTTAATTATAGTGCTAAACTGCAGGGCTCCAGGCTATTTCTTTTTTTAATTATCCTCGCAAAAAACAATTTCAGTCATCTCAAATCACTTAAACTGACAGAAGAAATTTGTTATTTATTTTACTCTCAGAACAGGTTTTTTTGTTTTTTTTTTAAAAATTAGATGAATAAATTTAAAACAAAAACAGTATTAACACTTAATCCCAGTTCCATTAAGAAATTATATCTTGTTTGAGAATTATGACAAAAAGGTTTTTTTAATTGCTAGAACAAGTTTTATTTTTTGAAAGTAAATTAATAAATTGAAAGTGTTGACTTGTTTATGATTAAAAAAAAAACAAAAAAAACAAAAAAAAAACCCTTGAAGACTGGGCATCCGAGGTCTCCTCTTGCGTTAAGGCTGACATCGATGCTTTCATCCCAGCCAGGAAGTTTCAGCTTAAATCCCATTCTTGCTCTCGGCCACCAATACCCACCAAAATTACTTCTTCCGGTTTTATAGAAGGTGCCTTTTAGCCTCAGCCTGTAATAAGTGCAAATAGATACTTAATGAAGCTAAGATGTTGTTTGCTACCAGAATGAAGCAGCACATAGCATCCCATAAGTTCGGCACCTAAGACTACTGGCAACTCTGTAAAAGTGTGCTTAACAACAGTAAAACCTCAATACCCACCTCTAATCAATGAATTTGAAGTCTTCACCTTTTCAGCGGACAAGGCTGAATGCTTTGCTCGCAGATTATCCACTAATTTGAGACTAGATTCTTCTGGAGTATCTACACCTGACTTGCTACCTAGAACTGAGGCCCAACTGAATGACATCCACATTACCCCCTCACTGGTCTCTAACATAATCTCAAAACTTTACACTCAAAAAGCGAGCGGAGATGACGGAATCCTAATCATAGTTTTGAAGAAATATGCCCCAGAACTCTCCTCTGTCCTCTCTAAGTTCTACAACTACTGCCTATCTGCTTCCTGCTTTCCTGCCTGTTGGAAGTCCTCCTCTGTAGTTCCTATATTTAAGAATATTGGAGAACCCTCGGACCCTGCTAATTACCACCCTATCAGCCTCCTACCAATCTTTGGTAAAATGTTTGAAGCCATTATCAACACCGAAGTGGTTCAGCATCTCACAGCCCACAGACTTTTATCGGACAAACAGTATGGTTTCCGCTTCTCCAGGTCTACTGCTGATATGCTCACGACCATCACTGAGTATATAAACCAGCCTCTCGACAAGAACGGCGAAGCCCGAACTGTTGCCCTAGATATCTCCAAAGCATTTGACAGAGTTTGGCATGCTGGCCTTCTATGCAAGCTGTGAGGCTATGGTATAACTGGACAATTGTTTGACCGTATCCAGTCATTCCTTTCAAATCATACAATGAAGGTAGTTTTGAAAAGACATGCCTCCCAATACTATCAGATGAACGCGGGTGTCCCATGCTTTTCCTTATCTACATTAACGATCTCCCTGATGTAATAAGATCCAAAGTAGGCATATATGCTGACAACACTGATTTACTCTCACTGCAATCAAAAATCTGCCAAGGCTGACAAAGCAAACCTCGCTGCCGAGCTTGAAAAGGACCTCCAATCCGTGGTGGACTGGGGTAAGAAATGGCTTGTGAATTTTAATGCATTCAAAATGAAGCTGCTATCTATTAACCATCACAGACAATCGCTCATATCCCCCATTAGCATGAAACAGGCTAGCCTCCTTGAGAATAAAACATGTCTCCTTGGCCTCACACTCTCAGCTGACCTCAAGTGAAATGACTATATGAAATCCATTGCTAAATCCACTGCTAAGAAGGTTGGTTCACTGTGCAGGAACAGGAAGTCTTTCCTGTCTGTCCATCCTGTACATATATAAATCTACCATTCACCCGTGTATTGAATACTGCTGCCACACCTGGTCGGGTGCCCCTGCTATTCATCTCGGGGTTCTTGACAAAATCCAACTAAGAATCTGTAATGTGATCGATACCAACTTGGCAGCTCAGCTGCAGTTGCTATCCCACTAGCATGATGTGGCTTCCCCGTGCCTTTTCTATAAATACTTTCACAGCTTCTACTCTGATGAACTTAGATCACTGGTGCTCCCTAAGTATGAATTTACACCAGCTACTAGATTAGCAACTAGGTCCCACCCTTTTACAGTGAAACCGATAAAATATGATCGCAATTTCTACTCTAACAGCTTCTTTTCACGCACTTCCCACCTGTAGAATTATCTTCCATATACTTGCTTCCCCGACAGCTACAATCTCCAGGAATTTAAATGTAAGGTCAATAGACATCTATCTCACTTACTTGGATCCATTCTCTCAAGCTCTTTTTCCCCATCTACTCCACCCCCATTCTTGTTATTCTCATCCATTTATTACTCTCCTCCTGACATTTCCTATAACTAACCCCTCTTTCTCATCACTTTTCCCTATGTAACCTCCCTGTGCAACAGTGGCAGTAGAATGCCTTGCTTGGGGTAAAAATTAGATTAAGATTTCTTTGCTTAACCCCTTTTCATTTGGCCAGTGACTCTTCAAAAAGAAGCTGACCTTTTGCGTCCCAAGTTGACCTTAAAAGTTTGTTCTTGATGTCCTGATGATATCCTCACTTCTTACTGGAATGAGATTAGACTTTGTGCAAAGACCCTCATTCACAGTCAACTGTATGCACAACCAAGTGATGACCAGTTGAGTGAAGATAGTGAGGTTGGAGAAAATCTTTTAGGTGATATTTTGTCACCAATGTCTAATGCTCTGTCTGGGGTAGTACAGCAAGTTCCACTCAACTTGAGATAGAACAACACTGATATGGGATTGGGTAATCATCTCATAATCCTACCCCTCTTCATTTGTGGACTATTATAATTTCCAATTCCTGCTCTCAGCTCTTCATCCATGAAGCAGACAGGATGGAGACTTAGTATAACAAATGCACGCAACAGAAAGCTATTTCGAAACCTAGAGTCTATTAATCAAATTGTTGATAATTTGAAAGTAGTTCCAGATTGAATGTTGACCTTGTAAATGTTGCCCTGAATATCTCTTGTTAATACTGTCAGGATGGGAGATATCATTTCCTTCATCTTTTCCAGATCCATTGATAGCAAAATCTTGCTTCACTTATATTAAAGCCAAATCTAGGTTTTCTTTTTGACAGGAGTCATAGTATCCATAATCAGAGCAGTGATGCTGATGAACTTCTCTTGAATTAATTTTTTTTTTAAGCCAATTAGGTTTTCACTGGAATACTTTACTAGGCTATCAATCGTCGTGCACAGTGAACAGTATTGAATGGAAGTAAGCACTGGATCTTTCAATAGTTTTTGCATACTTTTAAAAATTTTGGTTGCTTATTTGGAACTAGCACAGAAGTAATAAAAAGATCAATTAGCATCTTCTCTTTGAGATGTACATATACGCAAGGTCAGGGAGTGGGCAACAATGCACATTCACCTTGTGAATGTTGGCCCTAAGCAGTAGGGATGTGCAACCTTTGTTCCTCCCAGTCATTATGGCAGCTTCATCTGATCCAATTCTTGTCATTTTGGATAATGGGAATTCCAGTTCTGACATCCATTTCTGGAAGAATTTTGCAATTCTTGCACTTGTTATATCAACACATCCATTATTTGCAACAAAATGAGCGATTGGTTGAAAGGATCAATAATTTAAACATATAACAAAGTGTTTGTAGCTGCTTATGTTTATATGTTTTAACTATAAGAAAAATGAATGATAATTCATTTACTTTCATTTTTAGAGCTACAAGCACAGCGTCTTTTATATTGAACATTTTATATATATATATATATATATTTTTTTTTTTTTGATATTGTAAATATGTTACTATTTTTGCCAGAAAGGTAAGAGATGTGAGACTCCAATCTATGTTAGAAAGATGTGTTATAACAGAAAATTTAACAGGAGGACTGTCCTGGACCCTCCAGCAAGCGCTTTTCTGACAAAAGGACTGTCCTGGACCTTCCAGTAAGTGCTTTTTGATAGGACTGTCCTGAGCTATCCAGGGAATGGTTTTTTGGAGTATCAGCACTGCTTAGTCTTGTTAAATCTTCAACTCCATCTTACTTCATTCTAAGTATTTTTACCAAACAGAAATATTGAGGATTGATGCTCTTTGCCTTGTGGGTTATCCCACTTGACCTTCCTTAAAAGAAATAAAATTCTCTTGTTTAAATGTTAGTCTTTAAAAGTTTTCTTAGTATTTTAATAATTTTGTATTATTTATTACTCAGGTTCATATTCCAGTCCATAATTGTTATTGGAAAAATATACCAGGGAACAAGTGTTTTCTACCTAAACACAAGCATGGCAAGTGAGAGTGGAGTGCTGAAAGTTGTTGTGTTCAGTGTTTGTGCCATTATATTCAACACAAAAAAAAAAAAAAAAAAAAAAAAAAAAAAAAAATCACTGAACATGAAGTTTTCACCTGAAAAATGAAGGCATTTTTTTTTAAAGCCTAACTATCTTATCTGTGTTTTAGATTTGTCAATACATCTTTTAAAGGGGCTTGTTTTTCCATCCATTTGAAATACATTTTAGATTGCTTGGAGTTTTATATATAATGAATATTCATGCAGCAACCTTTGTTTCAAACATCTTTTATTAAAGAGGCCAACTAGGAAGATTTAATTTTTTTTTTAAAGCTTTTTCAGCATCTTTGTTTTTTTACATTTTGTAGAAGTAAGGGAGCACAGAAATTTTCTATGATTTTCATTGTCCCAAGTGCTTTTGGCCACTTCCATAGATATTTTTGAGGGTGTTTCGTCTCTACTGTTAGTCTAAAACAGGAGAAAATAAGTTGTAATTTATTTTTGTTTTCTTTTGAACAGGAGCATTCATTCTAAGCCTTCACATATTGCACATGGCTGAAATTGCATGGGCATCTTTCTGTTTAAAACAAATAAACTTAACACTCCATTTCCACTTTCAAATAAGTTGAGATAAACAGGAGAAAACTGATCTACAGGGCCTCTCTAATAGCACTTGGGCCAATTAAAATTATGGAAAATTTCTGTACTCTCTTACTTCTAAAAGTTAAAAAAAATCAAAGATGCTGAAAAAAAAAAATTAAAAATTAAATCTGCCTTGTTTGTCATATTTTGTCATATTTAATGAAGGATATATATTTTGGTTTCATTAAATATAACAGAAAAGACATCATGGTTGTTAAGCTTTTTATGTAATTTTTTATCTGATCTTATGATTTTTTTTTCCAGAACATAAATTATATAAAAATTGTCCAAATGTTTTATTTTTACAAGTGTTTTCGGCTATACTTTTAGCCATTACAGAGAATGGATTTTATTTTATGCATAACTGAATATATGCAGTGTTATAGTATGTAGAATCATGTGTATGTTTTATGTTCTGAACACAGTAAGCACATTGTTGGTATGTTCATAGTTGATATTATTGAGTATTGGGTTATTCTTTTTTATTAATAATGCTTCTATTATGTTTAGTCTTTTTTTGCATGTTGATGATTATATTTGTGTTGTGAAAAAGTATGTTACAGATAGGACTTGGTAGGTGTATTTTCATGAGATTGAATTAAGCTCTGGTCTGAGAGATGCAATGTAAGTCCTTGCATCAACTTTGTAGTCGTGTGGCAAATACAATTCTTTATGAAATTGTGTTGATCAAGAGTACAGTTCTTCAAAGGACATGTAAATTTGTAAATAATATTGTTTAACTTAGTTTAAATCTTGCAGGTGAATTGTTATTTTTGACGATATATGTTTGGTATATATATATGTATACACGAAAGTTTTCTTTGTTGTCTTCCTCAATGGAAAAAACAATAATATTAATTCAAATTTATATTTATTAGCATACCTGGCTAACAGCCAAGTCAAAAAGTAGGAAAATGAAGTTATTCCAACATGTTTTCACTTGTTTATCATAACTGGAACAGAGACTACAAAATTAAGTATAAGTATTATTGTAGCCAATTATAACAAATATGTCCCCACTTGTTAGTTAAAATGATTGCACTAATCTTAAATAAGGAACTAAATAAAATAAGAAAAATGCATGAAAAAAATTGAAGTCTTTGTTGAAGATTTTATTTTACTTTTAATTTCAAGTTAATAAATTAAATATTTCCAATTAGCAAAATACTTTGCTGTATTTCTAACCAAATTTAAATTGATCAAAAGGAATTTTTGATGATTAGTAATATTAGTGTCTATATTGACAAATCTGTCAACAATTCTCTGTAATAAAAATTTAAAATATATACTTTTCTGAAACTGAGAAAAATTAGCTGATTTAAAGTTTAATAAACCTGAATCAAAACAATTATTACTTTTAGCTTAAAATATCATAGAAAAGCATTAGTTGCTGATATATTTATGTAAGTAAGAGATAATTATAATAAAATTACCTGACAAATACAACATAAACACCCCTTTTCATGTATTTTTTTTAAAAACTACCCAGTAACCTTAACAATTTAAAATATTTTAAGCATCCTAATATTTAGATACTTTGGTTTTATAGTCTTACTTACAAAGACGCTTGTTGAGAATATGTTACAAAATTACAAATAAATCTTAAATTTACTATACTAACCAGTCTTATTTTCTGATAATATTGTGTATTGACGTCTGTATTTACAAAGAAATGGGCATGTTTATACACAAAAAGAAAAAAAAAATTCAAAATTTTTTCCAGAATACTGGCGGTTGCTGGATTGAAGTGAGCTTCTGCATTTATGATTAGTAAATACAGTTTTTATTTAATAACAATATGATACTGAAGCCATGAAGTCTAAGCTGAGAGTGTGAGAGAGAGAAGACATTTTCCTTGGGGGTGGGAAGTGAAAGGGGCCATTGGGTTTTCTCACCATCGTGAATTGGGATGATGCACCAAAAGTTTTCTGTCTATTAAGTCTGGCATGTGGTGAAACGAATTGAGAAAATAATTTTATCTCCTCCTTGAGAATTTAAAAGAAAAGAAAAAAATGAGCAAAACAAATATTGTTAACAAGGAGAGATGTCTGGGTTATATTTTTACTGATGAAAACGAATTGGGAAAATTAACTAAAGGTTAAATGAGAGTGAATCCTTAAGAGTCAAATGTATAATAAGACAAAAGTTATAAAAATAAGTCCTGTCAATGGCAAGCAAGAGAGTGGTCCAATTCATATTTTTACTGAACAGAAAGAAGTTCAAGGAAACAAAAAGGAACCAGAGAATTAAAAATTAATGACTATAATAAAACCGCCTTTTCACCTACATGCCTTAAAAATTAGATTTGTCACAAAAGCATTTATCCCTGCCTTGGAAAGCAGGCTGAGGTTGGATGTAAAGAGGGTAGGAGGAAGAAGAATTTATAGCCACCTATGTGAAGTGATAGTACGAGATGTAAAGTGAAGCAAATTGGAGTTAGTGGGGAGGGCATTCCCTATGACTACTCCCAAGTTTGGAAAGTTGATTAAAAGTGCAGAAGAGGAAGCAAAGAACCTTTGTTGGGATTAATGTTAAAATTGGGGAATCACCAAGTCCCCAGAACCTGTCAGCCCCACACCAGTTTTGGATGGAAGTGAATATAAGAAGATAGTCTTGAGAGCTTGAGGACTGGTGAGACTAATTCCCACATCAGTGCCTCTAGAATAGACATCAGATGCCACCAGATCCAACTCTGAAGAACTTTTAACCCAGCTATTTCAGAATTTTTAGGTGAGGCTCAATGTCACTATAGAGATTGATGTGGGGAGGATTAATTTTTATCGTACCAAGACTGACCCAATGATTCTTTAGTTTTTATTTTTCAATGTAAAGATATTTATTCCCTTAATATAGCTTGATTTGACCCAATACTTTAATTACAATATTTGACCTTCCACTACTCTGAGATCAACACAACATGAGCAAAGTGGGTGTAGATTGAAATGGCTAGTGACCAACAGTCAGCTTGGACCAGTGCCAGTGTTGACCAGCACAGGTTTATCCTGCCTGAAATGGTTATAACAATATCAATACAATATACAATTTTATGATACAAAAGTTTTTAAATTCTAAAAATAAAAAGTTTTTTTCTAAGAGAATTGGGTCCAAAATATTTTATTCATAAGTGCAATTAAAGGCTTTTCTAATTAAATAAAATTTTATTGCATTTTTTTATTTTATGATTTATTTTTTTGAAACTGGGGTTCTGGTTTAACTAAAAAAATTTGATGAATTAAATTCTGAGGACTTGTCTTTATAACTCAAAGATTTTTAAAAAATTTAAGACTTCATAAAATAATTGGAAAGTAGTAGATATGAAAAAAATTTTTTTTAAAGATTTTCTAAACAGAAAAAACAAAAAAAACAACAAAAAAAATTTGTGAAAAAGCCCTGACAGTTTCATTAAAAACTGACAATTATCAGATTTTTGCGAGAATTTCCAAATCTACATTTTTCACTGCAAAAAGATGCACACATTTACTGCACAAATTTATGGTCTCATATAGGTTCTAACCAAAATTTCCAAAGTTCTAAGAAGAATTTAAAAAAAATAAAAACCTTTAGTCTTTCCTATTAGTAATAAAAATTTTGAGAAAACTTTGCTTTTATTAAGATTTGGACATTTTTTGCTTTATGCATATCTAATTTTAAGCAAATCAATTGAGGTACTATCACAGTTTTAAAAATGTTATATGATATATTTAATATAAAAATGAAAAACATATTAAAAAAATAAAATCTCCAAGTAAAAATTCCCATTAATACCAATCATAGTTCATTTGACAAATGATTTGCCCTTTTTTTACAGAGAGAATATATTAATTAAATTTTAAATTAAACATGAACACATTTTACTGAATGTCTTTGTTTACTTTTACTGTCACATAGCAGTTACAGGTTAGTTGCATGAAATTTATAGATTTTTATGGAGAAATTGAGGTGGGTCCTTGGGACATGAAGATATGAAGTTTACTTTGTCCTTTTAAAATATACACCTAACAGCATCTCTGTAAAAAACCATTCTATTTTGCACACTTCTACAAATATAGTACATTTAGAACAGAACATTTCATATTCAAGTGAAGAATTTTTCAGGCAATCCACAACTATGAGTACAGAGGTTTGAACCAGATATGGCAAGAAATTGAGAAGATGCCAAAAGCAAAGTCAGGGAAAATTGTTTGATAGACAACCAGCATCAAAATAAGAGTCCTTTCATGCAGTGCCAAGTTCTTCCTTTGATGCAAGTTTTACCAACATACAAAGTCTCTTTCTTAAGGTAGCAGCATTTACTGATGTGCATCTAAACCCCCAAGTGTAGTACTGAGTTAAGGTGTGTCTCTAGCACTTATCCTGTAAGTGGTAACTGGGATAATATGATTCTTCAGAAAATAGAGTGTGATAGACAAAAAACAAAATTCTTCCACTAGATTCATTAGTAAAATGATTATTCTGAGGAATGTGAAAATTGTTAAAATTCATTACTTTTTTCACTGTTTTTTTATTAACACCTGAAATTCTTTTATTATCTGTATTGTTACTAGGTTAGGATTAGTTTGTTGAACAAAAACTAAAAGTGTTGAGAAAATAAACAGAAGAGTGAAACAAAGCAAGATAGAATAAATATTTCTATTAGGAATATTTTTGAGGTAAAAAATATTTTTAAGAGTCTCTGCAATTAAGGAAGGAAATGTTGAATTTACAGTTAATGCACTCAGGTGACAAGAGTACGTCAATATAAGGATATGAATGATTTTCTAGTTCATTATAGAAATCCATGTGTTTAGAGTACAATGAACAGCATACAAACCTGCAGGTCTTTTCTTTACTTGGTGCTTAAAAATAAAAACAAAAGCCAATAGTGATAAAAAGGTGAGGAGAGGGACTAAACATCTGAATATATTGGTCACCAAAAATTTTAAGCAAAATGTTTATTTTTAACATTTCAATGTGAACTGTAACTTGGAATTTGTATTATTTTTCACACCTTCCCCACTTTTGATATACAAGATGGATTCCGTCTATATATATATATATATATATATATATATATATATATATATATATTAAAAAAGTCTGAAGAAATCCTACCACAGAACAAAATTCATCACTAACATCGCCATTTCATCATTCAATTATCCACTGTCTCTCTAATAATATATATTTTATCATTTCACCCCAAGAAAGGCAATAAAGCCATTAGGATACAAGAGGTTATGAAATGTTAGAGAATATTAGAAAAACTACTATTAATAAGAATAAGAATTAAGATAGAAGATAATGATTGGCACTGCATTTAATTTTTTTAAGATTAAAGTTAACTGGAAAGCAAGAAGCTGGAAAAGAGTTCCACAAGCAATAGAAAAAAACAGCATAGAAGTTATGGCTACATCTAGTTATTTCAACTATAAAATGATTAGACCTTGCTGCCAATCTAATACTGTACTTAAATTCAAAGAGTCAAGGTATCATAGAGGAAATTTTATTAGAACAATTGCTATGGAAGCATTTATAGAAAAGACACAGGAAAACTCTGATACAGCAGTGG